>VDFB02270651.1:41670172-41732609 GCA_007258455.2 Sequoia sempervirens
TCACAAGTTGAAACCCCTTTAAGGAGACCAAGAAAAGGTATGCAAAAGAGTGCTAGAATTTGTTATGTAGATGGAAGAAATTTTTTAGAAGGTATGAAGCATGAGCGTGTGTGTTATGCATTGATTCCTAGAGTGAGTAAGAAGGATAGTGAGAAGGTTCCAGAAGAAGTTTCTGGGATGTTGGATGAGTTTCAGGATATTGTTTCTGATAATGTACCTGAGGGTTTACTACCAATAAGGAAGATCAGTCATCAGATTGACTTGATTCCTGGAGCCAGTTTGCCAAATAAGGCAGTTCATAGAATGACTCCAACAGAAAATGAGGAGTTGAATGCATAAGTTCAAGAGTTGTTGAGAAATGGTTTGATATGGAGAGTTTGAGTCCATGCGACTTGCAGTATTAGCACCAAAGAAGGATGGGGAGTGGAGAATGTGTATAGATTCCCGAGCCATAAACAAGATAACAATCAAGTACAGATTTCCCCTGCCAAGGATGGATGATCCGATGGACTGTTTGAGTGGAGCTCAGTACTTCACAAAGATTGATCTGAAGAGTGGATATCACCAGATCCGGATTCGAGAGGGAGATGAATGGAAGATTGCCTTCAAGACCAAAGAGGGCCTGTACGAGTGGTTAGTCATGCCTTTTGGGCTAACCAATGCACCGAGCACATTCATGTGGCTCATGAACGAGGTACTAAAAGAATTTCTGGGAAGTTTTGTTATTGTGTATTTAGATGATATTTTTATTTTTAGTAAGACGCTGGATGAGCATCTGATGCATATTCAGAGAGTCTTTGAGAAGTTAAGAGAAGAGAAACTATTGATTAATCTGAAGAAGTGCAATTTTGTGAAGAGGGAGTTAGTGTACTTGGGGTTTGTTGTTTTAGTAGAAGGTCTCAAGATGGACCCAAAAAAGGTGAAGGCTATTCTAGAATGGCCTACCCCAAGAACTGCTACCAAAGTGAGATCTTTCCATGGTTTGGCTAGTTTTATAGAAAGTTCATTAGAAACTTCAGTAGTATTTGTGGACCCCTGACTGAAACAAATGAGAGGATAGAAAAGAATTCAAGTGGAGCACCAGAGCGAAAAGTTTTGAACCGCTGGAAGCGTATATGAAAGAGCAACTGCTCTAGCCCTTCCAGATTTCAAACAAGGTGTTTCGTGTGGATTGTGATGCCAAGTATTGTGCCATTGGAACAAGTTGTCGAGCCAAGAAGGTAAGCCCATTGCCTACTTCCGAAAAGTTGTAAATGATGCCAAGAGAAAGTATTGCATATGATCGTGAATTTTATGCAATAGTTCAAGCATTAAAGAAATGGAGACATTATTTGTTGCCGAAGGAATTTGTCTATATACTGATCATCAGGCCTTGCAGTACCTAAATAGTCAAGGAAAATTAAATCAGAGGTATATGAAATGGGTAGAGTTTTTGCAGAGTTATACCTTGTTTTGAAACATAGGAGTGGGAAGTCAAATAGGGTTGCAGATGCCTTAAGTAGGAGGCATACATTGATGACAAAGATGCAGATTGAAGTGGTTGGGTTCAATGAACTCAAGACACTATATGTAGAAGATCTTGATTTTGCAGAGGCTTGGAAAGCTTGCAAGGAACCTGTTATAGTGGACAGGACAAGGTGGCTGGATTTCATAATCCAAGATGGCATGTTATTTAAGGGAAGCCAATTGTGTATCCCAAGGAGTTCCATGAGGGAGAACCTGATAAAGGAGAAGCATAGTGGAGGAATGGCGGGACATTTTGGTCAGGATAAGACCATTGCCATTATCAGCGAGCATTATTATTGGCCTCAGTTGTCACAGAATGTGAAGAATTTTGTACAAAGTTGCAGGGTATGTCAGATGGCTAAAGGAGTGAGCCAAAATACAAAGCTATATCAGCCCTTACCTCGCACTGCAGAGGCCATGGGAGGATATAAGTATGGACTTTGTTCTTGGTTTTCCAAGGACACAACGAGGGAATGATTCAGTCTTTGTGGTGGTTGATAGGTTTTCAAAGATGGCACATTTCATTCCATGTCAAAAGACCCATTATGCAGTCCACATTGCTGACTTGTTCTTCAAAGAGGTGGTGAGGCTACATGGTCTGCCAAAGAGTATTGTTTCAGATTGTGACACCAAATTTGTGGGTACTTTTGGAGGACCTTGTGGAAGAAGCTGAAGACAGAGTTGAAGTTTAGTTTGCACACCATCCACAAACAGATGGGAAGACAGAGGTTGTTAATAGGAGTCTAGGTAACCTACTAAGATGTTTGGTAGGAGATAAAACCAAGGGATGGGACTTGATCTTAGGTAGAATTTTCTTACAACAATTCTATCAGCGATTGGTAGATCACCGTTCCAGATTGTGTATGGAGGTAGCCCCAGAACAGCTCCAGAATTGAGGAAGATGGACCAAGAGAAGAAAATAAGTGTTGAAGCTGAAGATTTTGTAGAACACATCAAGAATATACATGAGAAGGTAAGAGAACACATTAATAAGATGAATTTGCAATATAAGGCTAAGGCAGATCAGAAGAGGAGGTATAAGGAGTTTTAGATTGGTGATGAAGTAATGGTCCACTTGAGGAAAGAAAGGTTTCCTGTGGGAACCTATAAAAAATTGAAGATGAAGAAATTCGGTCCCTGTAATATTTTGAAGAGGCATGATTTAGGGAATGCATATGAGGTAGAGTTGTTGGATGGATTCAACATTTCCACTGTGTTCAACATTTCAGATTTGACAAAGTATCATGAAGGTGGCGCAGAGGAAGTACCAACAATGGAACAGTGTGGGATTCCAGCACCTACTTCAGAAAATGAAGAGATTGAAGAAATCTTGGATAGTCGTATGGGAAGGAGTACCAGGAACAGGTTGTATGAAGAATATTTGGTGAAATGGAAAGGAAGGCCTGTTGAAGATTCATCCTGGTTGCCTAAAGTAGAGGTTGACCGTTTGGGTTTTTCCTCCACCATCTGAGACGTGATGGGGTCACTTCTCAAATTACCCTGGGTGTCTGATGCAGGAGCATCCAGTGGTGTAAGGGCAATCTTGCATCACCCAAAAATAGTTAAATTTCAAGCTTCTCAATTTTTAGATGTTTTTACATTTTTGGATACCCTTTTCGTCATAATGAAATTCCCAACTTACGGTTTTTATTTTCTACTTCTGGGTTGAAAGATATTGCAGTTTTAGTTTCCCATATTTGCACCTGAAAAATCTTCCAAGTTAGATTTGAGGCACTTAGAGTTCCCGGAACGGCCCCGAAACTTGCCAAAATCAGCATAGCAGATTTTGAGCGCGTTATTGACTTCGAGACCTTTCCAACGGTTCAAACGGTTCGCGAATCAGAGTCCCAGATCAAAAGTTATGGCCTCGGGAAGTTGGCGCACTTTCTAGAAGATACAATTGCAAATGCTCTTTTGAAATTTGAACTTCATGTTGTAAATTTTCAATGCCAAATTGCCTAAACTCAAATTTGAATGTTGTTTTGGCTCCAAACTAATGAGGAGCTCTATTTATGGGTGGGTTTCTAATTTTTGGGCAACTTTTTGGGGACAAGCTCGCATATTGCGAAAGGGTTATTCTATAGCTATCTGTAACTTGCATGTGTTGTAGAACTTGGGGATTTGAGATCCTCTGCATGTAAGAAGCTCCATTTTCTGAATAACAAAATTTCTCTTGTTTGTGGGTTATTTTCTAAGTCTCGGGTTGTGCCCTCATCAAGTTGTCTGCTTACATCAACAACTGCTCAAATAGGTGAAGACTCCTAATGTCCATAAGACACTCCAATTAAAGCACTCAACTTAAAAAGAAAAAGGTATTATAGTTGTTGCGAAGTTACAAGGAGATTAACACTACTATAGTAGGTACAATCAAATTCAAAAATATGCATACATAAGTTTTATTCAAGGTTTTATGATAGCATACAATAGTACTAGTGTCCACATGAGTATTGTTACTTAGACTAGCATCACCTATAGACAAATAATGCTTCATTTTGAGGTCAAAAATAAGTTTTTTGGTATTGTATGTATTTCTAATTTTATACTAGCAGAGGTTGTGTTTGTCAATTATTTGTGAAAATGTTAATGCACGACAATTCTTTGCCAAAATTCCTTTAATAATAAAATATAGTGTAGTTTCTCTACATTAGAAGACTTAGAAATGTGGAATGGTTTTCATGTTCCACCAACTATTTGATGAAATGCCTATGAGCTAAAATTAAGACAATTGTAAGTTTTTTTAAAAGAAAATTGGTAGGGACATTATACCTTCCTCTTTCACAATCACTTTCAAATATCAAAATTCATACTTCATTTTATACACCACCAAAAATTACTTTATGTACACTATATCTGCATGTTTATCTACTTGGCCTTACTCGCAAATTGCCTCTCAGAAAATGGTCTATTTGCTCAATCTTATCTACTTCTACTTATTCACAAATTTGATGTTGACTGCTTCACACTTGACACTATCAATAACCTCAAATTTTTGGTATCTTCTACTCAATGAAAAAGTGATAGAATATTTCTTCACTTTCTTCTCCTCAACTAATTTCTTCATATCTACTGCAACATCTATCTAACTCACATCTATAGGATGTTCGCATAAAGATACCAATCCTCCAACTCTTGGGATCCACTTATTGGATTCTCAAATGAGCCTCTAGTATACTTTTCACCTTCTTTCAATATTTTATAATCCTACCTTGATCCACTTTTCTCTTCTCTTTCCACCTTATCCTAAACACTTTGTATGAACTATGTATGCTTTGATATATTTGTCTTTCCCTTATCTCCTCCTTAGGACTCAAATATAAACTTTGATATAATCTTACATATTCAATGCTATGGTATATAAATAAAAATTGCTCAACCATACTACAATGACAATATACAACAATTTTTACACATTGAATAAGTGAAATTCTAACAATAAGATTGATTTAATTACTTCAAAACAAATTACATCACAAGTTTCATGAGATTCAATATATTAGGTTATAGTGTAGTAAATTTTATACCTTTACAATTTCACACTATGTTTGGGCCTTAATTTATTGGACTTAATTAAGCTTCTAATTTTCTAAATTATGCATTCCAAATCCTTATTTTCTTGTTTTCCGAAAGGAGAACCAACATTAAAAAAATAAAATCAATAATTAAATCACCTTGGAATATAAGTGTATTGGAGTTATAAGACAAGACCCATTCACCCATGGGCGAATGGGATACTTTATGGGCCAGGACCCATTTTAAAATATGTTTTTGGCGGAATTTTAATGATCCAAATTCAACTTGCAAGTGTTGGCTTTTAAAATATAATTTTCAAAGATTTAGATAAACACCTATAAATACATAGTTATTTGATCATTTAAAATATAGAACACACACCTTCAAAATTTCATGAGAACAAATATTATTGTCAAGAGCATTCAAGAGCCAATTTATCAATCATTTTCAGTAGCAATCAAGATCCTAACATCATGTCCATGTTTATGTGTGTTCACGTTATCTTGTGAAGGATAACATGCATTGTAGATCCTCAAGCATCCAAGCATTCAAGATCAATCAAGCAAAGCAAGACCAATTCCTTTGAAGAGATGTGTATGAATTCATTCCTTGAAGGAATCCATTGAAAGGTGGTGAGTTACAGTAAGTGTTCATTCATCATTTTCTTCTCCTTTGTCATTATTGTTTTATCAAGGTTTAATTACCAAATTAGGGTTTGACTAAGAAAAACCCCCATTCAAACAAACAAAACATTTTTCCCTCTTTGTGTATGCGCAAGTTACAAATTGAAGGAGTGGAAAGATCTTGAAGAAGAAATTTTACATTATTGCATTTGTTGTCATCAAAGTTGTCAAGCCATGGAAACTGAGTTGCAAAATTTATTTTCATCACTTTGATAGTGGGACCTATGGAAAACATAAGCTAAGATCTAGTACTAGAGAACTGTCAAAAGTTATTTTGGAAGCCCCAACAAGGACCCATTCACCCATGGGTGAACCAGTCCCTTAGCACACCTCAGAATCATCATCTAACCTGATAGGTACATGCCATCAAACCCTTCTCATATCTGCCTACAAAGTTCTGTAATAGTCTTTGTATTTTCAAGAATCTACATTTTATGTATTATGTCTTATTGTTCATTTAGTTTGAGCACTTCAAATCATTTCAATTTGTTTCCAGATCTTTCCTATTGTCCTAAGGACTGAGATCTGGGTTTGATTGACTCACCATTGAGTTTGAAAGTCAATCTTTACACCTTGTGATCTCTATCCTAATGAAATCCCTAGGGAAAGAAACCTATTGAGATCCTAAGGTTCTATATACACATATGAAACCCTTGGGGATCCCTTTCCCCACATTTCATTTTGGTGAACCTTGCATATTAACACTATACACTTTCTGAAATTGGGAGTTTTTCAAACCCTAGATCTAGGTTTTGTATTACATTGTTTTGCATTTTTGCATTAAGGGTTTCATTTTTGCATTTAAAAAAAATAAAAAAGTAAAAAAAATTGCATTCCATATTGCATTATAGGTTGCATTAAGGTTTATTTCAATCATATTTAGATCATATTTACATTCATATTACATTCATTAATTGGTTAATATCTAAAATTGTTCATTGCATCTTTCATTTTAAGCCAAAATCAAGTGAAAAATTGGATAGTTTTGTTTCAAATTTGTATCAAATCATTATTTTTAGAATCTTACATCTTACAATCAGTCAAATATTGCATTTTACATCTAAAATTTGCATTCAAAACTTGTCAACACATTTTCACCTTTATTTTACACTTGCATCTTGCATTACGTTATCTTAAATTGACCAAAAACTGGAAAAATAGTCGCTGATTAAACTATTTGCAAACAAAAACAATAATCTTAAACAACTTACACATTCAATTTTTTCAGTTTTTAGAACCCTGAACAAGGACCCATTTTCGCCTGGGCGAACTTGTCCTTGTACAGGTGTTTCTCCAATCTTTTTCACACATTTTGTCTATGTCTTTGTATTATGTTCTTGCTAGTAAATCTATGTCTTGAAATTCTACAAATTTGTTATTGTATGTGCAAGAAAAGGTGTCATTTTTCTTGATTTATTGTCAATTCATGGAAAACTTGTTACATTTCAGTATTAAAAATCATTAGATTTGTAGGATAATTTTTTTATTTTCTGAAGCATTGCATATTTTGGATAGATTAGTTCTCATTTTTGCACAAATAGAGACATGTTTCCTTTTCAAACATATGGATTTCATAGAGTATCACATGACTTGTATGATTGTAATTTACCTACTTATGGGCATAATCTAAGGAAACAAAATAAAACATTTGACAAGCATACTAGTTATCCTTCTAATATCTCTTCCATTTGTGAGAAGGTTATAGTGAAAGAGGATGCAATCATAGACAATCATGACAATGATAATTATTCTTCTCCAAATATCTCCCCTTCTTGTGACGAAGGTATCTTGGTGTTAGAAGATCCAATCATTGTAAATCACGAGAATCTTGTTTGTCCCTCTCCCAATGCTTCTCCCACTTGGGAAGATATTGTGCCAAAAGAAGACGATGTCATTGATACATTTCTTTCAAAAGATAGTATAGATGAAAATGATAAGGCAACCATAGATCCCCTCGTAAGAAAATTATCAACAAGAAGTCACATCTACTGAGGTTATGAACACACAATTGTCCATTAGATCTCCTTTGATTATTGGACCTCCAAAAACTCCTTTTGGATCTCCTAAGATTCCTCTAATCATTGGACCTTCAAAGATTCCTTTTGAACCTCCCAAGAGTCTAATTATAGGACCTTCCAAATCATCTCCTAAGCCACTTCTTATCATAGGACCACTTCAACACCAACCAAATCCTCGAGGCCATATCTTAAATTTTGTAAAAAAACTCACTAGTAACAATGTGTCGCAACAACCAAGTTATCATATCGTTTCTCATACATATAGCACAAGAAATAATAGGCAACCACAAATCATTCCTATGTTAATACCACTTCCATGACCCATTTTTCCTAGTGCCCCTCGTTTACCTTTGCATAGTGGTAAATAATATGACCTTGCAGAATAAATTCACAACACTCTTGCTAAGATCTCCCTTTGGGATTTGATTCAAGCATCACCTATTTACCACATCATGCTTCAAAATTCTTTACAACAAGATTTTATCCCTCCTAGTGTGTAACCAAATGATGTGGTGTCTTGGATTGAGAATATAAATCAACCCAATTTGGACATTGTCTTTCATCAAAGTGAATTACCTCACTTGGATATATATAAACAAAATGATGCTTTGATGATAGTGGCTAGCATTAACAGGTTTGGCATTAAGTGTAATCTTATTTATAATGGTTTGACACTCAATTTTTATAGTGTAAATATTTTGGATAAAATTGGAGCGGATAAGACTAAAATTTAACCAGATAACTTGTTCATCCATGGTTTTGACAATGTGGGAAAACAACCGTTGGGTGTGATAACATTGCCTATTAAAGTTGGTAGGGTTACTTTACAAACTCCTATCCATGTCATGCCCAATGATGTTTCACATAATCTCCTCTTGGGAAAACCATGGATTCATGCAATGAATGTGGTGCCTTCAATGTTACATCGTTTACTAAAATAAACTTACAAGAACAAGGTTTACATGGTAAAATTTGATCTTGAACCTGAGCATTGTTTACAAAGTGAAATAGGAATGGAAAATCCTCTTAGAACATTGATACCTACTACAAAAGTGGAACCTTTTCAAAAAGAAGAAAAGGGTTATTTTTTTTCATCAATGACTAAGTTATTAGATGATGACTGGGGTTCATTAGATTTTACACCTACATTCATGGGAGAATACAAGATTACACACAAATCAAGAAAATAGAAAGAATCTTCCATAATATCAACACAATCTTAGTCATCAAAACCATGTGAGTCCACAACTTTTAGCAAAGAAAAGGAAAACAAAACTTATACATCTACATATGATGAAAGTGATCATCAAAAACCTCTTTCCTCAAAAGAAATGAAAGTACTTTATGGAATAGGTTACAAAATTTTGAAACACTTTGGCTATAATAGAAAAGGATACGGTGTTAAAGAACAAGGTATTTGTGTCCCTATCAAACCTAGTACACAAGAACAAACAAGAGGTCTTGGTTATTGTCCTTTGAAATAAATGAAAGCATCTAAGAAACCTTTGCTTAATATCAATGTCATCATTCAAAAAACTCCTAGGACAAATATACATTATGGTCATGATATTGAGTAATCTTCAAACACATTTTTTAGTGATGATTGGAGTTTATTAGATTTTACACCCTCATTTTTGGGAGAGTAAAAAATCTCACAATCCAAAGCTAACAAGTCTTGTGTATGTATGACACATTATAGTGAGCAAGAAAGATCTCTTTCACAAAAGAAAGGAATATCTTCTACCATTGATCAAGAGAGTACCTTGTCGAGGCTTCTCCAAGCCCACTTGATATCTCTTCCTCCAAGAACACAAAATAAATTATACAACAAAAACTCATTTTGTGCATATCATTCAGTGCATGGTTATTCAACCAATGACTATCAAGCCTTGAGCAAAAAAAATCAACATATTAAGGATTGTGCTACTCTTCCTTGTGTTGAGGCACCTAATTCCTCTAATCAACAATAATTTTCATCCTATCATGTTGCTCATCACTATGTGGAATTAGAAGCTTTATGTTTTATGCTCATTTCCATTCATGGTGGTCCAATCTTTAGTGCAGCCATATTTTTCATGGTAGCAACATGATAGTCCTTGGTGTGGTTGTCCTTGTCTCTATGTTTTGGGGGCAAGGATAACTAGTTTTGGGAGGCATGCATCCCTCTTTCTCCTTAAAATACCAACATAGCAAGTATGTTGACATATTAAGGGGGGCATATAGTCCCCCACTCATTGTTTGCATGTTCCATTCTTAGTGATGATATAATACATATCCTAGGAAGTGTGACCTTTTTATTCAAAGTGTGGTAGTTTTAATTCATGTGAGGTGTCTTCGTTGTGGTGATATTAGATTTGATGTCCCACAAGAGTGTGACCTTTCTTGGCATATGATTTTCTCCTTGGTGGCAATGTTATGGTTAGTATTCCCTAAGGCATGAATCTTTTGTTCCTCAACTAGTCCTCTCTTGCTAGTGATGTCAAGTATGATTTTCATTATGTTGGTGTGAATAAATGTCTTGTACCTAGCTAATTCATTCACTAGGTAATTAGGGGACATATTCGCATGCTTAAGCTTACTTAGGATATAAGATTATTTCTAGAAGTCTTAGTTGGCTTTTCTAGAACTTATCTTATCTAACTATATTGCATGATTCTAGGTAGTTAGTTGTCTCATTTCATAGGATTAAGACATTTGTCATGATCTTGTCTAATCCTATCTCTCAACCTTGCCTTTATAAGCAAGGCATCTCATGTACATTGATATATCATATTCAACCAATATTCAATCTTGCATTGTGAAGCAAGCTTTCTTGCCATTCTCTCTCTTGTGGAAGTGGTTTTGGTCTAGCAACTATTCCTGGGGGTGTTGGGGAGTCACCATTTACTCCCACATGGTATCAGAGCTCCAGGTGTTGCAGATTCCTTCCCAAATCTGAGGGATTGATATTTCAGCTTGAAGTTTTTTGTTGGGTGCAGATTGGGATTTCAATAACCTCATAGTTGAGATCAGAAGGTTTCGCAGACAAATTTTGACTATAAATTTGTCTATTTTGGGTAAAGTTGTTTTTGAGGCAAAAAAAATTGTTGGGACAACCTCCCAAGTGGTACAATTTTTCCATTTTCGCAAAAAAAAAAAATTGTAAAATATTTTCTACGATATATTGTTTAAAATTTGGGGAATTTTTTTTAATATATTTGGGCTAAATATTTGAATTGTATCGGGAAAATATTTATCCAAAAATTATGTGGGGTTCGGCGGCATTTTCTGCGGATATTCTTTGCTTGCGTCATTGTCTGTGCACGTGTCAGATCTGTGGTACCCGAGCGGCATCTCCTTAGGAATATTCCCTTCCATCTTTATCACTTGGCATCACATCGACATTCTACGTAGGTTTATTTATTACACACTCGACATATTCTGGGAGGTACATTACTCGGTGGATCTTTTAAGTTAGTGGATGCCACATCAGATCCTGTGTCACTTCATTGTCAATTGCGCTGTCCAAACAATCACAGTTGGCTATCATTTACATTGGCGCTCACCTTTAGAAAAGTACAAAGGACATCAACCTCCATCGACATCTATAGGGCTTTACTTATCCGGTACTTAGCTGTCAATGTGAGCAAATCTTGCCATTGTACCGGTCTATCACCAGTCTTCACATCTCATCGGCATTTATTGATGGTCGGTCGGCTTACCTCTGCATCAGTGATACTTTTCCTAGCATCATTGGTGTACATATTTGGTGGACAGGTCAAGGTCTCTTCATACATCAACGTTGTCCCATCGCAGAAGGTACATGACAGGCATGGTACAAATCTTTTAGTCACAGATTTTACATATATAAAAGTTTTGTTTTATAAATTTCAAAAAGCCGACATAAAAGCCTTTCGTATCGGCTGCTTGGTCCATAGCCGACCATATTGTATAGTGGGTAACCAGATTTAAGCCCCGAGTGCCAAAAATTTGCACCTAATTAGTGTTCATAGAACCTTGTATTTGACCCCAAGTGCCTTTTATGGGCTTTTTTTCATTTTGTCATAACTTTCGCATACGGAGGCAAAAATTTTCAAACGAAATATCATCGAAAAGGTGGAGATCTGAATTTTTCAGTGGTGCAGATATATTGCAAAAAAATTGTAGTTTGTTCCATTTTTTCTAGGTTGAAGCTAGATCATCATTTTTCACCTTCGAGCTCATATCTTTTTGCTCTGAACTCCATTTTTTCCCAAATTTGTGGCATCATAAAGGTATTCAGGAGCACTTCAGTTCTACTCATACACTTTTTGCAGATTTTTTTCCAGATTTTCATATTTTCAGTTTGTAGCTGATTTGATAGTTTGGGATACATTGTTGTAAATTTGCAAAAAATTGTAATTTTTTTTGGGACAAAGGGGTTGATCTTTTGTATTGTGAGGGAAAATTGTTGTTCCTCTCTTGTAATATCTGATTGTATAATGGATTTTCCAAAAGTTGTACTTCTAACTCCATATAACTATCATGAGTGGAGATCTCAAATGGAGTTGTTACTATTAAAATTGAAGTTGCAAAGAATAACATTTGGTCAAGATCGAGAACCCGCAGGAGAAAAAGAGAAAAGAAAATGGCTTGATAGAAGGGATGAAGCTCTTGGTACTCTACAGTTGTCCATTTCTCCAGATCTTAGATATCATGTTGCATCTTGCACTCATCCTAATGAAGCTTGGACTACTTTAGAGAGTCTCTTTGGTAAGCCAGATAATATGAGGAAATTTAAGTTGGAGAATGCACTAATGGGTCTTAATCCTTCATATTTTGACAATATCCAAGACTTTTTCTCTAAGCTTAATTCTCTCAGATTGCAGTTATCTAATTGTGGGGTCACTAAAGAGGATGAATAGTTGATTCTTTCTATTCTTGCTAAGCTTGGTGTTGATTATTCAGTGTTTGTTTCTACATTCTATGCTACAATGGATGCCCTTGGAAATACATACAAAATTCCTTCTCTTGATGAATTTGCAGCTCAGCTCACAAGGGAACAAGCAAAGTTGGTACACATGGGCACATTGAAGTCTTCTACATCTCATGCTCTTTTTGCAAAGGATACAAAGGCTTCAAGTGGCAAAGGTAAGAAGCAGAACAAGTCTTCCAAGTCTAATGAGCAAGGTAAAGATCCTCTTTCACATAGCACTCCTGAGTCCGCGTCCTCTTCAAAAGAGGAATCATCTAAAAAGAAGAAGTTCAAATGTGCATATTGAAAAAGGTTAGGACATGATGAGCATAGATGTTATAATAAGAAGATTGACGAACTCACACACCTTCCTCAAAAGAATAAAATTCAGCTTCCCTCATCAGTGTCTTCTACTTCTTCTTCAGCATCTCAATTGGAAGCCCCCTCATCATCATCTCAGTCAGAGAACACAACATCTACTTCTGGGCTACATAAAATGAAAGGGAAAGCATTCTTGGCCTTTGCAAGTCCTGAATCTCATAGATGGCTTCTTGATTCAATGGAATCTCATCATATGGCATATTCTATGGGTATGTTCTCTTCTTTTGAGCCTTGTAATTCACCTCATATTTTGATGGGTAATAATACATATATGAAGGTAAGTGGGAAGGGTTCTATTGATATGGGGGAAGGGACCTTCAATGATGTGCTTTGTGTTCCTTCCTTGTCCACTAATCTCCTTTCTATTTATCAAATTACTCATGGGGGTCAAGGTAAAACAAATGAGTTCACTCCACATAGAGTGTACATAAGGGACTTGGAGACTAGGGATATTGTTGCTATCGGGATGGTTGGTCATTCATCTCATGTATATTCCTTTTCACATTTTGCTTCAGAAGATGATAATGTTCCTTTGACTGCATCACACACTCCATTGAGTGTGAACCATGTTAGTGAGGAGAAGTTTGGTCATCTACACCTTGGTATTCTAGAGACTAGTGTTGAGCTTCCAACTCCTCCACCTCCTACTTCTTTAGCCATCGATGCTTCTATTCAATAGGATGATCATATTTTTTAAGATCTTTCTTTGTGGGATGAATATTTGACAGGGATTTCTAACTTGTTCATGGAGTCTCATACTGTAGATTTCGAGGACACACTTGAGGGGATTTCTCTCCTCTTTGATGATAGTTTCAGCACAACTATTATACCATCTACTTTGTCTTTGGATATTTACATTCATGAGTCTCCTCATTCTCTTTATTTGTCATTTTTCTTGGTTGATTTTGACCATGATTATGTTGTGACTTATTCAAGCTTGGAGGCTCCTCATCAGTTTTCAGAGGCATACATGAGCATTCATTCTTCCTCCTTTCAGTTGGACATGGAGTGGCTTCATCATCAGCTTATGAACTTGTTTCTTCCTAAGGGGAGATGTGTTGCTTGTAGACTTTGGATCATCTTTTGTTTTCAAGCATTCTTCATCAGCATTAGAGCTTCTTCATTATGGGGGGATATCTTATCTCTCTACTTCCCTCTTATGGGGGGGTCATTGCTTATATATACATGATGGATGTAGTCCTTGGGGGGTATCATTGAGTCCTCCATACATCATGTTTTTTTTTTTCTCTCTTTTGGAGAGGAGTTTTGTCCCATTGGGTTTTCTCCTTTTCTCCACTTGTGAGAGATTGTTTGCATTTGCATTGTAAATGGGTACCTAACATGGCCTAGTGTCGGGACCCATATTCATAGTCTTTGCATAGTGTGCATAATAATCTTCTCCCTAAGTTACACTTAAGGGGGGGTGTTGGTGTGAATAAATGTTGTGTACCTAGCTAATTCATTCACTAGGTAATTAGGGCACATATTCAAATGCTTAAGTTTACTTAGGATATAAGATTCTTTCTAGAAGTCTTAGTTGGATTTTCTAGAACTTATCTTATCTAGCTATATTGCATGATTCTAAGGTAGTTAGTTGTCTCATTTCATAGGATTAAGACACTTGTCATGATCTTGTCTAATCCTATCTCTCAACCTTGCCTTTATAAGCAAGGCATCTCATGTACATTGATAGATCATATTCAACCAATATTCAATCTTGCATTGTGAAGCAAGCTTTCTTGCCATTCTCTCTCTTGTGGAAGTGGTTTTGGTGTAGCAACTGTTCTTGGGGGTGTTGGGGAGTCACCATTTATTCCCACACCCTAATGGGTAAAGGCACAAAGCTATGTCACAATTTCAGCCAACTAAATAGTTTTGTATGAAACATTTTCAGTCGGAAACGTTTCAGCCGAATAGATTTCGGTCAAAACTATGTGGCACACAAAGTTTCGGCCAAATATGTTTTGCTTGAATAAAAAATAATAATATTTTTTTCCCTTTGCCACTTTGAAATTGACTTATTTTATATGCATGGTTTCGGTAGAAAGGGTTTTGGTCAAAACCCTTTCTATCGAAATTATCTATGTGGCATCCTAGTTGGCAGCCAACTCAGTTTTTTTTAGAATTTTCTGAAACTTTCAACTTCAACTAAGTATTTCTTCAATCAGAATGATGTTTAAAAAAAAGAAAAATACCCTTTTGTAGAGCTCGAAGTGGTGAATCCAAATATGTATTTTTTTAATATTTTGATTAGTTTTAATATATTTTATTTTTAAATTAATGCCAGTATGTTGTTAAAGTTAAAAAAGAGGTTGATTAGAAATTAAAAAAATAGTAAAACATATTAAATTTTTTTGAAAAATATAAGGTGCATTATAAGAGAGAGTCCTCTTCAAAAGGGTATAATTTGTTTTTTGAAAATGATTAAAAATTCAATTAAAAATTTCCATGTACTAGATATTGAAGTCGCCTATTTGGACAAAAAAAGTTATGGGAAAATGAAGTTTTTTTCTATTTGTTTCTTGACGTCAAGTGAACGTCACTTTTTCCTAAAATTTTCAGCATTCCAAAATTTGCTCTTAAATTGATAAAAAATATACTCAAAACAGTTTTTAAAAAATCTAAAAAATTATAGGATTAAACTTCATCAATATTTCTACCTTTCATTAATTTACATCATTTTGAAATTCAAATCATAAAGACCACTTTTATGTGGTCGAAGTTCAAAAAAAAAATTTGTTGTTGGTCGATTCCTTTATAAAGTGTGACACAAGTTTTTGTTTTTACCCTAATGTGAGACCTTTCATATATTAATCAAAGCCCCTTTTATTGTTTTTTACCTTATCTTGATGCTGCTTTTGCACCCCCTGAGGTGAGTTTGGAATTTTTCTTCAGTTTGTCCACGTGAGTTGAACTTAGTGATACGTTGGCATAGCACATTGATCATTTTATGTCACCTTAAAAATTTATCAAGGAGTATAGCTTTTGGTATGGTTGATGTATGGGTACACACCTTCTGATGACTTAAGTGTGTGTTTCTCATTTTTCCTTGGGGCTCACCTAATGTATATCGAACTACACTAGCTCTCGTGAGTACATTTTATGGACAAACAGCTTAGGCTTGATCCATACTTCCTTTTTTTCCTTTTTGCATTAGCTTTCACATTGTATGCTTGTGTATCTTGTCTTTATGCACATATCTTACATGCATGTGTTTCCCTTTGTGCTTATGATGGTTTTTCATGGGATCTTGGATCCTCGAGGCTTGCACAACCTCCTTGATCTTTATCATCTTATCTCATCAACATTTGTGCACTTGGAACCCTCTTGGCATAATTTATCTACTTTAGTGTGAGTTTGAGCGTTAGTTCATACTCTCACTAAACTAGAGCTAAATTTAGTGTCAGAAATTGTGTACCTTTACAATTTCACACTATGTTTGGGTCTCTTAGTTTATTGGACTTAATTAAGCTTATAGTTTTCCAAATTATGCATTCCAAAGTCTTATTTTTCTCATTTTTTGAAAGGAGAACCAACATTAAATAAATGCAATCAATAATTAAGTCACCTTGGAATATGAATTTCTTGGAGTTATAGGCCAGGACCCATTCGCCCATGGGTGAATGGGTCCCCTTTATGGGTCAGGACCCATTTTAAAATATGTTTTTGGCGACATTTTAATGATCCAAATTCAACTTGCAAGTGTCAACTTTTGGTATCTAATTTTCAGGAAATTAGATAAACACCTATAAATACATAGTTATTTGATCATTTAAAATATAGAACACACACCTTTGAAATTTCATGAGAAAAAATATTATTGTCAAGAGTAGATTTATCAGTCATTTTCAACAACAATCAAGATCCTAACATCATGTCCAAGTTTATGTGTGTCCATGTTGTCTTGTGAAGGCTAACATGCATTATAGATCCTCAAGCATCCAAGAATTCAAGCATTCAAGATCAATCAAATAAAGCAAGACCAATTCCTTTGAAGAGAGGTGTATGACTTCATTCCTTCAAGGAATCCATTGAAGGGTGGTGAGTTGCAACAAGTGTTCATTCATCATTTCCTTCTCCTTTGTCAGTATCTTTTTATCAAGGTTTAATTACCAAATCGAGGTTTGACTAAGGTAAACCCCCATTCAAACAAACAAAATGATTTTTCCATCTTTGTGTATGTGCAGGTTATAGATTGAAGGAGTGGAAAGATCTTAAAGAAGAAGTTTTACATTATTGCATTTGTTTTCATCAAAGTTGTCAAGCCATGAAAACTGAGTTGTAGAATTTATTTTTATCACTCTAATAGCAGGAACTGTGGCAAACAGAAGCTAATATCTAGCACCAAAGGACTGTCAAAAGTTATTTTGGAAGCCCTAACAAGGACCCATTCACCCATGGGTGAACTAGTTCCTTAGAAGACATCATAATTAGCTTTTGGTGATAGGTACATGCCATCAGACCCTTCTCAGATCTGCCTACAAAGTTCTATAACAGTTTATGTATTTTTGGTGATTTGCATTTTATGTATACATCTTATTGTTCCTTTAGTTTGAGCACTTAAAATCATTTCACTTTGTTTCCAAATATTTCCTATTGTCCTAAGGATCGAGATCCAAGTTTGATTGACTCACCATTGAGGTTGAAAGTCAATCTGTACACCTTGTGATCTCTTTCCTAATGAAATCCCTAGGGAAAGACACCTATTGAGATCCTAAGGTTCTATATACACATATAAAACCCTTGGGGATCCCTTTGCCTACATTTCATAGGCATAGAAATTTACAACATAGATATGTTAATATCTATTAACACATAAATCTCTAACTAATTCTTCTAGTTTCTCAACTCCAACATATAATACTAGCAATAGCACTAATAGTCGTCCTCCTTGTAAACACCTCAAAATAATTTTGGCCACCTTTTATAAGGAAGAAAAATTAGAAATATGGCACCATGAGAAAATGTAGTATATCACCCTAAGCACTATTGATAAGGATCAAGGACCCCAAATTAAATTATTTCAACCTTTGAAACTATATTAGAATTGGATGCCTCTCCTTTTAACTTGTAAAATAACCACCTTCAAATCTAGATTGAAATATGGGTCCAAACTTGATGTGGGTCCTCATATTAATCTCATTAGGACCAACAAATATATAGGTAACCTCAAACATTGATGTATGAATTAAATAATTTGACACATAATCCATCTAAGGTATCATTTACAATGTAAACATGATGTAGCTTGCAATAAAGCATCAAATACAAATATAGATACATGATCATGTTCACGTTTCTTAAAACATGTTATGTTCACACAACTATGATGATTAAACCTATATTCCTTCCCAAACATCTTGTTTACCACTAAATCAACCTAAACTTTGAATTGTGGATAGTAAAATTTGACTACAACCACCCTAAATGATATAAAACTCATGCAAAACACCTACAAAAGATATTAAACACAAAACACATATTTTTGGTTGATACAAGATTGGTCTAACCCTAGTTTTTCCTATATCACACAACTTTTGTGGGGTTGGAAAAATATAGTCTATTGGGATTATAGGATATAAAATTTCCTATCAACTAAATTATTTACCCTAGAAAGGTCCAAATGTGAGTAAGCAATCATAGGACTTCCACCAAAATAGAGACTTTGAGAGAGGCATGCTTAATTAATTTAAATTCTTAGGTCCAACGAGATAACACCAAAATTTTGTTAGACATAAACTAAAAATTAAGGTTATTTAAGAGAACAAGCACATGCTATGACTCTTTGAAAAAAACAAAAGGAAACCTTTTGTGAGGTTTTCTAATGCCCATAAGTTTTATGCCATATAGTTCCCAAGTATGCTTCACCCAAGTGGTGAGAGATTTCTCAAAGGGGATACAACCAAAATAATAGTTTATAAGACTATAGATCTCAAACCATTGGCAAACATAACCAAAATTATTAGATAAAACTATTCATTCAATTAAAAATGACTATCATGCTTCATTCAATTATTAGATATAACTATATTCATTCAATTAAACATAACCTTGTTGTAGACCTTTGGGACAAACTTCTTCACTCAAGTATCATGCTATATGTCATTTACAACAAAAGTTGCAAAAGGTTGATTACGTAACATATATAAAAACCTAATCCGCCCTAAAGATAAGAGTAATGAAAAATTAATATGGGTAACCTTAAAAAGTGTCACAAATACAATATGAAAAAACTATAAAACCAACTTAGAGAACCCCTAGATTCATGTATAACCCAAAACCTCAAGATCTCCACTACTTTGTCTTCCATTCAACATAATTAAAATATCAAGGTAACTCTTATAGTTACATTAACTCAAAAAATAAACTATTGATATATAAGAATCTACCAACATTGATTCCTACATTAACACCAAGACTATTTTGATGGTTTGTGATAACTATGGTGACACTTCCATGGTCTAGATTACTCCAAATCACCTCCCAAATTATCACAATGATTCTAGGGTTATCCACAACTTATGTAGATGTCACATGCAATCCAATAGTGGCACAAAGCACTCTACATGGGATCCAAATTGGAAAAATCCATAATTCTACCAAAACTTCTATACTTTCTACTACAAATTTAGGAAGGTCTACCAAACCTCTAGGAAAAACTATAAAGGTTAAATCATATCACACATAATTGAATTTTAATGAACATTAAACTTTGAATATTGGATAGTGTAGTTGTCATAGTAATCTAGGTGGTACCCATAAAGAATGTGTTATGCTAGCACATTCACCAACACATTACATATCAACTATTTGGAGATGATAGTCACACATGAAAATAATTCAACTTACATAACAAATATAAGACTTCATGTCATGTAATATATGTGTACATATCTATAACATTAGTAAATAGGTAGGTAGGTAGGTAGGAATTTATATAACTACAACAAATTAAAAGATAGTAGTTTTTCATACATCTCTCTCAAGAGTGTGTGATATACTAGATGAATAGATAAATAACAATAATACATTTACTATTTCAATTCTATATCTTCTCAATATTTAAACATTTTTTTCTCAAAAATATTCCACACACACATAGCTTCATCTAGATCCTCATTTAGAGAGTTGTCCACCAAGTTTCAACTTGCCCCCATAGTCAATGGTATCAAACTAGTTCCTCTTACATATCCTATTGAATAAGACCAAAGTATATGAGCCTCGATGTTAAACCACAAGATCCATAAATTTACCTTCCAAATTGTTTTAAACATGTTCAAATTGCATATGAGGAGGATGGTCCCATATACTAGTCAATGATGAAATTCCAAAGGCTCGTTAAGAATAACATGCCTTTCTATAAAGTTGGTTTGTATAAGCCCTTGTAAAGGTGATTCCATTGACTTCATCATTAGGTAAATTTTTGGTGGTTAAGTCCCACTTGGTCTCAAGGAAGCCTATAGGTTCATGTGTTTGATGGAAAGATTAATATAGATGTAGTAGATAATTGGTTAGAATCATATTTCTCTATGAATGAAGTTTTTGATAAAGAGAAGATCAAGATTGTATTTCTAAAAGTCTCTTCACATGTCAAGAAAAGGTGGAAAGTCCATCCACTTTTTGAAGAAGATTATACAAGAGAAAAATCCAATCCTACCTAGGAATTTTTTTTGCAATACTTCAAGGATGAATACTATCCTGAAGATGTGCATGATGATAATTACATGTAGTGGTCACAACTATGTTAAGTACATGACTAATCAACTCATCACTAATGCCTTCCATAATATTTATGCAAGGCCAACCTCATTCAAGTCGTAGTAGTATTAATTCCTCAAGTATCCTAGTAGCTTATGAATATCCATTAAGTATAGACTAAAGCTAGTTAAAGACAATATGATGGAAGAATACTATGACAAGATGATGGAAAAATCCTATGATATACAAAAATATTTGTGGAGTTCAAGTAGAAGATAAAGCAAGAAACAATCAATGCACTAGGGAAAACATTGCAAACAAGAAAATTGTCCAAATTAGGTAAATGGAATGATGGACACAAATATAGCAGTCACTTCAACACTAAGTGTCATGCACAAATGAGTTTTATTATGTGAGCTTGAATAGAGGATGATAAACTCAAGACCTTAAATGTGAGAGAAAAATGGGAAATTTTCATAAAAGCTAAACTAAAAATTTATACACAAAATATATTATGCTTATATTCCTCTCATTTTTTTAATACATTTTACACATTTATAGGATTTTAACATCCTATATTATAGGAAACCTCCTATAACAACTCCTTTTACATAGATGAGTTTTTTTAACAACTCAAATTCTTAAAAACATTTGTATAACCAAATAATTTCATATTATTCTATACACATGACTAACACACCTAACAACAATTATTATATGCATCCTAAAGACACATGAATGATGTAATATTCTTAAGACCTCCCTTATTACATCATTATTCAAATGGGGATTAGTTAACTAACAATACTTGATGACTACATTCAGTAGTTCATAAAAATATAAGGTAAGAGTAGGGACATACATGTCTACTCATGACAAGCAATAGTGGAACTCACCTCACTATGCTTCTTCAGTAGGATTGACCATAATAGAATTTTATCCAAGGATAGAGATAAACACATCTATCCATGAAACCAAGGATAGGGACTAACATGCTTCTATCTTAGTTCATACAACAAGTTTGGGTAGCGACAAACACACACATCTAACATCGAAGTTATGAACAAAGACACACACTTTTGCTCACAACAATTATGATTGGGGACATACACTTCCAATCATAATCACCAACCTTCATGATTGGCGACAAACTCATTCAATCATAACATAAAAAAATTGAGAACTAGGTTATTGTTATTGTGTATGCAACCATCATTATAAATCATTGCCACTCTGATCATAAATGATACAAGATAATTATTGTTGCCACCTGGAAACCAATCATGGATTTAGTTATTTTGGCACAAATATTTTTAGCACTAATACAATTTTGTAGACATGTCACTAGCGACTGACAAGAGGTTGTTAAATGTCCTCCAACCTCCTGTGCTTCCATCCTCCAATAGATTTTCTACTTAGAAAATTTGGCTTGTGTCCATTTACAATTTAAACTATTTTTATTTTTATTTTTAATTACTTTTTGACACTTTTAGATTTTGATAGAGTACAATTAGCAACTTATGAAAATTGACCATATTCTAAACAAAATAATACAACCTGACTTTTAAACTATAACACAAAATATATCCTTATGAACCGTCATGACTATCACTCCATCTTACCACTAACAATGATTGGCTAGGCCATTCAATGAGGGCCTTGTTATCAAATATGACCCACACTAAAACCACCTCATTGAGAGAAGCTACACTTATCCAAAAATTACTACATGACAATGAGTTGGATTGAACTATCTTTTGTAACAGACAACAGTATGACTGTCTCTGCATAAATGATATATGCTATCTAAAATGCATCAACAATTTATATTTTTGGCTTTACGCCATGCTTCAAATGAATCAATGAACCATGATTCCTTCTTTTGTGTTTTTACATGTGAAATGTGGTCGACTTGATGAATCAATGAATCAAGATAGGCTCAAAATTGGATGAGAGGTATTTTAGACCAAAATTAAGTGACAGAGACAATCTAAAATCCATGAGCAAACAGATCACTAAGACCTTACGACCATTTTTCTATGTGGGTTCTACCACACCTTGAACAACATTTCATGATGACAAAAACAGATGCCAATTTCTTCTGAATACTTCCTCATGATTTGAAGCTTTGATATCACTATATCAACCTTTCAAAGAAGATAAACACAATCACAATTCCTCTATATGCTATAATGTAGATTTCAGGCCTGCTAGATTATAGAAACCTCACATCATACACATGACTAAAAAACCTAACGAATAGTTATTATATGCATCCTAAAGATCTCTAAATGATGTAATATTCCTAACAAGATGGACTTGCACATGCAAGCCCCATAAAGCCAAAAGGTGAATTATACCAACTAATCTATTTATAGATGTAGGTGCAAGGACAACCACTCAACTTCATGATTGATGGCAGTATCATGACGAACTTCATTTATGTAGAAACCTTTTAAGTGGCTAAATTTTCTAACCATACCTCATCTACAGCCTTACAAGTTTCAATGGTTCAAAATTTGCAACACCCAAGATATGTGTCACTCTCTAATATCAAATTTCATATGTTACTCATCCTTTTCAAGAGGAGTTAGCTCATGATGTGGTGCCAATAGAGTTCATATATCCATAATCACAAGTGTATGTACATCGTTAATCCTTTCAGAGTAATTGTATTAGTGGAAATTAGATATATTATATTTCTAAAGTGGTTTCATGCTCAACATGTTATACCAACTCTAAATATTGTCCTATACAATTATGCAAACTCAAATTTATCATTTCACCAACTAATGCATGATCTATAACAACAAAGACAAGTTAAATTTTGGAAACCATGCTTACACAAGACTATTAAATACAAATGTATCAAGTCAGCAAAGTAAGTCAAATCCCCAAAAATCCAAATGACTCACCAAGCAATAGCTAGAAGTCAATGTTCCACACCTACTTCCTACACTTAATCAAGATTATTCATTTATAAGAAAAGGTGATTGATCTAAGATGATCTACCGATATTGAATCTTGTGGTAATGCCAAGACCATTCTCATGGCTTGCAATAACTATAGTAGCATTTTCATGGTATGTGGTACACTAAAATATCACCCAGATATACTCAATAATGTCAAGATCATACATCTAACTTCCACAAATATTACACACACTCTAATAATAGCGCATGGCACATTATAGAACATTGAACTCAATAGTAACCATACTTTTCATAAACCTTCTATGGTTTCTATCACAACTTAAATAGGATCCATTGCACCTCCAAGCCAAACCAAAAAGGTTAAATCACACCATGTACATCACCACATTATTCTGAGCATTAAACTTTAAGCATAGACATTATAATCATCATAGTAATTTGACTGACACTGCTAAGGCTTATGTTATGCCAAGTCATTCCATAATTGCACATTTGGCATTATGCATCAACAATCAACAAATGATGAGTCACATGGAAATAATTCAATTTCCATAATGACTTGCAACCTTCATTGCATGTAATCTATATATACATATCTATAACATTAGATAGATAGATAGATAGATAGATAGATATGTAGGTAGGTAGATAGTAACAACGAGTTTTGGAGGGTGGTACTTGGCTATGGGGAAAGCACTCACTCTCTTTGAAGCCTTGGTTTCCATCTTTCAACCCTTTGACAAAATCCTTATGTTATTTTTCTAATTTGGGTCAAACTTCCCAATCTACCTAATTTTTGGAAATGTCTTATTTTGATTCTATTGGTAATGCTCTTGGTTTATTTTTACAAGATGCCACAACACTAAATTATTTTCATACTACTTTTTCCTACATTCTTGTGGACATTGACATCTTTAAGGATTTATCTAGGGATGTTATCATTCTTGTTGGGAACAAATTGTGGACTTAAACACTTGATTATGAGGGTCTGCCCTTTCGGTGCAGGAGATCTTTTACTATTGGTCGCCTAACTTTGGTTTTACCTAGCTCTTGTTGTATGAAAGGTGAGACGACTTGGTGGAAAAATGTTTCATCATGAGCATCTTACTATTGGGGATTTTTCTTATTTAGAGGGTGAGATGTTGGAGGTGCACTTCACCTTGTGGGCATGGCAACTTTAGTGACTCCTAATGGGTCATCCTCTATGAGCCCTATTTCGACTGACCAACCTACAATTTTATCGATACCCAGAGTGGATTCTACACAACATGCTTTAGTGGATGCTTTCGTAAAGCATGCTTCTCCTCTCTCTTTACTTCTATGGACTACAAAGGCTAGCCCTCCCTCATCCCCTTATTTTAATCCTTTAGAGGATATATTTTTGTGGAATGTTGTTTAAAGAAAGAAGAGAGGTTTTCAAAAACATTCTTGTGCTTCCTACATTTGGATCATGGGTGCTCGAAGCTTTAGGACATGTAATATCCCTAGTAGAATTACTTTAAATTTTAACTTTAAATTTATAGATTAGGATATCAAAATATGCCAAAAGAACAACTCTAACTTCTGATTACGCTAGTCCCCTAGATATTTGAATAACAATGGATATTATGACAGTAGTAATGACACCAAATTTTTTATATAAATTCTGAAATGAAGTTTGAATTGACAATTGATTTAAGAATGGAAAATAGACAAAACAATAGTGTCATTGTTTATGATTTATTTCTCCAAATTCATGCGATTGGATGTCTCATAAATTGTTGCATCAATATGATTGTTGTTTCTGATTAGTCCTTCAAGATAATGTGATTGAATGTTAAGAGATTGATTCTCCTATCTACTCACTGTCTCATATTATAACATTATACTTATGTGATTACTATTGGTGTTGTATCTGAATATTCATAGTCTTCTCATATGTCCATTTATTTGGTTGATCGTAGGCTCTTCAAGAGCACTCAAATCAGAGTCTTCTATATATCAAATTACATATGTTCGATGATGCTCCTTGGATGATCTTCGATCCCCTTCATATAGAATTTGGGTGAGCTTGATGTGAGAATTTGTGTCTCCCAATCATGTCTCTTCACTTAATAATCATTAACTAACTATTTATTTGCTTGGGTTGACTCATTGTCTTTTCCACATAACTTCATTTAATCAAATAGCTAATTAATTAATGCTAGATTGAACTACCTCTGATATTTTTAATTAATTAATGCATCCTTCTCTTTAATCAGTGATAGCTTAATGATCCTCACATCCTTGGTTGAGGCAATCTACTTGTGCAATTTTAGCAATCAAATGAGGGATTATTATAGTCTCCCATCCTTGAAATGCTTGCCCACAAGTATTCTTAGGTTAGGATGTTGGAGGACTTGCTCATTCTCCCACATAGCATCTTCCATAGGTAAAACTTTCTATTTGATGAGGTATTCTTTGATGGTCATGTTCCTCAACCTTTTATCCCTTATGTCTATAACTTCATCAGAAATTAAGACCAACTTTCATTCTTTGTTCAAGGGTGGAAGTTCAATGGAGGCAGCAACCTGTTGTCCTAGAGCCTTTTTGAGGTATGAAAAATGGAATACATTATGTATTTTTTCGCTTTTTGAAAGTTCTAGTTCATATGCCACTTCTCCTATTTTCTTGATCATCTTATAAGGTCCATAAAATCAGGGTTTCAATTTCTCGATGCCACTCTTCTTCAAGGATGTTTGTCGATATGGTTGTAGCCAAAGGTAAACCAAATACCCAATCTCAAAACTTTGCTCAACTTGGTGTTTATTCGCATAAATCTTTTGTTGATTTTGGGCATCTTATAAATTATTCTTAAGGGACTTACGAATATCTAGACATTCTTGGACCCATTTCCAGGCCTTAGGTGCCTTAATTTCTCCAAATTCCATATCTAAGAATGATGAAACATCATATCCATATAATTCCTTGAATGGTTTCATCTGAATTGACATGCACGATAAGTAGTGTTATAACAATATTCTCTCAAATGAAGTCACTTAATACATGTCCTTTGTTGGCTTGCCACATAGTTACACAAATAACTTTCCACCCATTTATTTACAATCTTGGTTTGGCTGTCTATTTCTAGCTGGTAACTATTGCCTGACATTTTAAATAATTCAATCCAAAATATACTAAGAAATATGCTATCACATTCACTCACTATGTTTTTGGGAAGTCCATGGAGCCTGAATATTTCCTTGAAGAACAATTCCACAACTTGTGGTGCCTTGTACTCAAAAGGAATTGTGAAAAAGTGGGCATACTTGGTTAACCAATCAACAACCACAAAGATACAATCTTTACCATGGACCTTAGGGAGTCCGGTGATAGATTCCATTGAGATGCTCTCCCATTTTTTCTTCGAAATGGGAAGAGGTTGTAACAATCTTGTTGGGAAAGTATGTTTTGCCTTAATTTGTTGACATGTAGTGCATTCTCGAACAAAGCGAAGGACATCATTTTTGAGGCCCTTCCAAGAGAACATTTCTCTAACTTGCTTGTAGGTCTTAAAGTAGAGTAGCTCGCCAATGGTGTCTCATGAATAACCCTCAAGATCTCCTTTAGTTTTGATTCAGGTACTAGGTAGATCCAATTTTTGTAATAAATGATGTCATCCACTACCTTGTATTGGTCATCTTGAACTTGAGCCTCCATTAGTTCACATGAAAAAGTGTTTTTTTTTAAATTCTACTGGTTGGTGTGCTTTCCAATCGCTTGAGATTTTAGATAATGAGCAAATGGTTGGTTTCTAGGATAAGGCATCGACCACCACATTTCTCTTTCCTTTAATATGCTCAATATCAAAGTCATATTCTTGGATCTTACTAACCCATTTTTGTTGTCATTCATTGAGGTATTTTTTCTCCAAGAATTATGATCCATTTGTACTACAAACTTTCCACCAACTAGATATTATCAAAACTTGTTCATTGCATGCATTATGACAAGCATATCTTTGTTGTATTTAGAGTATAATCTTTCATTTCCTTTCAACTTCCTACTTTTGAAAGCAATAGGATGCCCATTTTGCATTAAGACTACCCCAATTCCTTCTCCCGATGTGTCGCATTCTAGTACAAAGGGCTGATTGAAATCTAGTAGGGCAAGGATTGGTCAAGGATTGGACAAGTGCTCATGGTCTCCTTCAACTTATCAAACGCTCGTTGTGCCTCGTTTGTCCATTTAAATATTCCCTTCTTGGTTAGACTTGTTAATGGGGCCCCAAGTTGAGAAAGCCCTTTAACACACCTTCCATAATAACTACACAACCCATAGAAACCATGTAATTTTGTGAGGGTCTTTGGTGGGGGCCAATCTAGAATGGCTTGAATCTTCTCTTGGTGCACTTGAACTTATTTTGCACTAATGATGTGACCTAAGTATGAATTTCAATCATACTGAATTCACACTTAGATGCTTTGGCATATAAGGATTGTGCTTCCATGATTCCCAAAACTTCATCCAAGTGTTTTAAATGATCTTCCCATATCTTAAGTTGTATATGAGTATGTCATCAAAGAACACTAGCAAAAAAATTTGTTGTGATTCATACAAGACTAAAATGTGGTTGGTGAATTGGTCAAGCCAAAAGGCATAACCAAAAACTCATAATGTCCAAAATGACAACAAAAAGTGGTCTTCTGGATGTCTTGTTCTTGAACTCCTATTTGGTGGTAGCCCGACCTTAGGTCTATCTTTTATAAATAAACCGCACCATGCAATTCATCCAATAGTTCATCATATGGGGATTGGATACCAATTTTTTATTGTTTTCTTATTTAATGCTCGATAGTCAATGAACATTTGAAGCGTTCCATCCTTTTTCTTTACCAACACCATAGAAGATGTAAATGGACTAGAGCTAGGCCTTATATGTCCCATCTCTAGTAACTCTTTGATACATTTCTCAATTTCATCCTGAAATTTCTTGGTATGTCAGTATGGTGTAGTGATAACAAGATTTGTACCTTCTTCTAACTCAAAGGTGTGTTCAAATCCTCTATTTGGTAGCCTCCCTAGTGGCATGTCCCCAAAAATTAGACTATGCTTATCCAAGATTGGTAGTAAGTCATATTTATAATACTTGGGATTTTTGCTCAATGATTTGGAGGAAACAAGACATTGTGTAGCCCAAGCTATATCTCCATGCCTAAACATGCTCCCCATCCTTTTGGCTGATACTACTTGAGGTGCTCCATTGGATAGTCCCTTAAATACCACTTTCCTACCATTCACCTTGAACTTAAACTCCATTGTTTGAATTTTTTGTGAGTACTTACCAATGGACATCAACCATTGGATACCAAGTATAGTGTTGGTATGACCCAGCTCCACAACATAAAATTCATCAGTGACTGTGTAGTCACCAATTGTAAATTTCAATTTTGGTACTTTTTTTGAACAAGACATTTGGTAGTTATCTGTCACCATCACATTAAACCCTTCATGTTCCACTATTTAAAGTACTTTCATAGTGACCAACACTGAACAGATAAAGTTATGAGTAGCTCTGTTATCAATTAGCACCATTATCCTTTGTCCTTGCAATACACCACAAAATTTAAAGGAGTTAAACCTTGGAGTTCCAATCATAGTGGAAATTACACCATCCTTTCTTTCTTTAGGTGGGGACTCCTTTACCTTTGGTGGTTCTTGCTCCATTTCATCTTTCTTGGTACTTAGATTAGATTTGTCTTCTTCATCACTATCGGGAACAACCTCAATATAATGAACCTTCCCCTTTCCAAGGCATATATGTTCTGGTTTCCAAGGTTCTTTGCAAGTAAAACAAATTTCATTCCTCCTTAACTCTTTTCTATTTTCTTCATCAATTTTGTTCTTCTTTGGCAATTCCTTTAAGAAAGGTTGTTTTTCTTTATCTTTTTGGAATGGTGATCTTTTAGATGGAATTTTGTTCTTTTTCACACTTGAGTCCATATCCTTAGCCTTCTCAATTGCTTCTTGAAGTGTACTAGGGTTGAGGGCTTTGAACCAACACCTTAGAGGGTCTATTAGGCCATCCATAAATAGAACAACCAAACTTCTTTTGGAAATTTCGATGACCAACACAGACAGTCTTTGGAAGTCCACAATATATCCATCAATGGTTCCACTTTTCTTAAGTTGTGCCAATTATTTGAAGTGGAGCTCAGGATCCTTGTTGTCAAACCTCTCTATTAGATTCTCCGTGAATTCCACATATGAAGTAATTTGTTCATGGCCCAAGGTGATCATGCCATGGTATTCATGAGCCACCTCGTCTAGATGTAAGGTACCATATTTGATTGTTTCATTCTTTGGCATGGGGTTGAGTTGAAAGTACATATCAACCTTTTAAACCCATGCTCGTGTCGTGATCTTTCCCGAACCATCAAATTATGGCAAGCTAAGCTTACCAATCTTCCTCCTTAGATCATTATAATGATCTCTATTACCCTTGTTGGGAAAATGCTTCATTCTTAAGTCCATGTAGCCTCTTAGGGACATATTATTTGTAATCCTCCATTTATCAAATCTTGATGGAACTGATCTTGTAACTCTACTAATGTAGGTTCATTTTCTTCTTGATGTTCCACTCTAGGTGGGAAAGTAGGTATCATGGGTCTAGAACTAGTTGTAGAATCATGACAATTCAAAGTTCTATTGTTGATTGAGTTTTCTTCATTGTCTCCACCATTTCCACCATGGTTGTTATTGTTATTTGTATTTATCAAGACTTGATTCAGTGTGTCAAATAATTGTGTCATTCTGCCATCAATTGATCCATACAATCGGTGATATCTCCTCTATCTCCCATGTTCCTACCTCGTTTATTATTCTAATATTTTGGCTTATTGGGGCTAGTATTTGATGATGATTCTTGGTGGGTACCCAAGATATCAGAAGTTGTTTTTCCTTCAGGAGCTTGGGCAGGTTCCCACTATCTTCTTATCCCCCTATTATAATATCTTCTCTCCCTTATTCATAAAACTTCACAAGCTTGTAGGTTTACCAACTCTGATACCAATTGTAATGTCCCTAGTAGAATTACTTTAAATTTTACCTTTAACTTTATAGATTAGGATATAAAAATATTCCAAAGAACAACTCTAACTTCTGATTACACTAGTCTCTTAGATATATGAATAAGAGTGGATATTATGATAGTTTTAATGGCACCAATTTCTAATATAAATTCTAAAATGAATTCTGAATTGAAAATTGATTTAAGAATGGAAAATAGACAAAATAATAGTGTCGTTTTTTATTCAATTCTCCAAATTCATGCTATTGGATGTATCATAAATTGTTGCACCAATATGATTGTAGCTTTTTATTAGTCCTTCAAGATCATGTGATTGATTGTTAAGAGATTGATACTCCTATCTGCTCGTTGTCTCAGATTATAGCATTATACTTATGCGATTACTATTGTCATTGTGTCTGAATATTCATTGTTTTCTCATGAGTACATTTATTTGGTTGATCATAGGCTCTTCAAGAGCATTCGAATCTAAGTCTTCTAGATATCAAATTGTAGGTGTTTGACGATGCTCCTTGGATGATCTCCAATCGCCTTCATATAGCATTTGGATGGGCTTGATGAGACAAGTTGTGTCTCCCAATCATCTCTCTTCACTTACTAATCATTAACTAGCTATTTATTTGCTTGGGTCGGCTGATTATCTTTTCCACATAACTTCATTTAATCATATTTTAATGCCAATAGCTAGCTAATCAATTAATGCTAGATCAAACTACCTATGATATTCTTAATTAATTAATGCATCCTTCTCTTTAATTAGTGATAGCTTAATGATCCTCACGTCCTTGGTTTGGGCCATCTACTTGTGTGATTTTAGCAATTGAATGGGGGATTATTATAGTACATGACCAAGGGTGGTGTAGGTTTCCATCCTTGATTGTTGTGTTGGTTGCTTGGTTTAAATGTTGTTGGTTTATGTCAGCTTGGCTATTGTTTTGAAGTTGCTTACCTTTTTGGTCACATTCTTGTTGTTTTATGGCTTTTGGCTAGATGTCTTGTGTTGTAAAGGGTTTTGAGATCCCTTAAAACATGTTTTACCCATAGTTTAAACAACAGATTAGAAGATAGTAGTCATACATCTTTCTCAAGAGTATGCTATAAATAGGAGGAACAAATAAATAATAATACATTTACTATTTTAATTTTGTATGTCTAATTTTTGTACTACCCCATCTCACAAAACTTCCACATGCACATAACTCCACCTAGATCTTCATCTAGAGAGTTGTGCATTGGGTTTCAACCTAGACCCTAGATAAAATATTATAGATGATCAAACCCTCTTGCAAACTTTGATTTTATTAATTAAGATAAGAGTATGTGAGGGCCTTTTTTTAACTTTTCACATTATAATTGCATGGTTAAATGAATTTGTATACTAACATGTGTATGCAAAGTGTACCTCACCTTTACAAAAAATAAGGCTTTTTCCATATAATCCTAGTGTTTAGCAAGAATAAGAATTGGAGAGACAACTAAAATAATATTGACTATGTTCTATGGTGATTCCAAAATGAAGACAACAAGAAAAATGAGGACACATTTTGGGATGGTAGGGGACGAGAGGATTCTTTTGGGGGACAAAATTTAAAAGAAGAGAACATATTTAAATATATAATAAATTTCAATTATTCATATGTTAAGGCATTCACCATGTTCATTTTTTAGTCATCTTACATACCATTAGAGCTAAGTTGAAAAGTCGCATGATAGTTAACATACAAATTAACAAAATTTCAATGTCTAATCATTTTAGTTTTTATTATCAATGTACATGTACACAACAAGAGACTAAAAGACTACAACTACAAAATGACAAAAAAGAAGAAATTTTGAAATACAATATTTTGTGTGCACCAATATAGATGTGCATGCATGTTTTTATAATCCATATTTATATCAACATTCTAATATTTTTGTTCTTAACGATAATTCAAAATTAGTACATATGTTCTAATTGTAAAAATAGATAATCAAGCATGATCTTTTATTGGTGAATTATAGGTGCATAGCATGTTCCTAATTGTAAAACAATATGAATAAAAATAGACTAAAAAATAACCATCACATATATTTAAAGGGAATTACCCACTTTTCTTCTTAATAATACACATAATTTGCAATACATAGAAATGATTCAATATAGAAAAATCAATTGAGTATATTATAACCATATACAAAATTTTGAAATCATAATGTAACAAATATGTAGAGCAAAGTAATAGATTTTGAGGCTGAACCGTCTAACACTATAACCTCTTGCAACAAACAAAGGAATATCCTATATAACCAATAGCTTCAAACAAAAAAAAGACATGCTAGCTCAATTAGATACCATCTTCAAAGATGACATACAACTTTGAACATCACAAGATCCACTATGATCAATAGAATAATCAAGTTCTTGCAATACATTTACCTCTTTCCAATCCCCATAGGCAACATATATGTTTCAACCATAGTAGGAAAAATTGATCCAATTCACATGGACATGTGTGAATTCTTGACTCGAAAACATAAACTTGTTGGGAAAACTAGATTCACACATTGAGTTCTTCCCAATAATTTTTGAATAATAATCAAGATATAGATAGTGCCTCAAGAGTCCCATGCCTAAACTCGCTACATGAAAAGTAGAAAATGTGACTGTTAAAATATGCATATGTTTCATTTTTTTTCTTTTTGGCTCATGCAGTCTTCTAAATGTGTAAATCGAGTTAAGAGGTGTGATTGGAAAGTATCTTTGAAGATTGAATCAAGTTTGTTTCATTTTTATTCTATTTTCTTCTCTTCTTTTGAATTTTAAATTTTAAATTATGAAAACATAAATGTTATGTCAACCATTCTTTTTATTTTCTCATTTCTTGACCCTCCTTACTGGTGTTGCATTCTCCTTTATTTATTAAATGTTTTCTTGCTTATTTTATAGGACCAAAATCCTACTTTGAGATGAGCTACACTATTTACCAAGTAGAGAACTAAACCAACTGCTTACCATTTCCATTTTAAAAAAAAATTCCAATCAACCCTACCATTTTGTTCTCTATGTACAAAATCAACAATGGTGACTTCAACGCAAGGTAACAGTGGGAAAGACCTTGCATGGAAGCATGGCAAAAAAAATGATGCCAAGGGCACGGTGACCTATATTTTTTGTGGTTTTTCTATGAAAGAAAGAATTGATAGGCTAAAATCCCACCTTGTGCAAAAACATAGATATGATGTAAAGGTGCTTCCTTAAATGCCTAATGAAATGAGAGAAATGGATGTGCTACTTACCAATTACAATATGAAGAAAATAGACATGAAGAGGACAAGGGAAGTATTGGCAATGACGATGAGATTCAACCCAAAATCATCTACAAATTCTTTTATTGTTGTATGCATCGGGTGTCCCCTTTCCTCCACTAATGAGTGTTCTAGTCATCTTGTTTCTTTGCCAGATTTATTTTTTCCTCATAATTTTCTAGGGGCACAACCTTCACTTGAAAGTAACGCTTGAAACAAAGAGAAACACCATGACGTTAAGCTATCAACAATAAAACTTTTGGTGCTACCTTCAATGTGGCAAACAACCATATTCAGAAGGCTTGGTAAGTACATTGATAGTTGTCAGTTAAGAATTTTAGGCTCCAAAAACTAAGCATTTTAGTGGCCCATTGCTAGAAGTCATTAAAATACATAGTTTGTAGTTCATAATTAAAGGAAAATATAGCAGAGATTGGGTTGCAATATTTTATCAAATGGATGGACAAATGGGAAGAACAATTGACTTTTAAGTGGATTCAAATGGCACATTGATATTCTTTAAGTCCACAGATGTCTCACATGAAATAAAAAATGTTGGCACTTTGTACAATTTGTTGGAGGGAGTAATCTAAGAGGTTGGGGTTTAGAGTATTGTCCAAATTGTCATGGATAACACAACAAATGTAGTTGTAAGGAGACTCCTTCAAGAGAGGCATCCCACTATTTGTTGAAGTCCTTGTGCTACACATTACTTGAATTTGATGCTTGACTATATTGAGAAGATTGAATAGATCAAAAGTGTGGTTGAAGATGACAGAAAAATAAGTTTACCTACAAGCATAATTGAATATTTAGTTTGATAAGAGAGCACACGAATGACAAGAAGCTTGTGTGATCAAAAGCGACAAGATTTGCCACCTTAGTTTGCAGAGCATTGTAGCCTTAATTCTTTCTCTTAAATAGAGATGTCTAGATGGACACTCCATATTGAAAAAAATTAAGGGGAGAAAGCCACCAAAACTTAAAAAAAATTTACAAATAATTATTTATTTGTTCATTTTGTTTTGTTTTGCTTTGCTTTTTTTTTCTAATAATTTAAAAAGTATTTTTCATTTATTTAAGTGATAGAGCAATGGTCAAAGTTATATGTTTGGTGGATTAGGCTCATTTTATTTCTATGAGATGGATAGAGCCCAAAAAGTTATTTTACATTATTATGCTAGTAACAAAAAAATAAAAATCATTTGGCACATCATTGATTGTAGATGGACAAACCAACTCCCCTAACCAATGACTTAACATACTACAAAACTTAGAATTTTACTGCTCTAATATGTTTAAGGTTGATAAAGAGGTCGTGGTAGGCCTCACTCCATGCATAAAGAGGATGTCAACAAATGAAGACAAAATTATTGATGAGTTAAGAGGTGTACAAGGGTGCAAAGGCGAGGCTCTTTTCTTTAGCTCAAACTATCATGAGGAGAAACCAATAATCGACTTAAAAAAGAAATGCTTATTTTTCAACTTAATACTAAAAAATAAAAATTTGAAAGTTTTAAGTTCTAAACTTTTCAGTCAACTTGTATTTTTTGAAATGTTTTATTTGTAGACTTTTTATAGAAGTTTTATAGTGTTGGCACACCAAGTCTTCCAAGATGAGCTCTTTGTGTTCTATCTCAATCTTTGAAACAAGTTTATTTAAGAATTATTCACACCAAGAAAAGAAACAAGTTGACTTAAAAGTGCTTCAATGACATTGTCTTCATCCAATACAACCTTCTCCTTCAAACCAAAAAGATGGAATCAACTTGGATGAAATTGAGTCATTTACTTTTAAAATTTTGAAAGAAACAAATGATAACCTCATGATCACAAATGATCCAATTGAATTGGTGTTAGTAGAGGTGGAGGGTGATGCATTAAAGGAAGACATATACATATTTGAGGAGACAATCACTCATGTTGACATTGACTTCTCTTCTAGTTCTAGGCTCAAAAGTTACAATTGGAAGGGGGAGAAGAAGATTTAAATTATATCTGGTTATTTATGACACATTCATTGATTAAACATAGTAACATAATGTATTGTTTGCCTTTGAAACTTCAAATTCTAAGCATTTGTCAGTCATATTACATGTAACCTTTGAATTAAGACAAATTGATGATCAAAATAGACTACATTCTTCAAATGCATTATCTTTTTTGTGTAATTATGTTTTTTCTACTTTTTTGCTGGTCCCAAAACCCAAGTCCAATTTCTCAGTTTGTACCAGTCTAAGTTTTCTAAGTATGTTTTCAAATATGTCCAACTCTATTTCTAGCTTTTTTTTTAATTTGTCTTTTTTCATAATGTTTTTATCATCCAATGCTTCTATAATCCACCCAATGCTTCTATAATCCACCGAGGACAATCAAAAGATGTAATCAGCATCCCAAGCCATGCCCAACCATTTTTAGATGGTTGTCATTTCTAGGGCATTTCTGAATCAGCATGGAATATTGGTGGCAAATTAGGGACATTTTTTAACACATCCCCAAAATGTGATGAGTATGGTGATGGCCAAAATAACCCTCGAGACAAGTCCCCTTGTATCCAAGAATATTAATAGACACATCAAACAAGTTCATGAGGATTAATGTCAAGTTGAGTGTCATTTCTGGTTTTGAACTAGCATTGGATATTGGGGGCACAAGTCCCCTTGTATCCAAGTATATTAATGGACACATCAAACAAGTTCATGAGGATTAATGTCAGGTTGAGTGTCATTTCTGGTTTTGAACTAGCATTGGATATTGGGGGCAGCCTGGGGACATTCTTTAACACATCCCCGAAATGTGGTGAGTTTGGGGATGGCCAGAAAACCCTCAGGACAAGTCCCCAAATATCCATGAATTTTACAAAGTAGGGGTCACATACATCTTTTAAAAAGAAAATTTGAATTTTACAATTAGAAATCCTTTTGTAAGTTACCATATACAATAGAACCATATACCATATTCTATTGTATGTATATAATGTTACTCTTTAAGAAGTTAACGATATATGTTAACACATTTTTCTCCTAATGGTGATATTTCTATATGGTGAAGCCAATTCTTAAATTTCCGTGTTAGCTCTTCCATACACAAAACAGCAATCATAATCACGGTATGCTAATAGTTGTTTAAATATCCATGATTATGAAGAAGACACTTCAAATGGCATTCGAAAGTAATTATGTTCATAGCTTTTAAATTCAACATGACCACACACCCACGCTGGTTTTGAATTTTATCAACTATTTTCAATGCATTACAGACAGCTAAGTAACTTGTTAGAAATTATTAACTCCAACAATAAAGGGTCAGTCTAAATTAGAAGCCAAAAATATATAGCTTTTAAAATTTTAAATTCAACAAGACCACACACTCCACACTGGTTTTAACTTTTATCAACTCTGTTTACTGCATTACATAAAGCCAACTTAGAAATTATGAACTTAAATAATAAAGGGTCAGTATAATTAGAAGCCAAAAATATAATGATGGCATTTAGGACCTCTCAAAGGCATTACTCAGTTACACAAATTAACATATACTTTGACTTTGTTGTATAAGTATCATTGGCGTTGCTCTTTACCATTGCTATCCCCGATCACCTATCTCCTGAAACTCTTTATAAGTGCAAAAGAGTCCAACCAACATATGGAAGTTAATATTTCTCTGAGCTTTTTTAACAAACTTAACCAAGTTCGATAAATTTAGTTTCTTCAAAAGGGAGGAGCTTAGCTAAGGTAAATGCCAAGGTTACTTAGTATACACAAAATAATTTAGCTTTTGAATGGGAAACAAAATTACTTCTAGTAATTCACAATCTTTCCCCTTTAATTGTGGAAGCATTTTATAACATTTGCAGTAGATACTTCTTTATTGTGTATATTGGGATAGTGGCCTGCTTCTAGATAATTCTTCCTGGATGAAATCGTTTCCTAGATAATTCTCAAATAATACTCACAGATTTCATTAGCAATATAGAAAATTACTGGGAAATTTTTGAAGAGAAAAGTGCTTCCGATTTCATGACAACAATTTCTTAAAGCAAGACTACAAAGGAACTGCCTTAATTCAAAACAAAGGATAATTTTTTTATTCTACACCATTTATACAATAAACCAATAAGTTTCCACAAAGATTAGTAATGTCCTGGTTCTGTCGGAATGGTATAATAAATCCTCACTTTGAAATCAGAACTTCCAGAAAAACAGGTTGACCAAACGAAGTCCTGTCAAACTTGGGCCCCGATCTTGTCATTTACTTTATGAGAGCAGGAAGTAATTCAGTGTTCATTTCCCCTTAGTCATAATAGCTAAGTCAGTCTCAATGATAATCAAAAATATTGTCAAAAGAATCAGCAAAAAATGCAAATGCTACATTGTGGGGCATGCTAGTTATCATACCAATCTGTGTTGAAAACAGTAGACTTAGCCTTCAAGCCCCGGCATAATCGTGGCCTAAAGGAACAAAAGCTCTAAAAATTGACAGTAATACTCGGAAACAAAATCTAAATCCTCTATATAATCAATTCTTCCACTCAGTGCCTCCACTCAATGGCTGAGACATAAGTCCATGGATTCTTTCCTACTATCCACAGCTCCTGCTTTCGTATGGAATAAGATGTGCTACAGATTGCAACAAGCAGCATTTCTAGAAGAAGATCAATTATAGATCAAGAATTTCCAAATGAAAGTGGCATGCATCTCTCAAAGCTCATCCTTGAAGCTAACATCATTTATAATGATAGGAGATTTTGGCCGAAAATGTTCATCCGTGTCCACCTCTTCTATTTCCTGCGCATATAACCATCATTATTATAAGATATTATGTCAATCAACAAAAGATATTACATCAATTGGCAAAGAATACTTTAAATTTCTATATGTTGGCTTGTGGTATTGGGCATAAAGCATGTCTTGATATTTGGTCTAAGAAAAATACACAAAGGAGGAAATAGCTCTGAAACTAATGTGCAATTCTAGTATAATGCAACAATTCTTTATAATATGTTAGCATTAAAAAAGGCCAAGAAGATAAAGTTCTTCCTTGTACAACAATCTAACAATCAGCAAGATATGCTTTGTGACTCCTGAGGAAACAGAATACTTTTCTGATTTTATCAATTAAGTGCTTTTTACTTAGCAAAAACAATGTATCCACATTAATAAGCAGAGAAGACAATATCATACATCAGAAGAAATCAATATATTTAAGGTTTGTTAAATAATTCAGTACCCAAAAACTAGTTCCTCACTTTGTGTCCTTTGCATTGGGCAAAAAAATTAAAATGAACGTGACAAAAAGAAAAAGAGGTTGTTTGGAGAAAAATATATAAAATAACTGCTAAGATATACGACAGACAAGCAATGGCACGAGCTATTAGGGATGAAGAGTCCATAAAAAAGGGCATATTTTGTCCTCAGTAAATGAGAGCAAGATTTTTATTTTTATTTTCTCCTCTAGGAGAGGTACTAATAATTTGTTTAATTCAAATTCACAGAAGTGATAGTTCTGATTTGACCACACAAGTAACATGGATCCACACATGCACTCCAAAGAAAGTACAGAAAGAACTGCAAAAAAAATTACTGTTCCCTAATGCCTCCAGCACCATATTAGAAGTATATTGCTCATTTAGACTTGAGACATGGTAGATATTGCTAAAATTTTCATAGTTAGTAGAGTTATTAAATAAATATGAAGGGTCGTTAGAGTTGAATAGATTGGTTACATACTGAATGTGTGGTAGTGATGCTTAAAAGCAACCAGATTATAACAAAGATGCCTCAGTTTTGCCTGCACCCTTATATGACTTGTTAAAGACCTGTCCTGCCTTTTTTTGTTGATTTCTCTCCTATTATCTAATTGAATATATAAATTTGATCTGTTCAACATTATATACCAAGGGTAATGTATGAAAAAAGCCATTAGGTGCCATTGAGACGTCAATAATAGATATAACATTCAATTTCTAGGCACCCATGTACTTTTCATTTCACCCTTTTTGCTAAACAATGCCAAATCTAGTTGCTGCAATTCCATATCACTTAATTAATAACTAAAGTAACCTATTCTCACTGGTTTGCCACCTTAGTTGCTCAAGAGATGGATCAAAATATTGGTCTGAAATCAACATATTTTTTATTTCTGCTTCTATATGTGAAAGTGATTTTTATTTAGAATTCACAACCAATATTTTAATCAAGTATTTATGACAATCATATATGATTCAAGACATTGTTTCACTGGTTGCAAAGATTCTAAGCTCTCAAGCGACAGGGAATAACTTAGACAGCTAAATAAATTTGTCTCATTTGTTCATAATACTAATTTATGCAAGAGAACGTGTAACTTTTTTCATACAGATTAGTTGCACCATGATAGATGTCCTATCCACATCAAATAAACTAAATGATGTAGGATACCACATCAGATAACTTATTAAACACTAGATATATAGCAGCCTTGGTCCATTGACCCACATTTGTTTGTATATTTAATATATTACTCCTCTTGCCCAACCAGTTAGATTTACTCTAGAGCAAGTTCAAAAGGATAAGAATTTCAACATAACAAAAACATCAGATGTAACACATGCTACATCCTGTAAATCAGAGTAAACAAATAATTATGTTTTTAACATTATGCTTAAACATGCATGCTACATAGTAGAAATCACATACATTATTACCATGCATGCAGGTTCAAATTAGCTGACAGTATTTTAAAGTGAAAAAAGGAAATTGTTTTAAGGCTCTAGTTTTCCATTCTTCTCAATTTCCCATGCCTCGAGCTCTCATAGGTTTTCACCTGAACATGTAGGAGTCTGTTGTCTCCTCAGTTTAGGAGAGGAGAGTGAGTTATGATGGATTGGAGACTCAGCACCTGTGGCACCTAGCATGGGTTCCCTCATGCCTACTACTTGGGCAGAGCTTGTGTTCAATGTTCCATGTATGTTTCCATTGATGTTCACAGTGTAGCACAACAGTTTTCTGCTTAAAGACTTGAGAATGGAGAGGCTTCTCGAGCTCTTGCATGGTGATTTTCTAATTATGTTAATGGTCACCTCCATGGAGGTTCAGTTCTTCCATGTCAGAATCTATGGATTTGTGTGGGTTATTGACCATGAAAGTCCAGCTATGTGTGTTATGTGATAAAGGGTTTAAGTTCTAGCAGCATCTGGCCTGTTTCCCGAAAATGGATTTGATTTGGAGTTAGCTTTTATTGTATTTGAAGTTTCTGTCATGACTTGCTGGATCAAAGTTAGCTGTTGTTGGTGTTAGGAATTCCAAGCAGTAACTGCTAATTCCTACATAACCTTTCCAAGAGAAATTATGCTAAATGTAGTATCTAGAATCCATAATGCAAAACAATAACAAAGCATACACACAGATGTACTCTGGGAAAACCCTTTTGGAAAAAAACCCAGTCTTCAAAGTACCACACAACTCAATGTATTATTTCAAGAATGGAATTACAATACATTCATAAAGTTTCTCCATACAAGACTTCAATAGCAATAAGTAACTCAATTGTACTCCTCCATGTGATTGAGTAAATGAGGATCATGTAGCCACACACCCCACTCCATGTTTTGTTGGAAATATTGTCATTGATGTCAAAGAGTCATGGATAATTTTTCCATTGATGCCAAAGGAATTTGAAGGCCAAGAGAGATCATTGAGGAAGGAAGTGAATCGTCATATCCACATCAAGATCAGTTGAATGTGTTTATGAACAGCTCTCTATGAAGTCGCCACCCTCACAAAGGGAAATACAAATTTAATTTTATTGATTTCTAAGGGCCGACTCTTAGATTCCTAACGCCCCCAAGTGGCGACTTTTATGAAGGGAGCCGACCCCCTTATTGAAGCGCCCCATTCTGGGGATTTAAATTTGAAAATTATATATATATATATAAAGAGGCCGACCCCTCTTGCAAGGATCACCCCTCTTGGGAGAGTCACCTCTTTTGGGCAAAGTGTAATGTCCCCTTTTGGGATAACCCTAAATCTTGCTCTAGATTCACAAATATAATGTAGTTAAGGTTATAACTTACCACTTAATGCTTTAAACAAGATGAATCTTGGCTTTAGGTCTTGCAATCATGTTAGATAATATTGAAAATATAATTCATGTGATCAAAACATGATAAATGTTTTATCAATCTAAGATACATAACTATTCCAAGACTATCTAAACTACCAATATCCATAATGCATAGTGGAGACTTTAATCATAATAGGACTTGGATGAGAGGTAGGATAAGTCCGCTTGAAGCTATCCATCTAAGCCCAAGAGCATGAGCGTCCAACCAAGACTACCCACCCCTTGGCCCCGAGCGGCAGGAACGTCCGACCAAGACTATTCCACCCTCGGAGTGGCATGCTTAGTGGAATACACTTGTATCTGCTTTTACTATCCCGGTTGTCTTATCCATCGACTAAGATTCCATGGATCCCTCCTAACAATCAATCATAGTTGGCTTGATAGGAAAGTCTTGAAAGGGTTGTTAGGGTTAGAAGGCAGATATCTAACAATTAAATGCAGATTTGATCAATAAAACAAAGGAATAAAACACACACAGAAAAATTAACCCAAAGAATTTAATGTGGTTCACCCAATCCAAGCTACATCCACAAAACCGCAACCATCCAATGATTTTTATTATCCAGTGCAAAACTTATTACAATCTTGTGAATAATCGCCTTTTTCATTATACTGTAACTCTCATCCCTACCGCTTATAACAAGCTTTTAGAAGCTTCCAAAATTAGGGTTTTACAAATTCAGTTTTTTTCTTTTACGGTGACGACGCGAAAAAAACAGCAAGGATACATGAAGAGTGTACAGTATAGCATGATCAGTCACCACATACCAACAAGGGTTACCTATAAACTACTCAACCCATCTAAGCCCAAGAGCACAAGCGTTCGACCAAGACTACCCACCTCTTGGCCCCAAGCAACAGGAATGTCCAACCAAGACTATTCCACCCTCAGAGTAGCGTACTTAGCATGGGAGGCCCGTGAACAGCATCCTCCTAACTCGCCTCCTTCAACCTTCTATTTAATTGATCATAGAATGAGGACAATTCATAAAAAAATGTATATACAATTTATTCATTTATATTAAAGAGTAATAATTACTTATAAGGCTCAATAATTGTTGCAAGCATCATTATTGCATAATCGATATATATATATATATATGTGTGTGTGTGTGTGTGTGTGTGCGCGCGCGCGTGTGTGTGTTCCTAATCATCACCCTTGCCTATACATATTATCTATATATATATATATATATAATGCATACTGCATACTAATTACTTATGCAATCCATGTCTGCTGCTGTAGTTTTAATTACATTTGCTGACTGTTATATCTTTTTATATCTGCTTAAAACTCTGAATATATTCCTTCACATAGCTGCTGCATTTTTTTTATTTGTTTCTGCTTAAATCTGCTTAAAATAAGCCTGACTCTATTCATCGATGCCTTTGTTTTGAAGATGTCCTTCCTTAAATATTGCTATGGTGTGAGAAGTCATGTCCTCCTCCCTTGATCACTGCCTTTGGACAGGCTTGACCCATGCCTTTTAAATGCATCGTTTCATTTCATAATCGCTGCTTTTTGTTTAGTTGATGATTGCTAATTTGAGGGATAACAATCGCTGCTTTGATTCTTAATATTCATTCATTTATTATAACATGATAGTAATCAGATTAATATTTTTAATTATAATATTGTTACTATTTTAATTACAATATTATCATTGATAATTATAATTACAATGATACCTTTTAGATTATATTTATTTTATTATTTTATTTTGGATGTTTATTTTAATATTTCATATTCTAACATTAACATAAATTGCCTATATATATTTTATGTACTTCACATTATTATAATGATTATAATATTTAGTATTTATATTTTGGTAATTACAATATTATATTTAATATTTATAATTATTACCTTGGATAATTATAATTATAATAATATTAAATAGTTAATCTTTTTTTGTCTTTATATATATTTTATTTATCTTGTTTTTGATGCTTTGTATCTCAATGCTACAATTTTGGGGGACATGACATGAAGGGGCATGTTTGATAAGGTATAAAGCAAAGCAAAATAGAGGTGTGAGATGTAAGTAAGCATTGAATATTGAGCAGATTTAAAGCAGGCCAAAAGGGCAGAAAGTATGAAGAATATATGCAGATCTATATGAGATATGTGTGCAAATTTATTCAAAGAACATGAGCAGATTTTATGAAGAGTTTATAATCAGCTTTATGGAGGATTTTTTATCATATGTATAAAGGTTTTATGAGCTGATCTGAGTTTACTACAGCAGACATTAAGGTAGAAATATATGTGAAGTAGAGATCAGATTTGTGAAGGACAGTGCATCAGTTTTTATCATTTAAAGTCAGATTTGTGAAGCAAAGTGTATCTACATTGAGATCTTGTGAAGACAAATCATCCATTGAAGGATTCATAGGTTGGTGCTTATCAAAATAAGAGATTGGTATCTCTTGCTGAGTTGGTGCTCAGTTGTGGGGATTGATCTCTCCAATGGGTTGGTGCCCACAAATTCTCTAAGTGGGGATTGGTGTCTCCAACGGGTTGGTGCCTACAAAAGAAGTTTGTGAGAGAAGTAGGTTGGTGCCTACGAAGATGATCTATATATATAAGCAATATTTTGTTGTGGTTTTCTCCCACAAGGGTTTCCACATAAATTGTGTGTTCTTCATATGTTCTTAATAGCCAGATCTTAGCATGTGTGTTATTGTTGTGGTTGATTAAGTTTTAAAGTATTAGTGTTGTGGTTGATTAAGTTTTGAAAGTACAAGATTGTTGTTATACCCCCCTCCTTAATATAATTGAGTGCTCATCATGTTTCCTCTCCCCACATATGCACATACCCATACTACTACCATGCACTTGCAATTATTGGCCAAGTTTGCACAAAACCACTAAGTAGTGTTACATAAATCATTAGCCCAAAACCATGTGCTCACTAAACCATGACCCCTAATAGTAAAGTATTTACCCAATCCACCGCCCACATTATACATGTATAATGTCTCATACAACTTACATGTGTCCCCAAGAATGCTTACCTAATGTCGTATATACACCAAGAGATACGCCACGACTAAATAAAAAAAATTACATTATTATACAAGGTGTACAACACACCTTTCCCAAAATTCTCTCACTTGTATATTGTGTAAGGGGCCAAAAAATAAACTCTTAACGTCTAAGAGATAATCCCTTTAGCCACATTGCATTGTCTAAACTTCTTTGTGCTCATGAACTTCACCAAGCAACTGCAAAAACCAAAACTAAACATCAATGCACACTAACTGCACATGAAGAGTAGTTATCTCTACAACGATGGTGACACTCTAATTGTCATATTGATCACAAATGTATCCTACTATAAACCAAAATATATACACTAACTCCAAAGACAAACTACAACAAACAAGCACAAGTAGCTAGCAAGTACTCGACTACATAATTGGAATAATGACCACAGCTTGTCACACACACATTCAACTAACTGCACCACAAACCAAGGTAAACAAACCCGTCCTACTATCCACATATGTAGCCCATTCCGCAATCTCAAGTCCTCACATATACACCATCTTGCACAAAGTCTATCTCTATTGGTAACAAACACATAGACATGCAAAATAACCCAAAAACCTTTGTACTTCAGTCAAATGACACACATACCTCCCTAAGACTCCCCCTACACAACCAATGTCTAGTTTGGTAAATCCAAAAGTCCACCAATAGCATTCCCATGGTTGGTGTGGCTCATGTCAATGAAACTATCTAGTATCAAGGAACACACAATGATCTGAAAACTAGTACCAAACAGTTACAAAACAGAGCATATTTCCTCCAACATTTTTTTGCTCTCCCCCCCCCCTTAGTTCTCTATTTTCACCAGATCACAATAGGACAAAGATTAAAGAGCTCCCATGCTATTACTAAAAAACAATGAAATGCAATAATAATAAATGACCACAAATGGTGATTAGAATAGCTCAATACAACTCAACTTCAATTGATATCACATGAATCAATCCCCTAGAATAAACAAGAAACCATAGAGAAAATTTGTGAGCATAACAAATACAATGTCCTTCTGCCAACACCACAAAGTGCTCATGATGTAACAAGTAAGATCCTCACCTACGAAACCCTAAATAGAAAATCCTTTATGACATCCAATCGTTCAACCCAAAGGTTGAACAAAATAACAATATATCAATAAACTAGCAATGATGTAAGTTTCTCAATTAAAGGAAGATCAAACTAACAACCATTCACATCACTAAGGAATATGCCAAAACCATCCCCTACACTCCTCAAAACATACTCATGCACATGAGTAGACAAAGGAAAATGACACCATACCAAGTACTACTCAAACATGTCCTCCAACACTGACATCTAGAGTTCAAGACTCATTCCCATGAGAAGATAGAGCACAAAACAAAATGCATCTAAGAAACTAGGTGAGCAATACCTATCAGATGATTAAAGCCAAATGGACCAAGAGCAGGGAATGAAATTGCTCTGTCCATGAACAATCTACTCATCAATTCCATGCTGAACTCATTTCCAATTGTAGGTGTAGGCTCCTCTATCTTTCTAATAAAACCTTATCAAGAGTCATCATTCCAACACATGATCTCTAAAAACTAGAGATCTCCAACCTCACCCAAATCTGACTAGTAACAAGTGCTCAATCAATCATCTCACACTAAACTCCAACTGCAAAACTACAAGACCTAGGGGCTAGGAGTATCCAAGCAAAATGATCATTGCAGTCAACTAGTAGACTACCACAACTCACCACCAAAGCTCCTACTATAAAACCAAAGAACTCATCATGATGTCATAATTTTGATCTCCTCAATAGAAGATCATCTAGCTCCAACAGATAGATCTTTTCCCAAGAGCACCCATATAATGTCAAATCTCCAGCCAACAATCAAGGGTCCACCATAGCACAATAATGCCCATCCTCTAAACCAAGTATTATCTATCAAACTAACAAATTTGTAACACTACCAAATCTCCCACTGGAAGTGATCCAATGCTACCCATGGCATCATGATAAACATCTCCTAATTGAAGATAACCAATGGCCCTCGCATAATCCAAGAACTTAAATACAACATCATGGGCTCCAAAAGGGAAAAACAAAATCACAATCTCCAAACAAGGAAGACAAATTGTCACCATTACTATGTCCTTGGATAAAAGTCCCACTAAACTATGATCTAAAGCATAGTTGGAAAACTTGAAGAATAATTGCAAAACTTGTGAGTACTCACCAGTCAAAAACCTTCACAAGTTACTCAACCAAAAACTTTTTGATATTTTTTTGCAAAACATGTGGCAATTTTTGGTTAAAACTCATCAACTTGCTGAAAACTTGTTATTTTTTATGAAAAACTCGCTTGAGTGAGGATATAAATTCGCTTTTTCACCTAATGTTAAAAACCTTTAATGATTTTTGCGTTTCAAGCACACAATTGGCAACAATTTAGGGCACACAAACCCAAGGGGACTGAAGGGCTGCCCAAAGAATAAACAAACAAATAAACAAAAAAATTAGAACATTTTTATAAACAAAAAAGTGCCAAATACCTAATTTTTCCCTAGGTTTGTGTGGTTTCAAAGGCCTTAATTTGGGCTTGGTGGCAAGGGCATTGCCCCTTGACCCTACCCTATAACACAATAGAGAACATGTTAGCGACACTATCCTTTAACTACATGAGATGATGCCCCTCATCCCTACCCCCAAAACCCCACAAGGGATGTTGCCCCTCAACCTTATGGGAGTCTCCACCCCCAAACCCCCACTAGTTATTGGGATCTCTTGTCTATTATTATCACACTTGTCAAAAATCCCTTTAGATGAGGCACCTTCTACATATGACATGGCTAGTGGAAGTGGCATTGTAACTCATTTAGAGCTCAAACTTATTTTTTGGTGTATGATATGTATTAAATTCTAATTTTGATTTATATATGATGGAAATCAATAATATGTTCCATAAATTCAATAATGTGTTTTTGAAGAATATTTTTCAAAATTTATGTATTTTCAACTGTTTGATAAATTTGCCAAATTACTCCTCGATTTTTTGTATTGTTGATTTTTTTCCCCAAGTTTTTGCCGAGACCCAAGTTTTTTAAAAAAATTGGGCATGTCAAGTCATTACCAAGTCTAAGTTTTTCAATTATGATTTGCTTATCATGATTGCATATCCATGTCTTCCAAACCAAAAGACATCCAAAAACTTGTTTGCATCAACATTATCTCTTCCCAAAAATACTTGTAAAACTAGATCAAGTGGCATTAGAACTAATTTTTTTACTAAGCTACTACACTGAGCTCGAAAAAATATGCACTTTCAAGAAAATTGTTGAGAACTCATTCAGATACAAAAGTCATGTTTCTCCCAAAATTCACCTCCAATATGGATCAAACATTAGTGCATTGCCATGTGTCCAAGGGCTATACCAATCACCCACACATTATCACTTTTTCATAACTACTTTCTACATAATCCACCATTTTACCATATCTCTAGAAAAGGAGAGGCCCACTTAAAAAGTGTAAATCTTGATTTAATTAAAAAATCATAACCATATGTGGCTTGCTTTTATTCACCCACCCCTATTTTTTACTTAATGTTGTGTCCTTTAAAAGGACTCCATGTGCTAAAAGACAAAATGTTAAACATTAAATATTTGTAACTCCCCTTTACATTACCGCACTTTTCTAAAAAGTTAGGGCACAATTTTGGAAACATATTACCACACCTTCCCTTTACATGGCAACATCTTTGCAAGCTAGAAACATCATGCTCACTCCTACCATAGCTTTCTCATCATACTCTTCTCAAAACACTCCACCAATATGTACGCATTGCAAACATTTTAAAATTCCTCAATAGTCTCTCAACACTACAAATACAACCTTTGCACTATGGACACTCCTCATTGCCATAACAGAAATGTTGCCTATGCACAACAAACACAACTACAGTCTCTACCCATCAAATCTGGAAGGCACAACAAGATACAATGCGCAACAAAGGTGGCTGGAACACTACATGTAGCGGTCAGAAAACATTGATTTGCAACCTTCATAAGTCAATACTTTCTTCCTCTATAAACTCACTGCTAATTAAAATGGTACTCTTGCAATAGACAACCATAAAGTGTAGCATTGACAATCACAACCAAGCCAAAACACAATCAAATCTAGTTGAATAGTCACACATAGCCTATCAATCATGCAACAAGATGCCATGATAGCAATACTCCAAAGTTATGATGCGGTTGGTAAATCAAGGCATATCAAGAAAAGCTAGCACATTGTGAGTCTTCCAACAAGAGAGTGTTGGGAAGAAAAATCTTGAGACTTGAATTGGTTTTAGACAAGTTGTCAAATTTGAGGTTATCTCCAAGAAGCTTGCAAATAGAGCATCAACTATGAGATAGTTTGTAGGAGTGGTTGTGGATAGACCACCAAGTTTAAGGCAATTTACATCGATCCAAGATGCCTCTACTTAGAGGACAAGGTGCTATTAATGTTGCTAGAAAGATATGAGAAACGTTTGAGATGATGAGGACAATGAAGATCCGAATGGATGCTTTTGTGAAGACAACAAAAGAAACCCTAACCCTAGAGTTGATGAGAGTGATGAAGAACAAGAAGCTAGCCCTACCGAGCAATGTGAAAGCAAAAAAGAAGACAAATAAGAAAGGATGTTGAAATCTATATCAAGTCTTGGGAAGAAAATTAGAGTGGATATTCCCAATTATTCTAATATTTCTCAAGAATTGATAGATTGCCATTGGACAATTGATTTAGAATATCTTGAGTATGAAGATATTGATGATCCAAATCAAGTGAATTTTGCAAAGACTAAGTTGAAGGATTGTGCTGCCATTTGGTTGAGACATTCGATTAAAATGAAATAAAAAAGTTAGAGCTGGCAATTAGGAAATGGGATAGAATGGTGAAGAAGCTAAAATCTAAGTTCATTCCTGCAAATTATCATTTTGAATTGTTAAAGGAATCGCATAACTTGAGGCAAAGGATATGACTATGAAAGATTACACGGTGGAATACTACAAGCTAACAATCTGATCAAGATATCATTAAGGAACGGAGAAGGTGACAAGATACATCAATGGTTTGAGGGTATCAATTCAAGAAGAGTTGAGTATGTTGAGTATCTAAACAGTGGAGGAGGTGTATCAATTGGCCCAAATGGTAGAAAAGAAATTGAACAAAAGACTTGAAGACAAACATAACCAACAAAAAGGAACAGAAGGAAGACTCCAAGGAGAAAGATCACAAATGCAGCAATAGGAGGACAAATGCGGAAGACTCTAAGAAGGATGATTCATACCACAGTCAAGGAGGAAGCAATAATCCTCACCACTATAACAGAGAAGGCAATAATTCTTATTGCAAAGAGAAGTATGACAATGATTCATACCACAATGTCAAAACTAATGGACACCAAAGAAGTAGAAAAAGATACAATAGAAGTGATAGAAGACCTTTTAGAGGAACTTGTTTTAAATGTGGGGAATGTGGGGAAGGGCACCAAGTCTTTAAATGTCAACAAGGCTAAGGAAGCCTGAGCAAAAGATCAGAAGGAAAAGCAAGAGTTGAACATGGTGATGAGGAGACTGAGGGTTCATGCAGTTCTAAGGATGAACCAAAGAAAGGTGTGTCACTTGTTAGAAGGCCTTGTTAAAACATGATTATGAGGAAGAACCAATATAGAGGAAGAATTTGTTTAGAATGGTATGCAAATCAAGAGCTAATTGTTGTAAAGCTGCAATTGATAGTGGTTGTACAAATAGTTTAGCATTAGAAGAAATGGTGGATAAACTGAAATTGAAAATATTGGAACACCCTAAACCATATAAGATTGTCTAATTACCAAAAGATCATAGGGTGTTGGTGAACAAACAATATTTGGTCAAGTTCAAAATAGGTAGATACCAAAAGATCATAGGGTGTTGGTGAACAAACAATGTTTGGTCAAGTTCAAAATAGGTAGATACTAATTTGCCAAAGTTTCATTTGTAATTCTTATACTTATACATCTTTTTATAACTACTTTTTCAAGTACAATATGTATTTTAGTGCTGCCACCCCGCCATCCCCAAACTTAAGCCCTTGGCCCCCCCGTCCCCGAAACCCGTCCCCACGTCCCTGCATTAAGAAATTCCGTGGAACTATGATTTTTAGTAAGATTGAGGAAGACCACCTAGAACATATTAGATTCGTATTACAGAGATTGAGAGGAAAAAAGTTGTTGAACAATGTAAAGAAGTATATTTTAGCAAGTCATTTTAAAGTAGATATCACAATGGCATTGGAGTGAGAACTATCTTTGGCTGCAAATATAAGGATGTGAGGTAGCATGTTAGAAGTTGTAGTACTTATCAAGTAGCAAAGGGGATTGTCAAAATACTCGATTATATCAGCCATCACCAATCCCAAAGAAACCTTAGAAGGATATAAGTATGGATTGTGTATTAAGATTTCCTGGAACACAAAGAGGAAATGATTGTATATTCGTAGTTGTGGATAGATTTTCTAAGATGGCATATTTCATTCCATGTCAGAAGATAAATGATGTGATTCATATAGCTAATCTATTTTTCAAGTAAGTTGTGAGATTGTATGGGTTGTCAAGGAGTATTATTTTAGACGAGGAAACTAATTTTGTCAAATACTTTTGAAAAACATTGTGGGAAAAGATGAAAACATATTTGAAATTCAGTTTGACACATCACCCATAAACTAATGGACAAACAAAGGTCCTAAATAAGAGCTATGCAATTTGCTAAGATGTTTGGTAGCAAAGAAGAAAAGAAGATGGAATATGATTTTGGTGCAAGCAAAATTTGCATATAATAATTCAATAAATAAAGGCACAAGAAAAATACCTTTGCAGTTGTATATGGCAATAGTCTAAGGAATGTATCAGAGTTGAGAGATGTCAATAATGAAGAGTGTGCAAGTAGAAGAATTTGTTAAAGCAATTATTATTTAGTAATGGTCAATTAGTTATTAGTCATAGGCTTTAATAAAGTTGTTCAGACTTTCAGATATACTTTATGTTTTATTTCCTATTAGTACGTTATTTTTATTTATCCCACATTCATAATGTGGTTTGTCATCCTTCTTTGTAATCCTATATAAGAAAGCTTTTGCTTCTTATATAATCAACGAATATCTTGGTTATCTTTATGTGCTCAATTTCCATAATATCGTAACAGAGCTCAGCTAGAGTCACAAAGTCTACAAAAGTGTGAAGGCCTAGGGATTGCTACTGGAAAACACGGATCAAGGGGTCATTAGCAAAGCACGTAGAAGAGCCAAAAGAAGGAAACATACATCAGATCTATACAAAATCAATGGCAAGAAAATCCCATCATTTTTTCTGTTGGAAATCATGTCATTTTCTTCATTAGAAATCACATCAATTTTTTTAGTACAAAATTGCATCTCACAAGAAATTGCAGGCAATTTTGTTGAGAAAATTGCTAATAGAACCAATCAAAAATCAAGAGTTATTTTCAACTAAAAATCGCATTGGAAAGTTTGAGATTGCAGAAGCTAAAATTGCATAAAATCAAGACATTTTTTTGTTGAAAATCATACAAACATTTTGGGCAAATCACACATAGGGTTATTGGACAATCACACAAGGGATTTTGAGAAAAAGTAGCAATTTTTAGGATTTCTGAGTTGCACTACAATCTAATAGCAAGGCTGCAAGTCTGTATGCCACGTTGGCTAGGACACACAACACCAATGCCAAAAACAATCATTTTTTTTTCCTTAGGATCATGGCTAGGGCAAATCAACATAGTTGATTGTCTTTTTTAATTAATATTGGGTATATTATTGCTGCTAGGGCACCAAGTTTTAGCCAAATTTGTAGGTTATAGTGAAACGACTTTGCTAAATTTCTAGTGTTAGGAGGTAAGCATTTTTTTTTTGCTACAACAAAAACTCATATGGGTACTTTTTTCTTACTTAGAGATTGCAAGTTGAGGGAGGGAAGAATAGTATAAATGGCCTTGTTACCCAACATCATGTCGGAAGGTAGCCAAAGATTCTCTAGTAAAAAATATAACATGTAAAAGTAGCATATGTTAACTATTTTCAATTACAAATGCCTCACAAATGTCATCCTTGGAAAAGATTCCCATCTGGACACTATGGGTAAAGACAAGGATAAATTTGATGAGCATGAAAAAGAAGAAAGCATGTTGATTAAATTATCTGTAACAAATAAAATACTTCCCAAAGTTCAAACCAAGAAGAATTTAGCTGAAATTTGGAAGTATATGTGAGATCTACGTGAGACTTCAAACAAGGGTAGAACCTTCTTGAGGAATATGTTATTTTCTATCATGATTGATGAGAAAGCTTCATTGCAAAAGCATTTACTCGAGATCAAGGATATTAGAGATCATTTGTTAGCCATTGGTCAGAAAATAGAAGAAAAGGGTGTGGTGGTAATCAAGCTAAAAAGCTTATCACATGCTTACAAACACTTTATTGAGACCCTGAATATCACCTCTATGAATGTTACCCTAAAGTTTGAAGAGTTGCATAGTACGCTCTTACAACAAGACATATGGAAGAAACAGTTTGGTAGAAGTGAGTCAGAGGGCGTAGAAAAGGCCTTTGCAACAAAAGACAAGGGCAAAGGCAAATGGTCGCAAAAGAAAGGGTAGGGTGGCAATGAAGATGCAACAAGGAATCTAAAGATCACATGCCACTATGGTGGCACTGGCAAGATGGGTCATATGAAGAAGCACTACAAAAAAAGGTTGGCTAATCAAAAATCCAACCAGGGACAGCCTAAACAAAAGGCTCATATTCCAAAGCATTTAGAATCATCCTATGCTTTCATGGCCAAAAGACCAACAAATCAATCCAAGCCATCTACATGGTACATAGATTCAGGACCACAACACTGGTTAATGCAATACACTACTGCAATAATTCAATGATCTTCAATGGTGGGGAGTACAAATATACAACTATCCTCTAGAGGAAAAATGTTAATTTTCCTCAATGTATACCATGTTTTGAGAATGGAGCTTAGTCTACTGTTAATGCATCGAATTATGAGACATTGTCCCCATCTAGATGTCATTTTAGCAACCACAAGTGCTACATAGATGACAAATAGACCAAAAAGACTATTGCTCTTGGTATAGCAGATCACGGATTGTATAGGTTGGTGGGCACTAGACAAGTTAGGGAGCATGCATTGGCAGCCAAGAGTGCATAAAACATCAATACACTTTGGCATTAGTGGTATGTGATTCAAATCATCTCACCTCTCTCAATTGGCCTAAGATAACTTGGTAGATGGACTTAAAACTAACATCCAACAACAGATACAGGGTGTTTGCAAAACTTTCCAAGCAAGGAAGTAGCACAGAGCTCCATGTGACGATGGACAAGCTTGGAGAGCCAAAAGTATCCTACAACTAGTTCATGCAGATGTTTGTGGACCAATGAAAACAACATCTATCACTAGTGCCACGTATTTTCTTTTGTTTGTTGATGATTTTAATAGGAAAATATGGGTGTATTTTCTAAAATTAAAATTGGACGTATTTAATAAATTTCAAAAAGTCCAAAGCTTTGTAGAAAAAGAGTCAACTTGTTACATAACCACTCTTCCATTTAATAATGGAGGAGAATTATGTTCGAGAATTCAACAACTTTTGTACTAAATGTGATATCAAAAGATAGTTTACTACACCAAACACTCCATAGCAAAATGGAGTTGTTGCAAAGTAGAATTGCGCTATCATAGAGATGGCCTAATGTGATGGAGAAAAAAATTGTTCCCAAGAGGTTTTGGGCTGCAGCAATATTTACAACAGTATATCTACTAAACAGATCTCCAACAAAGGCGATGAAGCAAAAGACCCCAAAGGAAGAATGCTTTGAGAGGAAGTCAAAAGTAAGTCACCTAAGGTCTTTGGTTCCACTACCTATGTATAGATTCCAAAAGAGATGAGAACCAAACAAGATCCCATGAGTAAGAAATTAATGATTATTGGGAATGGCGACACGTATAAGGCTTACAAGTTGGTTGATGTTGACACAAACCAATTGCCCTTCAATCAAGATGTCATGGTTGATGAAGAAGCTAGACCTTTCTAGAGTTCAAAATTATCGAAGAACAACATATTATGGCTAAGGATTCAAGTCTTCAGCTTCAAGTAGCTCCACCTAGAGGGGGAGAAGATTTTGGGCATGCAGACTCTCCCAGGTCAATAATAGTCTCAGACTCTATAGAACACAACCTATGCTAGCATTCAAAAGACATAGGTATAGGTACCCCAAGTCATGGTAACAACATTGCTTTGGATGAAAAGGATCCTAAGAAGAGACCAAAGTGGTGGCAAAGCACCATTGGAGATGTTCAGGTAAGTGAAAATGGTTGAGGGGCAATCATCAAGAGGCAAAAGCAAGGGGAACACAATTAACTTGGATTTGATGGTCAATATTCAAGGATTTTATGAGCCACAAGTGTTTGTGGAGGAAAAAGGACAACTTGAATGGGAAAAGGCCATGGTAATTGTACATGAGTCTTATGTCATATCCTCAATCCCGCTTGGGGCCCAATTTCAAATCTCGAGGTAAAGTGTTTTTTTAACACTAAAACAATTATATTTAATAATAATAAATAATAAAATAATAATATTAAATAATATAATAATAATTAATTTTAAATAATAATAATAATTTTTATTAAGGGTTCTGGCTGACTCATTTTGAAAAGGCATCTGATGTTGGTATTTATACTGGTTTGTTTAACGTTGATCATCATAACAGATTTAAACAAACGAACCCTCAGAACCTGGGAGACGAAAACCTCTACAGCTCCAGATCTAGGTGGGACGAAACCCTCACCTAGAGTTTGTTTATCTGTCCACCTGCTTTCTCCATTACAAATCATTAATTCACCTTATTGCGATTATAGGCATGGGCGCAATAACTGGAAGGCAGTTGATTAACGGTTAGTAGCGGAGCCACAGGCTTGCGCCACCCTCATTGGCGATTCCAGCAACTCTATCTGGACGGGACAGGATTTCATGAGATAGCGTGACCATTCAACAACCATGGAGATTCGAGTTACCATACTCATTCTTCGCTAGGCCTAAAACCATTTCCGGTCGGAACTTCAGGGAGGCAAGCATTGTCCTAGGAGTTTGGCACCACTATAAAGGGCACCAGCTTGATCGCCAAATTCTCCCTAAATTCCAATGACTGTATGTTGGCCAGCGACAACATTCTATAATTTCTAGATCTAGGTTTCCAAGCGCCAACAACTTGTTGATCAGGCAAGTATAAATATTGTTGCTGAGAGAATCAGAATTAAATCAATTTGGTTATGTAATCATAATTGAGTCTAAAAATCAAGGTTAATCCAACTTTTCCTTAGAGAGTTTTTGTGTGTTCATTATCTGTGTCGGGGTTTAATATGGAGATTAGTCATTGTCCATTGTCATCCTATATTATCTGTTGTGAGCCTGCAGCCAGTGCAACTCAATCTATCTAGGTAACTGTAGGTTATCATATTGGTGTTATCAACCATTAATACCATGATGTCTTTGTGTTGTATGTAATCAAACTTGAATGCAAGTATCCTGGGTTGTTATCCACTATTGCTTGATTCATTGGGATAAATACTTTGATACATACTTCAGAAGTGCTAACCTATCTAGGTGTTATCATTTTTTGCAACTAATTCAGACCCAAGCATGTGTATTTTTCCTATATGATATTTGTGGTTGTGTGAAATAAGTGTTGGAATCTTTTATTGGTATCAAAGCAATAATCCTGCCAGCCTGTGGTGCGAATGCAAGTCTACAATGGACACTTGAGTGGAAGAAATCCGTAGGAAAGAAACATGGATTGGCAACCTTCATTCCTACCAAAGAAAAAAGAAATAGACCTTAAACAACAGCTCCTCGAGCAATATTGTAGCAGCCTTAGAATTCAGAATATATTCGACAAAACACCACGAGATGATCCCGTTTGAAAGGCAATAGAGGGGCAGCTGGAAAGAGATGAGTGCAAGCTTATTGCCTACTATGAATATGAGCAAAAATCTGTTGCTTATAAATCCATTGTCACCTACGAAGAGTACTTGGAGATATTCAAAGAAAATAGAAGAAAAGAAAAGGAAGAATTGATGAAGGAAGAATCAAAATCACAAGGGAATGCTGAGGAACCAATTGCTGAGCAAGAGCAGGTTTGGATAGATCTCCATGTTGACGCTCAAAAGGGTGAGTCCCAGTTAGGTATGGAAGGAATCAAACCCTATGATGATGACCTGCAACTTTTGGGAAAGTTTGATGATTTACAAGACAAGGGGTATGTCATTGAGGAGAATCAATCAGTGGTCATGCATCAGCCCATAGGTGAGCAAGGTTTTAGAACCGCCATTGACGAAAAACATGTTGAAGTTGTCCAAGTGATAAAGGTAGGATTGCTTCCCTATGTTCAGCTACATGAAGATATAGGTATTACGCATGACCCATCTCTTGAGCATAACTTTACCGCATCATCTCTACACCATGGCAACAAGGAATGTGATGAGCAAAGTGATTGGGGTACATTGGATAATGGCCCTTTTGCATGGCATGATAGAGAAGTTCAATTTGGAGTTGTAGAAGATGTCAAATCAGGCAAATAGTCATCTATGGCCGTCACACCCATGAGGTGGATTTCACATGAAAATGCAGATTTCAGTTATGAGATGGAGGATGTAACTTATGGGACAGTCAATGAGGGCATGCATGAAAGGATGCTCATGGGACGAAACTACATACAAGGTATGCCATTCTTTGGTAAGTGTGTTGGTCCTTGTTTCAAGTGCTTGGTCACATTTGATAACTACCTATTGGAGTTGTTTGAGAAACACTTTCTTTAAGAGCTGATCATAAAAACTAAGGGATGGCCTAGTGAGAAGATCCTACAGTTTGATAATGTATGGTTTGTCATGGATATGACACCACTGAGTGGGTCGGAAGCAAAGGAACTCACATGCAAGGATGAACCCATGATGTTGAGAGCTAGTGAAGAGAATGCAACACCTCAAGAGAATGAAGTTATCCTCACATGTTTTCAGCGGGATGAGGATTCACTCCTTACATCATCCAATGAGGAGTACACTTGTCTTCATAATGACCACAAGGAAGAAGGGCACGCCGTCACAGGAGGTGTCAAGTCAACAATGATTGATCAGATTTATGAAGGTGACATTGAAGACAAATCAGACATGTTGCATGGAGATTTTTGGTCTCATGAGTCACACCTCTTGGAAAGGCAATTGAAGGTGAATGATAGTCATATTACGGTAGCCCTAACTCACTTTGATGACATTCATAAGATTATGGCAGACTTGTGTTGGAAGTCTCTAAGTGGACATGAAGGACTTGAAGGACTTGAAGGAGGTCGATCTCTTGATAATTTGCACAAACTCCAAGAGGCTTTGGTGGTAGTGAAGTCAAACTACCTACACTTACTTGTGGATAGGGATCATCTCCTCACACTTGATGAGGTTTATGTTGATGCTTTAAGGTGGAAGGAAGATGAAGTGGGGAGCACTATGGATTCCTTGGTGAACACTCAAAAGGTTCTTCAAGAACTGAAAGAGCATGTGGATGAGCTTTGTTGGGAGTTGAGCATGGCACACTCTTCACCACACCCAGCGAAATTTTCAACTTCTATGGCAACAGGAAGAGGGCAAAGAGTGGAGACATGGAGGAAGGACTTGAAGGACTCTATGAAGAAGACAATGTTTGCAGCCATGGGACAAAACTTGGGACACATAGTTTGCACTTGGGGGCGTCTCATGGGCCAGCACTTGCTGATAACCATCCAACATGGAAGGAGAGTTGATTGGGATTGAGAAAGACATCGCACTAGAGCATACTGTAAGGACTGATTTTCTGATGTATGATAGCAGTCCTTTATCTTCACATTATCATGTCATGACAGCCAAGAAGATCGGCCTTAAGGCTCATAGTTCTCATGAAGAAACTCATATTGGACCGACACTTGTTGGGGAGCATGAAGCAATGAGTAAGGAGAAGTTTGAGGTGGTTGAAGACACTAAGGAAAGGTATGATAGCTGTTCTGATTTCCTGAGTTGGAACAGCACTCTTTGGGTTTTGCTTAGTCTTGGGTTGGCAGTTCCTACTAATGAGGATGATAGTAAGAAGTCTTCCACTATTGTTGGCACTCATTTGGGAGACAAACATGGGGTCTTATTTGTGTGTCCAAGACACAAGAGAACCGAGTTAGTACAGCAGGTCATGACAGAGACAGAAGATGTGGCATATGAGGAATGAGCCTTGTATGGTGGCCAAGCAAGTGGAGCAATCAAATTTGAGGTGTGAATCAGAATTTTTGGTTTGTTCACATAACTTGCTTTATGAGGAATTGGTGTCACCTCTCTTGGAGGGCCACTTGAAGGCTCATAACATACTCTTGGATGGCATGATGGACCACACACATAGTGGACCAGCCGCTAATATTATGCCTTCATTGAAGATGGAGAAATGGGTGGTTCAGATTTGGATGAGTCTTTGATCATTCATGGAGAACTTAAGGAGTTCACTTGTGATGAGACACAATTCTGCCATATCGATGACTCTTTGATGGAGCATGGGGCTGCTTCCTGCTTCTACTTTTGAGTGGCACACACTTGGAGGAATGGAGCTTCAGCTGATCTATTATGGAGATATTGTCATTGAGTTGCAAATGTTGGTGTCTCAGCCAGATCATGGTGCAGGGTATGAATATGAGCATGACAGTGATGTCCCAGCCCTAGTTCACAAGTCTCCACTTCATGCTTTGATGAGAGACAACCGTTCTACATAGTCATACATGGATTTCATAGGGAGTACTGGGTGGACAGCGGCTGCTTGGGTGATTTGGAGAGATATGGGCTACCTCTTTATCATGGGAGATTGGCATGACAATGAGGCTCTATCATCATACAACATTAGGGGCATCATAGGTCTGATTTTCAGATTTAGGGGTACTATCCTAATCTACATCAGCAGCCTGGGATGGGCTGATACGCTTCATCATACACGCATGAGGGGTATTTTGCACATCCATGGGAGGTCTTTCGGAGTTGGGGAGTTCATTGGTGTTGATAGCCATTTGAGATGCATTTGTCTCTTTATATTTGCTGGACGTGATAGTGTGAAAAATTGGGGTCCATGTGTTGACATGTTTGGTGCACTATTTCATGGTGATCATGGCGAGTTGCTTCACAAGTATTGGCTTGTTGGCGTTTACATCAGAGGGGAGCAGCGAAAGACAAGGTACATAAACCATATTGTTCATCATTTGTTGATCGTCTTAGCACTAATGGACATGAGCTTGCAAATGCTCGAGGGCAAGCAATTCCGGGAAGGGAGGATTGTCATGTCCCCAATCCTGTCTAGGGCCCAATTTCAAATCTTGGCGGGAAATAGTATTTTTTTAAACACTAAAACAATTATATTTAAATAATAATAAATAATAAAATAATAATATTAGCCAATAGTGGCATGGTGCGATGGTTAAGTTGTTGTGTTGTTATTCTTGCCATCAAGGTTCAAACCCCATTGGGGTGTAATTGTTGAGAATTTATATTGGGGATGAGGTCCCCCATTTGTGACCTCACCAGTTCATAGCTCCAGGACAAAAAGCGTTTACCCCTTTTAAAAATAAAATAAAATAATAATAATTTTTATTAAGGGTTCTAGCCGATCCATTTTGGGAAGGCATCTGATGTTGGTATTTATATTGATTTTTTTGAAGTTGATCATCATAACAAATTTGGACAAATGAACCCTTGGAACCTGGGGGACGAAAACCTCTACAACTCCAGATCTAGGTGGGACGAAACCCTCACCTAGAGTTTGTTTATCCGTCCACCTGCTTTCTCCATTACGAATCAATAATTCACTTTCTTGTGATTACAGGCATGGGCGCAGTAGCTGGAAGGCGATCAATTAACGGTTGATGACAGAGCCACAGGCTTGCGCCACCCTCATTGGCGATTCCAACAACTCTATCTAGATGGCACGGGATTTCATGAGCTAGCACGACCATTCACCAACCGTGGAGATTCGAGGTACCATATTCATTCTTCGTCAGGCCTAAAACCATTTCTGACCGGAACTTCTGGGAGGTGAGCATTGTCCTGGGAGTTTGGCGCCACTATATAGGGCGCCAACTTGATCGCTAAATTCGCTCTAAATTCCAGCAACTGTTTGTTGGCCAGCGACAACATTCTATAATTTCCGGAACTAGGTTTCCAAATGCTGACAACTTGTTGATCGAGCAAGTATAAATTTTGCTGCTGAGAGAATCGGAATTAAATCAATTTGGTTATGTAATCATTATTGAGTCTGAAAATCAAGATTAATCCAACTTTGCCTGGCAAGTTTCTGTGTGTTCATTATCTGTGTCGGGGTTCAATCTCGAGATTAGTCATTGTCCGTTGTCATCCTATATTATCTGCTGTGAGCCTGCACCCAGTGCGACTCAATCTGTTTGGGTAACTGTCGGTTATCATATTGGTGTTATCAGCCATTAATACTGTGATGTCTTTGTGTGGTATGTAATCAGACTTGAATGCAAGTAACCTGGGTTATTATCCACTGTTGCTTGATTCATTGGGATAAATACTTCAATATATACTCCATAAGTGCTAATCCGTCTGGGTGGTTATCATTTTCTGCTGCTGTAAATCAAGTCTGAGATTGGTAACTTATTCAGACCTGAGTGTGTGTATTTTTCATGTATCGATATTTGTGGTTGCTGTGTGAAATTAGTGTTGGCATCTTTCATCTTATGAAAAATAAAACTTGGGACCTCACAAATCTTCATCCAAGGAAGAAACCAGTTGGCTGCAAATGGTTGTACAAGGTCAAGTACAAGGCAAATGGTAGGAAAATACAAAGCTTAATTGGTTGCAAAAGCATTCTCACAAAAAAGGGGCATTGACTATGAGGAGACCTTTACTCCTATAGCAAAGATGAGCACCAACGGATTGGTGCTAGCCATGGTAGCTCAATTTAGCTAGGCAGTCCATCAAATGGACATGAAGAGTGTCATCCTCAATGGAGATTTAGAGGAAGTGTACATGTATCAACCAACGAGTTTTCAAGTTACAAGGAAGAAGCATCTTGTATGCCAACTGAAGAAAGCTTTATATGGCCTAAAGCAAGCACCCATTGCATGGTACATCAAAATTGATAGATATTTGGTTGAACAAGGATTCCAACAAAGTCCTTCAAATTTCCAATCTAT
>VDFB02270651.1:41732709-41852311 GCA_007258455.2 Sequoia sempervirens
GTGATTCCAAAATGAAGACAACAAGAAAAATGAGGACACATTTTGGGATGGTAGGGGACGAGAGGATTCTTTTGGGGGACAAAATTTAAAAGAAGAGAACATATTTAAATATATAATAAATTTCAATTATTCATATGTTAAGGCATTCACCATGTTCATTTTTTAGTCATCTTACATACCATTAGAGCTAAGTTGAAAAGTCGCATGATAGTTAACATACAAATTAACAAAATTTCAATGTCTAATCATTTTAGTTTTTATTATCAATGTACATGTACACAACAAGAGACTAAAAGACTACAACTACAAAATGACAAAAAAGAAGAAATTTTGAAATACAATATTTTGTGTGCACCAATATAGATGTGCATGCATGTTTTTATAATCCATATTTATATCAACATTCTAATATTTTTGTTCTTAACGATAATTCAAAATTAGTACATATGTTCTAATTGTAAAAATAGATAATCAAGCATGATCTTTTATTGGTGAATTATAGGTGCATAGCATGTTCCTAATTGTAAAACAATATGAATAAAAATAGACTAAAAAATAACCATCACATATATTTAAAGGGAATTACCCACTTTTCTTCTTAATAATACACATAATTTGCAATACATAGAAATGATTCAATATAGAAAAATCAATTGAGTATATTATAACCATATACAAAATTTTGAAATCATAATGTAACAAATATGTAGAGCAAAGTAATAGATTTTGAGGCTGAACCATCTAACACTATAACCTCTTGCAACAAACAAAGGAATATCCTATATAACCAATAGCTTCAAACAAAAAAAAGACATGCTAGCTCAATTAGATACCATCTTCAAAGATGACATACAACTTTGAACATCACAAGATCCACTATGATCAATAGAATAATCAAGTTCTTGCAATACATTTACCTCTTTCCAATCCCCATAGGCAACATATATGTTTCAACCATAGTAGGAAAAATTGATCCAATTCACATGGACATGTGTGAATTCTTGACTCGAAAACATAAACTTGTTGGGAAAACTAGATTCACACATTGAGTTCTTCCCAATAATTTTTGAATAATAATCAAGATATAGATAGTGCCTCAAGAGTCCCATGCCTAAACTCGCTACATGAAAAGTAGAAAATGTGACTGTTAAAATATGCATATGTTTCATTTTTTTTCTTTTTGGCTCATGCAGTCTTCTAAATGTGTAAATCGAGTTAAGAGGTGTGATTGGAAAGTATCTTTGAAGATTGAATCAAGTTTGTTTCATTTTTATTCTATTTTCTTCTCTTCTTTTGAATTTTAAATTTTAAATTATGAAAACATAAATGTTATGTCAACCATTCTTTTTATTTTCTCATTTCTTGACCCTCCTTACTGGTGTTGCATTCTCCTTTATTTATTAAATGTTTTCTTGCTTATTTTATAGGACCAAAATCCTACTTTGAGATGAGCTACACTATTTACCAAGTAGAGAACTAAACCAACTGCTTACCATTTCCATTTTAAAAAAAAATTCCAATCAACCCTACCATTTTGTTCTCTATGTACAAAATCAACAATGGTGACTTCAACGCAAGGTAACAGTGGGAAAGACCTTGCATGGAAGCATGGCAAAAAAAATGATGCCAAGGGCACGGTGACCTATATTTTTTGTGGTTTTTCTATGAAAGAAAGAATTGATAGGCTAAAATCCCACCTTGTGCAAAAACATAGATATGATGTAAAGGTGCTTCCTTAAATGCCTAATGAAATGAGAGAAATGGATGTGCTACTTACCAATTACAATATGAAGAAAATAGACATGAAGAGGACAAGGGAAGTATTGGCAATGACGATGAGATTCAACCCAAAATCATCTACAAATTCTTTTATTGTTGTATGCATCGGGTGTCCCCTTTCCTCCACTAATGAGTGTTCTAGTCATCTTGTTTCTTTGCCAGATTTATTTTTTCCTCATAATTTTCTAGGGGCACAACCTTCACTTGAAAGTAACGCTTGAAACAAAGAGAAACACCATGACGTTAAGCTATCAACAATAAAACTTTTGGTGCTACCTTCAATGTGGCAAACAACCATATTCAGAAGGCTTGGTAAGTACATTGATAGTTGTCAGTTAAGAATTTTAGGCTCCAAAAACTAAGCATTTTAGTGGCCCATTGCTAGAAGTCATTAAAATACATAGTTTGTAGTTCATAATTAAAGGAAAATATAGCAGAGATTGGGTTGCAATATTTTATCAAATGGATGGACAAATGGGAAGAACAATTGACTTTTAAGTGGATTCAAATGGCACATTGATATTCTTTAAGTCCACAGATGTCTCACATGAAATAAAAAATGTTGGCACTTTGTACAATTTGTTGGAGGGAGTAATCTAAGAGGTTGGGGTTTAGAGTATTGTCCAAATTGTCATGGATAACACAACAAATGTAGTTGTAAGGAGACTCCTTCAAGAGAGGCATCCCACTATTTGTTGAAGTCCTTGTGCTACACATTACTTGAATTTGATGCTTGACTATATTGAGAAGATTGAATAGATCAAAAGTGTGGTTGAAGATGACAGAAAAATAAGTTTACCTACAAGCATAATTGAATATTTAGTTTGATAAGAGAGCACACGAATGACAAGAAGCTTGTGTGATCAAAAGCGACAAGATTTGCCACCTTAGTTTGCAGAGCATTGTAGCCTTAATTCTTTCTCTTAAATAGAGATGTCTAGATGGACACTCCATATTGAAAAAAATTAAGGGGAGAAAGCCACCAAAACTTAAAAAAAAATTACAAATAATTATTTATTTGTTCATTTTGTTTTGTTTTGCTTTGCTTTTTTTTTTCTAATAATTTAAAAAGTATTTTTCATTTATTTAAGTGATAGAGCAATGGTCAAAGTTATATGTTTGGTGGATTAGGCTCATTTTATTTCTATGAGATGGATAGAGCCCAAAAAGTTATTTTACATTATTATGCTAGTAACAAAAAAATAAAAATCATTTGGCACATCATTGATTGTAGATGGACAAACCAACTCCCCTAACCAATGACTTAACATACTAGAAAACTTAGAATTTTACTGCTCTAATATGTTTAAGGTTGATAAAGAGGTCGTGGTAGGCCTCACTCCATGCATAAAGAGGATGTCAACAAATGAAGACAAAATTATTGATGAGTTAAGAGGTGTACAAGGGTGCAAAGGCGAGGCTCTTTTCTTTAGCTCAAACTATCATGAGGAGAAACCAATAATCGACTTAAAAAAGAAATGCTTATTTTTCAACTTAATACTAAAAAATAAAAATTTGAAAGTTTTAAGTTCTAAACTTTTCAGTCAACTTGTATTTTTTGAAATGTTTTATTTGTAGACTTTTTATAGAAGTTTTATAGTGTTGGCACACCAAGTCTTCCAAGATGAGCTCTTTGTGTTCTATCTCAATCTTTGAAACAAGTTTATTTAAGAATTATTCACACCAAGAAAAGAAACAAGTTGACTTAAAAGTGCTTCAATGACATTGTCTTCATCCAATACAACCTTCTCCTTCAAACCAAAAAGATGGAATCAACTTGGATGAAATTGAGTCATTTACTTTTAAAATTTTGAAAGAAACAAATGATAACCTCATGATCACAAATGATCCAATTGAATTGGTGTTAGTAGAGGTGGAGGGTGATGCATTAAAGGAAGACATATACATATTTGAGGAGACAATCACTCATGTTGACATTGACTTCTCTTCTAGTTCTAGGCTCAAAAGTTACAATTGGAAGGGGGAGAAGAAGATTTAAATTATATCTGGTTATTTATGACACATTCATTGATTAAACATAGTAACATAATGTATTGTTTGCCTTTGAAACTTCAAATTCTAAGCATTTGTCAGTCATATTACATGTAACCTTTGAATTAAGACAAATTGATGATCAAAATAGACTACATTCTTCAAATGCATTATCTTTTTTGTGTAATTATGTTTTTTCTACTTTTTTGCTGGTCCCAAAACCCAAGTCCAATTTCTCAGTTTGTACCAGTCTAAGTTTTCTAAGTATGTTTTCAAATATGTCCAACTCTATTTCTAGCTTTTTTTTTAATTTGTCTTTTTTCATAATGTTTTTATCATCCAATGCTTCTATAATCCACCCAATGCTTCTATAATCCACCGAGGACAATCAAAAGATGTAATCAGCATCCCAAGCCATGCCCAACCATTTTTAGATGGTTGTCATTTCTAGGGCATTTCTGAATCAGCATGGAATATTGGTGGCAAATTAGGGACATTTTTTAACACATCCCCAAAATGTGATGAGTATGGTGATGGCCAAAATAACCCTCGAGACAAGTCCCCTTGTATCCAAGAATATTAATAGACACATCAAACAAGTTCATGAGGATTAATGTCAAGTTGAGTGTCATTTCTGGTTTTGAACTAGCATTGGATATTGGGGGCACAAGTCCCCTTGTATCCAAGTATATTAATGGACACATCAAACAAGTTCATGAGGATTAATGTCAGGTTGAGTGTCATTTCTGGTTTTGAACTAGCATTGGATATTGGGGGCAGCCTGGGGACATTCTTTAACACATCCCCGAAATGTGGTGAGTTTGGGGATGGCCAGAAAACCCTCAGGACAAGTCCCCAAATATCCATGAATTTTACAAAGTAGGGGTCACATACATCTTTTAAAAAGAAAATTTGAATTTTACAATTAGAAATCCTTTTGTAAGTTACCATATACAATAGAACCATATACCATATTCTATTGTATGTATATAATGTTACTCTTTAAGAAGTTAACGATATATGTTAACACATTTTTCTCCTAATGGTGATATTTCTATATGGTGAAGCCAATTCTTAAATTTCCGTGTTAGCTCTTCCATACACAAAACAGCAATCATAATCACGGTATGCTAATAGTTGTTTAAATATCCATGATTATGAAGAAGACACTTCAAATGGCATTCGAAAGTAATTATGTTCATAGCTTTTAAATTCAACATGACCACACACCCACGCTGGTTTTGAATTTTATCAACTATTTTCAATGCATTACAGACAGCTAAGTAACTTGTTAGAAATTATTAACTCCAACAATAAAGGGTCAGTCTAAATTAGAAGCCAAAAATATATAGCTTTTAAAATTTTAAATTCAACAAGACCACACACTCCACACTGGTTTTAACTTTTATCAACTCTGTTTACTGCATTACATAAAGCCAACTTAGAAATTATGAACTTAAATAATAAAGGGTCAGTATAATTAGAAGCCAAAAATATAATGATGGCATTTAGGACCTCTCAAAGGCATTACTCAGTTACACAAATTAACATATACTTTGACTTTGTTGTATAAGTATCATTGGCGTTGCTCTTTACCATTGCTATCCCCGATCACCTATCTCCTGAAACTCTTTATAAGTGCAAAAGAGTCCAACCAACATATGGAAGTTAATATTTCTCTGAGCTTTTTTAACAAACTTAACCAAGTTCGATAAATTTAGTTTCTTCAAAAGGGAGGAGCTTAGCTAAGGTAAATGCCAAGGTTACTTAGTATACACAAAATAATTTAGCTTTTGAATGGGAAACAAAATTACTTCTAGTAATTCACAATCTTTCCCCTTTAATTGTGGAAGCATTTTATAACATTTGCAGTAGATACTTCTTTATTGTGTATATTGGGATAGTGGCCTGCTTCTAGATAATTCTTCCTGGATGAAATCGTTTCCTAGATAATTCTCAAATAATACTCACAGATTTCATTAGCAATATAGAAAATTACTGGGAAATTTTTGAAGAGAAAAGTGCTTCCGATTTCATGACAACAATTTCTTAAAGCAAGACTACAAAGGAACTGCCTTAATTCAAAACAAAGGATAATTTTTTTATTCTACACCATTTATACAATAAACCAATAAGTTTCCACAAAGATTAGTAATGTCCTGGTTCTGTCGGAATGGTATAATAAATCCTCACTTTGAAATCAGAACTTCCAGAAAAACAGGTTGACCAAACGAAGTCCTGTCAAACTTGGGCCCCGATCTTGTCATTTACTTTATGAGAGCAGGAAGTAATTCAGTGTTCATTTCCCCTTAGTCATAATAGCTAAGTCAGTCTCAATGATAATCAAAAATATTGTCAAAAGAATCAGCAAAAAATGCAAATGCTACATTGTGGGGCATGCTAGTTATCATACCAATCTGTGTTGAAAACAGTAGACTTAGCCTTCAAGCCCCGGCATAATCGTGGCCTAAAGGAACAAAAGCTCTAAAAATTGACAGTAATACTCGGAAACAAAATCTAAATCCTCTATATAATCAATTCTTCCACTCAGTGCCTCCACTCAATGGCTGAGACATAAGTCCATGGATTCTTTCCTACTATCCACAGCTCCTGCTTTCGTATGGAATAAGATGTGCTACAGATTGCAACAAGCAGCATTTCTAGAAGAAGATCAATTATAGATCAAGAATTTCCAAATGAAAGTGGCATGCATCTCTCAAAGCTCATCCTTGAAGCTAACATCATTTATAATGATAGGAGATTTTGGCCGAAAATGTTCATCCGTGTCCACCTCTTCTATTTCCTGCGCATATAACCATCATTATTATAAGATATTATGTCAATCAACAAAAGATATTACATCAATTGGCAAAGAATACTTTAAATTTCTATATGTTGGCTTGTGGTATTGGGCATAAAGCATGTCTTGATATTTGGTCTAAGAAAAATACACAAAGGAGGAAATAGCTCTGAAACTAATGTGCAATTCTAGTATAATGCAACAATTCTTTATAATATGTTAGCATTAAAAAAGGCCAAGAAGATAAAGTTCTTCCTTGTACAACAATCTAACAATCAGCAAGATATGCTTTGTGACTCCTGAGGAAACAGAATACTTTTCTGATTTTATCAATTAAGTGCTTTTTACTTAGCAAAAACAATGTATCCACATTAATAAGCAGAGAAGACAATATCATACATCAGAAGAAATCAATATATTTAAGGTTTGTTAAATAATTCAGTACCCAAAAACTAGTTCCTCACTTTGTGTCCTTTGCATTGGGCAAAAAAATTAAAATGAACGTGACAAAAAGAAAAAGAGGTTGTTTGGAGAAAAATATATAAAATAACTGCTAAGATATACGACAGACAAGCAATGGCACGAGCTATTAGGGATGAAGAGTCCATAAAAAAGGGCATATTTTGTCCTCAGTAAATGAGAGCAAGATTTTTATTTTTATTTTCTCCTCTAGGAGAGGTACTAATAATTTGTTTAATTCAAATTCACAGAAGTGATAGTTCTGATTTGACCACACAAGTAACATGGATCCACACATGCACTCCAAAGAAAGTACAGAAAGAACTGCAAAAAAAATTACTGTTCCCTAATGCCTCCAGCACCATATTAGAAGTATATTGCTCATTTAGACTTGAGACATGGTAGATATTGCTAAAATTTTCATAGTTAGTAGAGTTATTAAATAAATATGAAGGGTCGTTAGAGTTGAATAGATTGGTTACATACTGAATGTGTGGTAGTGATGCTTAAAAGCAACCAGATTATAACAAAGATGCCTCAGTTTTGCCTGCACCCTTATATGACTTGTTAAAGACCTGTCCTGCCTTTTTTTGTTGATTTCTCTCCTATTATCTAATTGAATATATAAATTTGATCTGTTCAACATTATATACCAAGGGTAATGTATGAAAAAAGCCATTAGGTGCCATTGAGACGTCAATAATAGATATAACATTCAATTTCTAGGCACCCATGTACTTTTCATTTCACCCTTTTTGCTAAACAATGCCAAATCTAGTTGCTGCAATTCCATATCACTTAATTAATAACTAAAGTAACCTATTCTCACTGGTTTGCCACCTTAGTTGCTCAAGAGATGGATCAAAATATTGGTCTGAAATCAACATATTTTTTATTTCTGCTTCTATATGTGAAAGTGATTTTTATTTAGAATTCACAACCAATATTTTAATCAAGTATTTATGACAATCATATATGATTCAAGACATTGTTTCACTGGTTGCAAAGATTCTAAGCTCTCAAGCGACAGGGAATAACTTAGACAGCTAAATAAATTTGTCTCATTTGTTCATAATACTAATTTATGCAAGAGAACGTGTAACTTTTTTCATACAGATTAGTTGCACCATGATAGATGTCCTATCCACATCAAATAAACTAAATGATGTAGGATACCACATCAGATAACTTATTAAACACTAGATATATAGCAGCCTTGGTCCATTGACCCACATTTGTTTGTATATTTAATATATTACTCCTCTTGCCCAACCAGTTAGATTTACTCTAGAGCAAGTTCAAAAGGATAAGAATTTCAACATAACAAAAACATCAGATGTAACACATGCTACATCCTGTAAATCAGAGTAAACAAATAATTATGTTTTTAACATTATGCTTAAACATGCATGCTACATAGTAGAAATCACATACATTATTACCATGCATGCAGGTTCAAATTAGCTGACAGTATTTTAAAGTGAAAAAAGGAAATTGTTTTAAGGCTCTAGTTTTCCATTCTTCTCAATTTCCCATGCCTCGAGCTCTCATAGGTTTTCACCTGAACATGTAGGAGTCTGTTGTCTCCTCAGTTTAGGAGAGGAGAGTGAGTTATGATGGATTGGAGACTCAGCACCTGTGGCACCTAGCATGGGTTCCCTCATGCCTACTACTTGGGCAGAGCTTGTGTTCAATGTTCCATGTATGTTTCCATTGATGTTCACAGTGTAGCACAACAGTTTTCTGCTTAAAGACTTGAGAATGGAGAGGCTTCTCGAGCTCTTGCATGGTGATTTTCTAATTATGTTAATGGTCACCTCCATGGAGGTTCAGTTCTTCCATGTCAGAATCTATGGATTTGTGTGGGTTATTGACCATGAAAGTCCAGCTATGTGTGTTATGTGATAAAGGGTTTAAGTTCTAGCAGCATCTGGCCTGTTTCCCGAAAATGGATTTGATTTGGAGTTAGCTTTTATTGTATTTGAAGTTTCTGTCATGACTTGCTGGATCAAAGTTAGCTGTTGTTGGTGTTAGGAATTCCAAGCAGTAACTGCTAATTCCTACATAACCTTTCCAAGAGAAATTATGCTAAATGTAGTATCTAGAATCCATAATGCAAAACAATAACAAAGCATACACACAGATGTACTCTGGGAAAACCCTTTTGGAAAAAAACCCAGTCTTCAAAGTACCACACAACTCAATGTATTATTTCAAGAATGGAATTACAATACATTCATAAAGTTTCTCCATACAAGACTTCAATAGCAATAAGTAACTCAATTGTACTCCTCCATGTGATTGAGTAAATGAGGATCATGTAGCCACACACCCCACTCCATGTTTTGTTGGAAATATTGTCATTGATGTCAAAGAGTCATGGATAATTTTTCCATTGATGCCAAAGGAATTTGAAGGCCAAGAGAGATCATTGAGGAAGGAAGTGAATCGTCATATCCACATCAAGATCAGTTGAATGTGTTTATGAACAGCTCTCTATGAAGTCGCCACCCTCACAAAGGGAAATACAAATTTAATTTTATTGATTTCTAAGGGCCGACTCTTAGATTCCTAACGCCCCCAAGTGGCGACTTTTATGAAGGGAGCCGACCCCCTTATTGAAGCGCCCCATTCTGGGGATTTAAATTTGAAAATTATATATATATATATAAAGAGGCCGACCCCTCTTGCAAGGATCACCCCTCTTGGGAGAGTCACCTCTTTTGGGCAAAGTGTAATGTCCCCTTTTGGGATAACCCTAAATCTTGCTCTAGATTCACAAATATAATGTAGTTAAGGTTATAACTTACCACTTAATGCTTTAAACAAGATGAATCTTGGCTTTAGGTCTTGCAATCATGTTAGATAATATTGAAAATATAATTCATGTGATCAAAACATGATAAATGTTTTATCAATCTAAGATACATAACTATTCCAAGACTATCTAAACTACCAATATCCATAATGCATAGTGGAGACTTTAATCATAATAGGACTTGGATGAGAGGTAGGATAAGTCCGCTTGAAGCTATCCATCTAAGCCCAAGAGCATGAGCGTCCAACCAAGACTACCCACCCCTTGGCCCCGAGCGGCAGGAACGTCCGACCAAGACTATTCCACCCTCGGAGTGGCATGCTTAGTGGAATACACTTGTATCTGCTTTTACTATCCCGGTTGTCTTATCCATCGACTAAGATTCCATGGATCCCTCCTAACAATCAATCATAGTTGGCTTGATAGGAAAGTCTTGAAAGGGTTGTTAGGGTTAGAAGGCAGATATCTAACAATTAAATGCAGATTTGATCAATAAAACAAAGGAATAAAACACACACAGAAAAATTAACCCAAAGAATTTAATGTGGTTCACCCAATCCAAGCTACATCCACAAAACCGCAACCATCCAATGATTTTTATTATCCAGTGCAAAACTTATTACAATCTTGTGAATAATCGCCTTTTTCATTATACTGTAACTCTCATCCCTACCGCTTATAACAAGCTTTTAGAAGCTTCCAAAATTAGGGTTTTACAAATTCAGTTTTTTTCTTTTACGGTGACGACGCGAAAAAAACAGCAAGGATACATGAAGAGTGTACAGTATAGCATGATCAGTCGCCACATACCAACAAGGGTTACCTATAAACTACTCAACCCATCTAAGCCCAAGAGCACAAGCGTTCGACCAAGACTACCCACCTCTTGGCCCCAAGCAACAGGAATGTCCAACCAAGACTATTCCACCCTCAGAGTAGCGTACTTAGCATGGGAGGCCCGTGAACAGCATCCTCCTAACTCGCCTCCTTCAACCTTCTATTTAATTGATCATAGAATGAGGACAATTCATAAAAAAATGTATATACAATTTATTCATTTATATTAAAGAGTAATAATTACTTATAAGGCTCAATAATTGTTGCAAGCATCATTATTGCATAATCGAATATATATATATATATATATATATGTGTGTGTGTGTGTGTGTGTGTGTGTGTGTGTGCGTGCGCGCGTGTGTGTGTGTTCCTAATCATCACCCTTGCCTATACATATTATCTATATATATATAATGCATACTGCATACTAATTACTTATGCAATCCATGTCTGCTGCTGTAGTTTTAATTACATTTGCTGACTGTTATATCTTTTTATATCTGCTTAAAACTCTGAATATATTCCTTCACATAGCTGCTGCATTTTTTTTATTTGTTTCTGCTTAAATCTGCTTAAAATAAGCCTGACTCTATTCATCGATGCCTTTGTTTTGAAGATGTCCTTCCTTAAATATTGCTATGGTGTGAGAAGTCATGTCCTCCTCCCTTGATCACTGCCTTTGGACAGGCTTGACCCATGCCTTTTAAATGCATCGTTTCATTTCATAATCGCTGCTTTTTGTTTAGTTGATGATTGCTAATTTGAGGGATAACAATCGCTGCTTTGATTCTTAATATTCATCCATTTATTATAACATGATAGTAATCAGATTAATATTTTTAATTATAATATTGTTACTATTTTAATTACAATATTATCATTGATAATTATAATTACAATGATACCTTTTAGATTATATTTATTTTATTATTTTATTTTGGATGTTTATTTTAATATTTCATATTCTAACATTAACATAAATTGCCTATATATATTTTATGTACTTCACATTATTATAATGATTATAATATTTAGTATTTATATTTTGGTAATTACAATATTATATTTAATATTTATAATTATTACCTTGGATAATTATAATTATAATAATATTAAATAGTTAATCTTTTTTTGTCTTTATATATATTTTATTTATCTTGTTTTTGATGCTTTGTATCTCAATGCTACAATTTTGGGGGACATGACATGAAGGGGCATGTTTGATAAGGTATAAAGCAAAGCAAAATAGAGGTGTGAGATGTAAGTAAGCATTGAATATTGAGCAGATTTAAAGCAGGCCAAAAGGGCAGAAAGTATGAAGAATATATGCAGATCTATATGAGATATGTGTGCAAATTTATTCAAAGAACATGAGCAGATTTTATGAAGAGTTTATAATCAGCTTTATGGAGGATTTTTTATCATATGTATAAAGGTTTTATGAGCTGATCTGAGTTTACTACAGCAGACATTAAGGTAGAAATATATGTGAAGTAGAGATCAGATTTGTGAAGGACAGTGCATCAGTTTTTATCATTTAAAGTCAGATTTGTGAAGCAAAGTGTATCTACATTGAGATCTTGTGAAGACAAATCATCCATTGAAGGATTCATAGGTTGGTGCTTATCAAAATAAGAGATTGGTATCTCTTGCTGAGTTGGTGCTCAGTTGTGGGGATTGATCTCTCCAATGGGTTGGTGCCCACAAATTCTCTAAGTGGGGATTGGTGTCTCCAACGGGTTGGTGCCTACAAAAGAAGTTTGTGAGAGAAGTAGGTTGGTGCCTACGAAGATGATCTATATATATAAGCAATATTTTGTTGTGGTTTTCTCCCACAAGGGTTTCCACATAAATTGTGTGTTCTTCATATGTTCTTAATAGCCAGATCTTAGCATGTGTGTTATTGTTGTGGTTGATTAAGTTTTAAAGTATTAGTGTTGTGGTTGATTAAGTTTTGAAAGTACAAGATTGTTGTTATACCCCCCTCCTTAATATAATTGAGTGCTCATCATGTTTCCTCTCCCCACATATGCACATACCCATACTACTACCATGCACTTGCAATTATTGGCCAAGTTTGCACAAAACCACTAAGTAGTGTTACATAAATCATTAGCCCAAAACCATGTGCTCACTAAACCATGACCCCTAATAGTAAAGTATTTACCCAATCCACCGCCCACATTATACATGTATAATGTCTCATACAACTTACATGTGTCCCCAAGAATGCTTACCTAATGTCGTATATACACCAAGAGATACGCCACGACTAAATAAAAAAAATTACATTATTATACAAGGTGTACAACACACCTTTCCCAAAATTCTCTCACTTGTATATTGTGTAAGGGGCCAAAAAATAAACTCTTAACGTCTAAGAGATAATCCCTTTAGCCACATTGCATTGTCTAAACTTCTTTGTGCTCATGAACTTCACCAAGCAACTGCAAAAACCAAAACTAAACATCAATGCACACTAACTGCACATGAAGAGTAGTTATCTCTACAACGATGGTGACACTCTAATTGTCATATTGATCACAAATGTATCCTACTATAAACCAAAATATATACACTAACTCCAAAGACAAACTACAACAAACAAGCACAAGTAGCTAGCAAGTACTCGACTACATAATTGGAATAATGACCACAGCTTGTCACACACACATTCAACTAACTGCACCACAAACCAAGGTAAACAAACCCGTCCTACTATCCACATATGTAGCCCATTCCGCAATCTCAAGTCCTCACATATACACCATCTTGCACAAAGTCTATCTCTATTGGTAACAAACACATAGACATGCAAAATAACCCAAAAACCTTTGTACTTCAGTCAAATGACACACATACCTCCCTAAGACTCCCCCTACACAACCAATGTCTAGTTTGGTAAATCCAAAAGTCCACCAATAGCATTCCCATGGTTGGTGTGGCTCATGTCAATGAAACTATCTAGTATCAAGGAACACACAATGATCTGAAAACTAGTACCAAACAGTTACAAAACAGAGCATATTTCCTCCAACATTTTTTTGCTCTCCCCCCCCCCTTAGTTCTCTATTTTCACCAGATCACAATAGGACAAAGATTAAAGAGCTCCCATGCTATTACTAAAAAACAATGAAATGCAATAATAATAAATGACCACAAATGGTGATTAGAATAGCTCAATACAACTCAACTTCAATTGATATCACATGAATCAAACCCCTAGAATAAACAAGAAACCATAGAGAAAATTTGTGAGCATAACAAATACAATGTCCTTCTGCCAACACCACAAAGTGCTCATGATGTAACAAGTAAGATCCTCACCTACGAAACCCTAAATAGAAAATCCTTTATGACATCCAATCGTTCAACCCAAAGGTTGAACAAAATAACAATATATCAATAAACTAGCAATGATGTAAGTTTCTCAATTAAAGGAAGATCAAACTAACAACCATTCACATCACTAAGGAATATGCCAAAACCATCCCCTACACTCCTCAAAACATACTCATGCACATGAGTAGACAAAGGAAAATGACACCATACCAAGTACTACTCAAACATGTCCTCCAACACTGACATCTAGAGTTCAAGACTCATTCCCATGAGAAGATAGAGCACAAAACAAAATGCATCTAAGAAACTAGGTGAGCAATACCTATCAGATGATTAAAGCCAAATGGACCAAGAGCAGGGAATGAAATTGCTCTGTCCATGAACAATCTACTCATCAATTCCATGCTGAACTCATTTCCAATTGTAGGTGTAGGTTCCTCTATCTTTCTAATAAAACCTTATCAAGAGTCATCATTCCAACACATGATCTCTAAAAACTAGAGATCTCCAACCTCACCCAAATCTGACTAGTAACAAGTGCTCAATCAATCATCTCACACTAAACTCCAACTGCAAAACTACAAGACCTAGGGGCTAGGAGTATCCAAGCAAAATGATCATTGCAGTCAACTAGTAGACTACCACAACTCACCACCAAAGCTCCTACTATAAAACCAAAGAACTCATCATGATGTCATAATTTTGATCTCCTCAATAGAAGATCATCTAGCTCCAACAGATAGATCTTTTCCCAAGAGCACCCATATAATGTCAAATCTCCAGCCAACAATCAAGGGTCCACCATAGCACAATAATGCCCATCCTCTAAACCAAGTATTATCTATCAAACTAACAAATTTGTAACACTACCAAATCTCCCACTGGAAGTGATCCAATGCTACCCATGGCATCATGATAAACATCTCCTAATTGAAGATAACCAATGGCCCTCGCATAATCCAAGAACTTAAATACAACATCATGGGCTCCAAAAGGGAAAAACAAAATCACAATCTCCAAACAAGGAAGACAAATTGTCACCATTACTATGTCCTTGGATAAAAGTCCCACTAAACTATGATCTAAAGCATAGTTGGAAAACTTGAAGAATAATTGCAAAACTTGTGAGTACTCACCAGTCAAAAACCTTCACAAGTTACTCAACCAAAAACTTTTTGATATTTTTTTGCAAAACATGTGGCAATTTTTGGTTAAAACTCATCAACTTGCTGAAAACTTGTTATTTTTTATGAAAAACTCGCTTGAGTGAGGATATAAATTCGCTTTTTCACCTAATGTTAAAAACCTTTAATGATTTTTGCGTTTCAAGCACACAATTGGCAACAATTTAGGGCACACAAACCCAAGGGGACTGAAGGGCTGCCCAAAGAATAAACAAACAAATAAACAAAAAAATTAGAACATTTTTATAAACAAAAAAGTGCCAAATACCTAATTTTGCCCTAGGTTTGTGTGGTTTCAAAGGCCTTAATTTGGGCTTGGTGGCAAGGGCATTGCCCCTTGACCCTACCCTATAACACAATAGAGAACATGTTAGCGACACTATCCTTTAACTACATGAGATGATGCCCCTCATCCCTACCCCCAAAACCCCACAAGGGATGTTGCCCCTCAACCTTATGGGAGTCTCCACCCCCAAACCCCCACTAGTTATTGGGATCTCTTGTCTATTATTATCACACTTGTCAAAAATCCCTTTAGATGAGGCACCTTCTACATATGACATGGCTAGTGGAAGTGGCATTGTAACTCATTTAGAGCTCAAACTTATTTTTTGGTGTATGATATGTATTAAATTCTAATTTTGATTTATATATGATGGAAATCAATAATATGTTCCATAAATTCAATAATGTGTTTTTGAAGAATATTTTTCAAAATTTATGTATTTTCAACTGTTTGATAAATTTGCCAAATTACTCCTCGATTTTTTGTATTGTTGATTTTTTTCCCCAAGTTTTTGCCGAGACCCAAGTTTTTTAAAAAAATTGGGCATGTCAAGTCATTACCAAGTCTAAGTTTTTCAATTATGATTTGCTTATCATGATTGCATATCCATGTCTTCCAAACCAAAAGACATCCAAAAACTTGTTTGCATCAACATTATCTCTTCCCAAAAATACTTGTAAAACTAGATCAAGTGGCATTAGAACTAATTTTTTTACTAAGCTACTACACTGAGCTCGAAAAAATATGCACTTTCAAGAAAATTGTTGAGAACTCATTCAGATACAAAAGTCATGTTTCTCCCAAAATTCACCTCCAATATGGATCAAACATTAGTGCATTGCCATGTGTCCAAGGGCTATACCAATCACCCACACATTATCACTTTTTCATAACTACTTTCTACATAATCCACCATTTTACCATATCTCTAGAAAAGGAGAGGCCCACTTAAAAAGTGTAAATCTTGATTTAATTAAAAAATCATAACCATATGTGGCTTGCTTTTATTCACCCACCCCTATTTTTTACTTAATGTTGTGTCCTTTAAAAGGACTCCATGTGCTAAAAGACAAAATGTTAAACATTAAATATTTGTAACTCCCCTTTACATTACCGCACTTTTCTAAAAAGTTAGGGCACAATTTTGGAAACATATTACCACACCTTCCCTTTACATGGCAACATCTTTGCAAGCTAGAAACATCATGCTCACTCCTACCATAGCTTTCTCATCATACTCTTCTCAAAACACTCCACCAATATGTACGCATTGCAAACATTTTAAAATTCCTCAATAGTCTCTCAACACTACAAATACAACCTTTGCACTATGGACACTCCTCATTGCCATAACAGAAATGTTGCCTATGCACAACAAACACAACTACAGTCTCTACCCATCAAATCTGGAAGGCACAACAAGATACAATGCGCAACAAAGGTGGCTGGAACACTACATGTAGCGGTCAGAAAACATTGATTTGCAACCTTCATAAGTCAATACTTTCTTCCTCTATAAACTCACTGCTAATTAAAATGGTACTCTTGCAATAGACAACCATAAAGTGTAGCATTGACAATCACAACCAAGCCAAAACACAATCAAATCTAGTTGAATAGTCACACATAGCCTATCAATCATGCAACAAGATGCCATGATAGCAATACTCCAAAGTTATGATGCGGTTGGTAAATCAAGGCATATCAAGAAAAGCTAGCACATTGTGAGTCTTCCAACAAGAGAGTGTTGGGAAGAAAAATCTTGAGACTTGAATTGGTTTTAGACAAGTTGTCAAATTTGAGGTTATCTCCAAGAAGCTTGCAAATAGAGCATCAACTATGAGATAGTTTGTAGGAGTGGTTGTGGATAGACCACCAAGTTTAAGGCAATTTACATCGATCCAAGATGCCTCTACTTAGAGGACAAGGTGCTATTAATGTTGCTAGAAAGATATGAGAAACGTTTGAGATGATGAGGACAATGAAGATCCGAATGGATGCTTTTGTGAAGACAACAAAAGAAACCCTAACCCTAGAGTTGATGAGAGTGATGAAGAACAAGAAGCTAGCCCTACCGAGCAATGTGAAAGCAAAAAAGAAGACAAATAAGAAAGGATGTTGAAATCTATATCAAGTCTTGGGAAGAAAATTAGAGTGGATATTCCCAATTATTCTAATATTTCTCAAGAATTGATAGATTGCCATTGGACAATTGATTTAGAATATCTTGAGTATGAAGATATTGATGATCCAAATCAAGTGAATTTTGCAAAGACTAAGTTGAAGGATTGTGCTGCCATTTGGTTGAGACATTCGATTAAAACGAAATAAAAAAGTTAGAGCTGGCAATTAGGAAATGGGATAGAATGGTGAAGAAGCTAAAATCTAAGTTCATTCCTGCAAATTATCATTTTGAATTGTTAAAGGAATCGCATAACTTGAGGCAAAGGATATGACTATGAAAGATTACACGGTGGAATACTACAAGCTAACAATCTGATCAAGATATCATTAAGGAACGGAGAAGGTGACAAGATACATCAATGGTTTGAGGGTATCAATTCAAGAAGAGTTGAGTATGTTGAGTATCTAAACAGTGGAGGAGGTGTATCAATTGGCCCAAATGGTAGAAAAGAAATTGAACAAAAGACTTGAAGACAAACATAACCAACAAAAAGGAACAGAAGGAAGACTCCAAGGAGAAAGATCACAAATGCAGCAATAGGAGGACAAATGCGGAAGACTCTAAGAAGGATGATTCATACCACAGTCAAGGAGGAAGCAATAATCCTCACCACTATAACAGAGAAGGCAATAATTCTTATTGCAAAGAGAAGTATGACAATGATTCATACCACAATGTCAAAACTAATGGACACCAAAGAAGTAGAAAAAGATACAATAGAAGTGATAGAAGACCTTTTAGAGGAACTTGTTTTAAATGTGGGGAATGTGGGGAAGGGCACCAAGTCTTTAAATGTCAACAAGGCTAAGGAAGCCTGAGCAAAAGATCAGAAGGAAAAGCAAGAGTTGAACATGGTGATGAGGAGACTGAGGGTTCATGCAGTTCTAAGGATGAACCAAAGAAAGGTGTGTCACTTGTTGTTAGAAGGCCTTGTTAAAACATGATTATGAGGAAGAACCAATATAGAGGAAGAATTTGTTTAGAATGGTATGCAAATCAAGAGCTAATTGTTGTAAAGCTGCAATTGATAGTGGTTGTACAAATAGTTTAGCATTAGAAGAAATGGTGGATAAACTGAAATTGAAAATATTGGAACACCCTAAACCATATAAGATTGTCTAATTACCAAAAGATCATAGGGTGTTGGTGAACAAACAATATTTGGTCAAGTTCAAAATAGGTAGATACCAAAAGATCATAGGGTGTTGGTGAACAAACAATGTTTGGTCAAGTTCAAAATAGGTAGATACTAATTTGCCAAAGTTTCATTTGTAATTCTTATACTTATACATCTTTTTATAACTACTTTTTCAAGTACAATATGTATTTTAGTGCTGCCACCCCGCCATCCCCAAACTTAAGCCCTTGGCCCCCCCGTCCCCGAAACCCGTCCCCACGTCCCTGCGTTAAGAAATTCCGTGGAACTATGATTTTTAGTAAGATTGAGGAAGACCACCTAGAACATATTAGATTCGTATTACAGAGATTGAGAGGAAAAAAGTTGTTGAACAATGTAAAGAAGTATATTTTAGCAAGTCATTTTAAAGTAGATATCACAATGGCATTGGAGTGAGAACTATCTTTGGCTGCAAATATAAGGATGTGAGGTAGCATGTTAGAAGTTGTAGTACTTATCAAGTAGCAAAGGGGATTGTCAAAATACTCGATTATATCAGCCATCACCAATCCCAAAGAAACCTTAGAAGGATATAAGTATGGATTGTGTATTAAGATTTCCTGGAACACAAAGAGGAAATGATTGTATATTCGTAGTTGTGGATAGATTTTCTAAGATGGCATATTTCATTCCATGTCAGAAGATAAATGATGTGATTCATATAGCTAATCTATTTTTCAAGTAAGTTGTGAGATTGTATGGGTTGTCAAGGAGTATTATTTTAGACGAGGAAACTAATTTTGTCAAATACTTTTGAAAAACATTGTGGGAAAAGATGAAAACATATTTGAAATTCAGTTTGACACATCACCCATAAACTAATGGACAAACAAAGGTCCTAAATAAGAGCTATGCAATTTGCTAAGATGTTTGGTAGCAAAGAAGAAAAGAAGATGGAATATGATTTTGGTGCAAGCAAAATTTGCATATAATAATTCAATAAATAAAGGCACAAGAAAAATACCTTTGCAGTTGTATATGGCAATAGTCTAAGGAATGTATCAGAGTTGAGAGATGTCAATAATGAAGAGTGTGCAAGTAGAAGAATTTGTTAAAGCAATTATTATTTAGTAATGGTCAATTAGTTATTAGTCATAGGCTTTAATAAAGTTGTTCAGACTTTCAGATATACTTTATGTTTTATTTCCTATTAGTACGTTATTTTTATTTATCCCACATTCATAATGTGGTTTGTCATCCTTCTTTGTAATCCTATATAAGAAAGCTTTTGCTTCTTATATAATCAACGAATATCTTGGTTATCTTTATGTGCTCAATTTCCATAATATCGTAACAGAGCTCAGCTAGAGTCACAAAGTCTACAAAAGTGTGAAGGCCTAGGGATTGCTACTGGAAAACACGGATCAAGGGGTCATTAGCAAAGCACGTAGAAGAGCCAAAAGAAGGAAACATACATCAGATCTATACAAAATCAATGGCAAGAAAATCCCATCATTTTTTCTGTTGGAAATCATGTCATTTTCTTCATTAGAAATCACATCAATTTTTTTAGTACAAAATTGCATCTCACAAGAAATTGCAGGCAATTTTGTTGAGAAAATTGCTAATAGAACCAATCAAAAATCAAGAGTTATTTTCAACTAAAAATCGCATTGGAAAGTTTGAGATTGCAGAAGCTAAAATTGCATAAAATCAAGACATTTTTTTGTTGAAAATCATACAAACATTTTGGGCAAATCACACATAGGGTTATTGGACAATCACACAAGGGATTTTGAGAAAAAGTAGCAATTTTTAGGATTTCTGAGTTGCACTACAATCTAATAGCAAGGCTGCAAGTCTGTATGCCACGTTGGCTAGGACACACAACACCAATGCCAAAAACAATCATTTTTTTTTCCTTAGGATCATGGCTAGGGCAAATCAACATAGTTGATTGTCTTTTTTAATTAATATTGGGTATATTATTGCTGCTAGGGCACCAAGTTTTAGCCAAATTTGTAGGTTATAGTGAAACGACTTTGCTAAATTTCTAGTGTTAGGAGGTAAGCATTTTTTTTTTGCTACAACAAAAACTCATATGGGTACTTTTTTCTTACTTAGAGATTGCAAGTTGAGGGAGGGAAGAATAGTATAAATGGCCTTGTTACCCAACATCATGTCGGAAGGTAGCCAAAGATTCTCTAGTAAAAAATATAACATGTAAAAGTAGCATATGTTAACTATTTTCAATTACAAATGCCTCACAAATGTCATCCTTGGAAAAGATTCCCATCTGGACACTATGGGTAAAGACAAGGATAAATTTGATGAGCATGAAAAAGAAGAAAGCATGTTGATTAAATTATCTGTAACAAATAAAATACTTCCCAAAGTTCAAACCAAGAAGAATTTAGCTGAAATTTGGAAGTATATGTGAGATCTACGTGAGACTTCAAACAAGGGTAGAACCTTCTTGAGGAATATGTTATTTTCTATCATGATTGATGAGAAAGCTTCATTGCAAAAGCATTTACTCGAGATCAAGGATATTAGAGATCATTTGTTAGCCATTGGTCAGAAAAGAGAAGAAAAGGGTGTGGTGGTAATCAAGCTAAAAAGCTTATCACATGCTTACAAACACTTTATTGAGACCCTGAATATCACCTCTATGAATGTTACCCTAAAGTTTGAAGAGTTGCATAGTACGCTCTTACAACAAGACATATGGAAGAAACAGTTTGGTAGAAGTGAGTTAGAGGGCGTAGAAAAGGCCTTTGCAACAAAAGACAAGGGCAAAGGCAAATGGTCGCAAAAGAAAGGGTAGGGTGGCAATGAAGATGCAACAAGGAATCTAAAGATCACATGCCACTATGGTGGCACTGGCAAGATGGGTCATATGAAGAAGCACTACAAAAAAAGGTTGGCTAATCAAAAATCCAACCAGGGACAGCCTAAACAAAAGGCTCATATTCCAAAGCATTTAGAATCATCCTATGCTTTCATGGCCAAAAGACCAACAAATCAATCCAAGCCATCTACATGGTACATAGATTCAGGACCACAACACTGGTTAATGCAATACACTACTGCAATAATTCAATGATCTTCAATGGTGGGGAGTACAAATATACAACTATCCTCTAGAGGAAAAATGTTAATTTTCCTCAATGTATACCATGTTTTGAGAATGGAGCTTAGTCTACTGTTAATGCATCGAATTATGAGACATTGTCCCCATCTAGATGTCATTTTAGCAACCACAAGTGCTACATAGATGACAAATAGACCAAAAAGACTATTGCTCTTGGTATAGCAGATCACGGATTGTATAGGTTGGTGGGCACTAGACAAGTTAGGGAGCATGCATTGGCAGCCAAGAGTGCATAAAACATCAATACACTTTGGCATTAGTGGTATGTGATTCAAATCATCTCACCTCTCTCAATTGGCCTAAGATAACTTGGTAGATGGACTTAAAACTAACATCCAACAACAGATATAGGGTGTTTGCAAAACTTTCCAAGCAAGGAAGTAGCACAGAGCTCCATGTGACGATGGACAAGCTTGGAGAGCCAAAAGTATCCTACAACTAGTTCATGCAGATGTTTGTGGACCAATGAAAACAACATCTATCACTAGTGCCACGTATTTTCTTTTGTTTGTTGATGATTTTAATAGGAAAATATGGGTGTATTTTCTAAAATTAAAATTGGACGTATTTAATAAATTTCAAAAAGTCCAAAGCTTTTGTAGAAAAAGAGTCAACTTGTTACATAACCACTCTTCCATTTAATAATGGAGGACAATTATGTTCGAGAATTCAACAACTTTTGTACTAAATGTGATATCAAAAGATAGTTTACTACACCAAACACTCCATAGCAAAATGGAGTTGTTGCAAAGTAGAATTGCGCTATCATAGAGATGGCCTAATGTGATGGAGAAAAAAATTGTTCCCAAGAGGTTTTGGGCTGCAGCAATATTTACAACAGTATATCTACTAAACAGATCTCCAACAAAGGCGATGAAGCAAAAGACCCCAAAGGAAGAATGCTTTGAGAGGAAGTCAAAAGTAAGTCACCTAAGGTCTTTGGTTCCACTACCTATGTATAGATTCCAAAAGAGATGAGAACCAAACAAGATCCCATGAGTAAGAAATTAATGATTATTGGGAATGGCGACACGTATAAGGCTTACAAGTTGGTTGATGTTGACACAAACCAATTGCCCTTCAATCAAGATGTCATGGTTGATGAAGAAGCTAGACCTTTCTAGAGTTCAAAATTATCGAAGAACAACATATTATGGCTAAGGATTCAAGTCTTCAGCTTCAAGTAGCTCCACCTAGAGGGGGAGAAGATTTTGGGCATGCAGACTCTCCCAGGTCAATAATAGTCTCAGACTCTATAGAACACAACCTATGCTAGCATTCAAAAGACATAGGTATAGGTACCCCAAGTCATGGTAACAACATTGCTTTGGATGAAAAGGATCCTAAGAAGAGACCAAAGTGGTGGCAAAGCACCATTGGAGATGTTCAAGTAAGTGAAAATGGTTGAGGGGCAATCATCAAGAGGCAAAAGCAAGGGGAACACAATTAACTTGGATTTGATGGTCAATATTCAAGGATTTTATGAGCCACAAGTGTTTGTGGAGGAAAAAGGACAACTTGAATGGGAAAAGGCCATGGTAATTGTACATGAGTCTTATGTCATATCCTCAATCCCGCTTGGGGCCCAATTTCAAATCTCGAGGTAAAGTGTTTTTTTAACACTAAAACAATTATATTTAATAATAATAAATAATAAAATAATAATATTAAATAATATAATAATAATTAATTTTAAATAATAATAATAATTTTTATTAAGGGTTCTGGCTGACTCATTTTGAAAAGGCATCTGATGTTGGTATTTATACTGGTTTGTTTAACGTTGATCATCATAACAGATTTAAACAAACGAACCCTCAGAACCTGGGAGACGAAAACCTCTACAGCTCCAGATCTAGGTGGGACGAAACCCTCACCTAGAGTTTGTTTATCTGTCCACCTGCTTTCTCCATTACAAATCATTAATTCACCTTATTGCGATTATAGGCATGGGCGCAATAACTAGAAGGCAGTTGATTAACGGTTAGTAGCGGAGCCACAGGCTTGCGCCACCCTCATTGGCGATTCCAGCAACTCTATCTGGACGGGACAGGATTTCATGAGATAGCGTGACCATTCAACAACCATGGAGATTCGAGTTACCATACTCATTCTTCGCTAGGCCTAAAACCATTTCCAGTCGGAACTTCAGGGAGGCAAGCATTGTCCTAGGAGTTTGGCACCACTATAAAGGGCACCAGCTTGATCGCCAAATTCTCCCTAAATTCCAATGACTGTATGTTGGCCAGCGACAACATTCTATAATTTCTAGATCTAGGTTTCCAAGCGCCAACAACTTGTTGATCAGGCAAGTATAAATATTGTTGCTGAGAGAATCAGAATTAAATCAATTTGGTTATGTAATCATAATTGAGTCTAAAAATCAAGGTTAATCCAACTTTTCCTTAGAGAGTTTTTGTGTGTTCATTATCTGTGTCGGGGTTTAATATGGAGATTAGTCATTGTCCATTGTCATCCTGTATTATCTGTTGTGAGCCTGCACCCAGTGCAACTCAATCTATCTAGGTAACTGTAGGTTATCATATTGGTGTTATCAACCATTAATACCATGATGTCTTTGTGTTGTATGTAATCAAACTTGAATGCAAGTATCCTGGGTTGTTATCCACTATTGCTTGATTCATTGGGATAAATACTTTGATACATACTTCAGAAGTGCTAACCTATCTAGGTGTTATCATTTTTTGCAACTAATTCAGACCCAAGCATGTGTATTTTTCCTATATGATATTTGTGGTTGTGTGAAATAAGTGTTGGAATCTTTTATTGGTATCAAAGCAATAATCCTGCCAGCCTGTGGTGCGAATGCAAGTCTACAATGGACACTTGAGTGGAAGAAATCCGTAGGAAAGAAACATGGATTGGCAACCTTCATTCCTACCAAAGAAAAAAGAAATAGACCTTAAACAACAGCTCCTCGAGCAATATTGTAGCAGCCTTAGAATTCAGAATATATTCGACAAAACACCACGAGATGATCCCGTTTGAAAGGCAATAGAGGGGCAGCTGGAAAGAGATGAGTGCAAGCTTATTGCCTACTATGAATATGAGCAAAAATCTGTTGCTTATAAATCCATTGTCACCTACGAAGAGTACTTGGAGATATTCAAAGAAAATAGAAGAAAAGAAAAGGAAGAATTGATGAAGGAAGAATCAAAATCACAAGGGAATGCTGAGGAACCAATCGCTGAGCAAGAGCAGGTTTGGATAGATCTCCATGTTGACGCTCAAAAGGGTGAGTCCCAGTTAGGTATGGAAGGAATCAAACCCTATGATGATGACCTGCAACTTTTGGGAAAGTTTGATGATTTACAAGACAAGGGGTATGTCATTGAGGAGAATCAATCAGTGGTCATGAATCAGCCCATAGGTGAGCAAGGTTTTAGAACCGCCATTGACGAAAAACATGTTGAAGTTGTCCAAGTGATAAAGGTAGGATTGCTTCCCTATGTTCAGCTACATGAAGATATAGGTATTACGCATGACCCATCTCTTGAGCATAACTTTACCGCATCATCTCTACACCATGGCAACAAGGAATGTGATGAGCAAAGTGATTGGGGTACATTGGATAATGGCCCTTTTGCATGGCATGATAGAGAAGTTCAATTTGGAGTTGTAGAAGATGTCAAATCAGGCAAATAGTCATCTATGGCCGTCACACCCATGAGGTGGATTTCACATGAAAATGCAGATTTCAGTTATGAGATGGAGGATGTAACTTATGGGACAGTCAATGAGGGCATGCATGAAAGGATGCTCATGGGACGAAACTACATACAAGGTATGCCATTCTTTGGTAAGTGTGTTGGTCCTTGTTTCAAGTGCTTGGTCACATTTGATAACTACCTATTGGAGTTGTTTGAGAAACACTTTCTTTAAGAGCTGATCATAAAAACTAAGGGATGGCCTAGTGAGAAGATCCTACAGTTTGATAATGTATGGTTTGTCATGGATATGACACCACTGAGTGGGTCGGAAGCAAAGGAACTCACATGCAAGGATGAACCCATGATGTTGAGAGCTAGTGAAGAGAATGCAACACCTCAAGAGAATGAAGTTATCCTCACATGTTTTCAGCGGGATGAGGATTCACTCCTTACATCATCCAATGAGGAGTACATTTGTCTTCATAATGACCACAAGGAAGAAGGGCACGCCGTCACAGGAGGTGTCAAGTCAACAATGATTGATCAGATTTATGAAGGTGACATTGAAGACAAATCAGACATGTTGCATGGAGATTTTTGGTCTCATGAGTCACACCTCTTGGAAAGGCAATTGAAGGTGAATGATAGTCATATTACGGTAGCCCTAACTCACTTTGATGATATTCATAAGATTATGGCAGACTTGTGTTGGAAGTCTCTAAGTGGACATGAAGGACTTGAAGGACTTGAAGGAGGTCGATCTCTTGATAATTTGCACAAACTCCAAGAGGCTTTGGTGGTAGTGAAGTCAAACTACCTACACTTACTTGTGGATAGGGATCATCTCCTCACACTTGATGAGGTTTATGTTGATGCTTTAAGGTGGAAGGAAGATGAAGTGGGGAGCACTATGGATTCCTTGGTGAACACTCAAAAGGTTCTTCAAGAACTGAAAGAGCATGTGGATGAGCTTTGTTGGGAGTTGAGCATGGCACACTCTTCACCACACCCAGCGAAATTTTCAACTTCTATGGCAACAGGAAGAGGGCAAAGAGTGGAGACATGGAGGAAGGACTTGAAGGACTCTATGAAGAAGACAATGTTTGCAGCCATGGGACAAAATTTGGGACACATAGTTTGCACTTGGGGGCGTCTCATGGGCCAGCACTTGCTGATAACCATCCAACATGGAAGGAGAGTTGATTGGGATTGAGAAAGACATCGCACTAGAGCATACTGTAAGGACTGATTTTCTGATGTATGATAGCAGTCCTTTATCTTCACATTATCATGTCATGACAGCCAAGAAGATCGGCCTTAAGGCTCATAGTTCTCATGAAGAAACTCATATTGGACCGACACTTGTTGGGGAGCATGAAGCAATGAGTAAGGAGAAGTTTGAGGTGGTTGAAGACACTAAGGAAAGGTATGATAGCTGTTCTGATTTCCTGAGTTGGAACAGCACTCTTTGGGTTTTGCTTAGTCTTGAGTTGGCAGTTCCTACTAATGAGGATGATAGTAAGAAGTCTTCCACTATTGTTGGCACTCATTTGGGAGACAAACATGGGGTCTTATTTGTGTGTCCAAGACACAAGAGAACCGAGTTAGTACAGCAGGTCATGACAGAGACAGAAGATGTGGCATATGAGGAATGAGCCTTGTATGGTGGCCAAGCAAGTGGAGCAATCAAATTTGAGGTGTGAATCAGAATTTTTGGTTTGTTCACATAACTTGCTTTATGAGGAATTGGTGTCACCTCTCTTGGAGGGCCACTTGAAGGCTCATAACATACTCTTGGATGGCATGATGGACCACACACATAGTGGACCAGCCGCTAATATTATGCCTTCATTGAAGATGGAGAAATGGGTGGTTCAGATTTGGATGAGTCTTTGATCATTCATGGAGAACTTAAGGAGTTCACTTGTGATGAGACACAATTCTGCCATATCGATGACTCTTTGATGGAGCATGGGGCTGCTTCCTGCTTCTACTTTTGAGTGGCACACACTTGGAGGAATGGAGCTTCAGCTGATCTATTATGGAGATATTGTCATTGAGTTGCAAATGTTGGTGTCTCAGCCGGATCATGGTGCAGGGTATGAATATGAGCATGACAGTGATGTCCCAGCCCTAGTTCACAAGTCTCCACTTCATGCTTTGATGAGAGACAACCGTTCTACATAGTCATACATGGATTTCATAGGGAGTACTGGGTGGACAGCGGCTGCTTGGGTGATTTGGAGAGATATGGGCTACCTCTTTATCATGGGAGATTGGCATGACAATGAGGCTCTATCATCATACAACATTAGGGGCATCATAGGTCTGATTTTCAGATTTAGGGGTACTATCCTAATCTACATCAGCAGCCTGGGATGGGCTGATACGCTTCATCATACACGCATGAGGGGTATTTTGCACATCCATGGGAGGTCTTTCGGAGTTGGGGAGTTCATTGGTGTTGATAGCCATTTGAGATGCATTTGTCTCTTTATATTTGCTGGACGTGATAGTGTGAAAAATTGGGGTCCATGTGTTGACATGTTTGGTGCACTATTTCATGGTGATCATGGCGAGTTGCTTCACAAGTATTGGCTTGTTGGCGTTTACATCAGAGGGGAGCAGCGAAAGACAAGGTACATAAACCATATTGTTCATCATTTGTTGATCGTCTTAGCACTAATGGACATGAGCTTGCAAATGCTCGAGGGCAAGCAATTCCGGGAAGGGAGGATTGTCATGTCCCCAATCCTGTCTAGGGCCCAATTTCAAATCTTGGCGGGAAATAGTATTTTTTTAAACACTAAAACAATTATATTTAAATAATAATAAATAATAAAATAATAATATTAGCCAATAGTGGCATGGTGCGATGGTTAAGTTGTTGTGTTGTTATTCTTGCCATCAAGGTTCAAACCCCATTGGGGTGTAATTGTTGAGAATTTATATTGGGGATGAGGTCCCCCATTTGTGACCTCACCAGTTCATAGCTCCAGATCAAAAAGCGTTTACCCCTTTTAAAAATAAAATAAAATAATAATAATTAATTTTAAATAATAATAATAATAATTTTTATTAAGGGTTCTAGCCGATCCATTTTGGGAAGGCATCTGATGTTGGTATTTATATTGATTTTTTTGAAGTTGATCATCATAACAAATTTGGACAAATGAACCCTTGGAACCTAGGGGACGAAAACCTCTACAACTCCAGATCTAGGTGGGACGAAACCCTCACCTAGAGTTTGTTTATCCGTCCACCTGCTTTCTCCATTACGAATCATTAATTCACTTTCTTGTGATTACAGGCATGGGCGCAGTAGCTGGAAGGCGATCAATTAACGGTTGGTGACAGAGCCACAAGCTTGCGCCACCCTCATTGGCGATTCCAACAACTCTATCTAGATGGCACGGGATTTCATGAGCTAGCACGACCATTCACCAACCGTGGAGATTCGAGGTACCATATTCATTCTTCGTCGGGCCTAAAACCATTTCTGACCGGAACTTCTGGGAGGTGAGCATTGTCCTGGGAGTTTGGCGCCACTATATAGGGCGCCAACTTGATCGCTAAATTCGCTCTAAATTCCAGCGACTGTTTGTTGGCCAGCGACAACATTCTATAATTTCCGGAACTAGGTTTCCAAGCGCTGACAACTTGTTGATCGAGCAAGTATAAATTTTGCTGCCGAGAGAATCGGAATTAAATCAATTTGGTTATGTAATCATAATTGAGTCTGAAAATCAAGATTAATCCAACTTTGCCTGGCAAGTTTCTGTGTGTTCATTATCTGTGTCGGGGTTCAATCTCGAGATTAGTCATTGTCCGTTGTCATCCTATATTATCTGCTGTGAGCCTGCACCCAGTGCGACTCAATCTGTTTGGGTAACTGTCGGTTATCATATTGGTGTTATCAGCCATTAATACTGTGATGTCTTTGTGTGGTATGTAATCAGACTTGAATGCAAGTACCCTGGGTTATTATCCACTGTTGCTTGATTCATTGGGATAAATACTTCAATATATACTCCATAAGTGCTAATCCGTCTGGGTGGTTATCATTTTCTGCTGCTGTAAATCAAGTCTGAGATTGGTAACTTATTCAGACCTGAGTGTGTGTATTTTTCATGTATCGATATTTGTGGTTGCTGTGTGAAATTAGTGTTGGCATCTTTCATCTTATGAAAAATAAAACTTGGGACCTCACAAATCTTCATCCAAGGAAGAAACCAGTTGGCTGCAAATGGTTGTACAAGGTCAAGTACAAGGCAAATGGTAGGAAAATACAAAGCTTAATTGGTTGCAAAAGCATTCTCACAAAAAAGGGGCATTGACTATGAGGAGACCTTTACTCCTATAGCAAAGATGAGCACCAACGGATTGGTGCTAGCCATGGTAGCTCAATTTAGCTAGGCAGTCCATCAAATGGACATGAAGAGTGTCATCCTCAATGGAGATTTAGAGGAAGTGTACATGTATCAACCAACGAGTTTTCAAGTTACAAGGAAGAAGCATCTTGTATGCCAACTGAAGAAAGCTTTATATGGCCTAAAGCAAGCACCCATTGCATGGTACATCAAAATTGATAGATATTTGGTTGAACAAGGATTCCAACAAAGTCCTTCAAATTTCCAATCTATGGGTTAAAAACTTAAAAGCATTGGTAATGATCTCATTCTACTAATCATATATATAGATGACATCATTATTAAAAGTAGTGAGGCAAATGTTATTGAAGAAATCAAACCTGATATAAATAAAGCTTTTGACATGACTGATCTAGTCATCTTACATTACTGCCTAGTTGTGGGAGTTTGGCAAACAGATCACAACATTTTTGTCTCACAATCCAAATATGCCATGAATTTGCTTGACAAATTGCAAAACCCCATCTACACCCATGGAGAAAGGGATAAAGCTTTCAAAACTAAGATAGTTAATGAGTCAACCTATAGACAACTAGTGGGAGGCTTATATATCTTGCAGCCACTAGACCTAATTTGAGCTATACACTGAGTTTCATTTCCAGATTCAACACAGCATCAAAGATAGAACATTGGACTACAGCAAAGAGGGTGTCGAGATAAGTGAAAGGGACACTTAACTTTGGCATTTTATACAGAAAAATTAAACACACTAGGCTATGTGGATTTATAGATTCAGATTGGGTAGATTCTATGTATGACAAAAAATCTACTTCTGGATATGTTTTCACTTTTCAGCCTTGGCACAAGTGCAATCACATGAACCAATAAGAAGCAACACACAATAGCTCTTTCCTTGACTAAAGCAAAATATCGAAGAGCAATAAAAGAAACGTGTAAGGCAGTTTGGCTCAAAAGAATGCTTTCAGACATGAAGATGCCACAACCTGAGCCTTCATCCCTATTATGCAACAATCATGGGGTGTTCAAACTTCTCGAGAATCCAGTCTTCCATGAGTGTACCAAACATGTAAAAACACATTGTCACTTCATCAAACAACTTGTAGAAGATGGATTTGTTTTGCTGCAGTATTGTCCAACAGAGGACCAAACTACAGGCATTCTTACCAAGTCTTTAGATCCTGAAAAAATTATAAAATTTCAAGATAAGCTAGGTGTAGTTAGTAAATTGACCATTAAGGGACAATGTTAAAGTAATTTCTATTTAGCAATGGTCAATAACATATTAAGGATAGGCTTTAATAAAGCCATTTTGGCTTTAGCATATACTTTATGTTTTATTTCCTTTTAGTTTGTTTTTTTAATCTCACATTCATAATGTGGTTTGTTGTCCTTCTTTGTAATCCCATACAAAAATATGTTTGCTTCTTATTTAATCAATGAATATGTTGGTTATCTTTATCTACTCAATTTCCACGATAGAATTTGTAGAGCATATGACGGAAGTACACACAGAGGTGAAGTCATTTGGAGAAGATGAATGACAAATATAAATAGAAGGCTGATGAGAAAAGAAGACATTAGGAGTCTATAGTTGGAGATGAAAGAACGGTGTATCCCAAAAAAGAAAGATTTATATTTAAAACATACAATAACCTAAAAATGAAGTTTAGTCCTTGCAAAATTGTCAAAAGGTTTGATTCCAAACATATATTTGAAATTAGAGTTATTAGAAGGTTTGGTCAATGTCGCAAATTTGTATCAATATCATAAAGGAGAGGCAGGAGAATCAAATACCACAAAAACAAAAAGAGGAGATTAAGGAGATTTTGGACAATAGGATTTGCAAGAGCACTAGAAAATATAGTATGAGCAATATTTGGTGAAGCAGAAAGGAAGACTTGATGAAGATCTTTCTTGGATTCTAAGGCTGAGGTGGACCATCTTGGTTTTCCTCTAGGCACTGGAAAGTGAGGGACTCACTTTTCATGTTACCCTCACTTCTCATATTACCCTAAGGGTCTAATGCAAGAGCATCCTAGGGTGTAAGAACAATCTTGCATCAACCAAAAATATTTTATTTTACTTTGTTTGTTTGTTTATAGGTCTTCAATATCATTCCAATCATCATCCAAGCACTACAAATATATTAAGAAGCTTCGCTCTCATTGAGAGATAACGGAATTTGGAGATTAATAGTGAATTATATCACTATGCACAAGAGGCATTATTGGCCATGTGGAATTAAGAAGTGTTATATATAGGTTCTATCTATATTTTTATAGACAAATTTGTAAGTGTTTTATAATGGAATGATGCTTTATAGGGTTCTTTTATTCCGAAGGATTTTCCCCATGTATATATTGTGTAATGTTTTTGATTAAATAAGCAAGGTTAGGGCCCTGAACCCGAACAAGAACAGCAAAACTCTCTAGTGCAACAACAATCAGACAAGAACAGCAAAACAGAGGAGACAACAAAACAAGAAACAACACTACATCTCCTCACCAAAACCACAAAGAACGAGCATCAACCTATTCCAACAGAACCAAAACAGATAACCCTATCCAAGTACCAGTATAATTTTAACCAGACCATACTATCATTATCCCAAAGATTATGATAAGGCAGGCAGAGCCTGTCATAAGTTCCCAAAAAGCATATAACCATCAAAACAGAGATTAACAGTATATAAACACAGTTCATATATTGTGTAATGTTTGAATCTATGTATCTTGTAATTCTCATTTTATTTATCTTACAATTATTTGTGATGATCGGTAATCTATGATTCCAATTCTAGCACCATGAACTCCTCAAGTTACTTAACCTCTGATTTCAAGGCAACATTGTCTTCTAGATCTTAAAGGCCTCTTCCTTCAAGTTTTTGGTCACAACATCCAAAAGGTTCATGTCTACCTTTAGTGTTCTTACCCCAAAATTGGTTTCAAATATCTAAACTTTTAAACACATGAAATCATATGAAACAGCAAATAGAACATTAAGAGCAACCGTCCACAAAGAGAACACCAATTTTCACGTGGAAAACCCTTTCGGGTAAAAAACCACAATAGATCAATAGCTTTCATTAACCACAATTGGACACCAACCCAGATTACAAAAGTGAACCAACTCACTAAGAGCACCAACTAATCAGTAGTTTAAACTTTTCAACACGTGAAATCATATGAAACAGCAAATAAAACGTTAAGAGCAACCATCAACAAAGAGAACACCAATTTTCACGTGGAAAACCCTTTCGGATAAAAAACCATGGCAGATCAATAGTTTTCATTAACCACAAATGGGCACCAACCCAAATTACAAAAGTGAGCACCAACTCCCCTAAAGCACCAACTTTGAATAGCCGAAGCACCCACTCCAGAGTGAGCACCAACTCACCTAGAATCTTCTCAACATTGCAATTCTGATTTCAAAACCAATTTTTTCAACACATGTCTCAAATCAAGAGCAAATATAACACTTCATTACATAAGGAATACTTCACCATTTTATGAATGTCGATGAAGACAAAATATTCAGTTCCAAAACAGATAAAGCTACACTCAGAAATATATAACAGCAGAATCAGATTCCCAAGAAACACTTATACCAACTCTTCAATATGAAAGAGAATGCCATACTAAGCAGCACAAATTTCTCCAATACAGCCCAGAACGAAAAACCATGTCCTACACACGCCTCTATACTCTCTCACTCACATATGAATAATTTGGCTAAGGCATACTGGAATCGTTTCACTCAAACACCAACTACTTCAAACAACTTGTGAAACCTCTAGAAATGCACAATCTCCAAGTTTTTTTGGCATCCACTTTGAATAGATGTATTTGCATATGATCAACATCACTTCTGAATTGAATCAATACAATACCATCCCACTAACGTAAAGCAGCACATACACACACCAGTCCTGCTAACAACTTGTACCAAGAATGAATATTGTGATGGAATAAAGGCTCACGACTTCATGATCATGTCACAGGATAACTCAAAACCGTGCACCATCACACACCCGCTCAATACTATATAAAAAATACATCTCCTCTCAATGGTATATTCAACCCATCTTTTACAAAAACATCTCCCTTTAAGAATGTGAATCCAACCTCATGCCACACACACAAACTCCCATTAAAAAAATGGCACGACTTTACCCACAGGCTTGTACACACACTTGTGACTATACTCAGAAATAAATGGCACAACATTTATCAGTAACCGTCGAACAGATTATTTTAGAAGGATGATTTCTGAAAAATCATACAAAGTATGAGTGGTCTACAACACCAGAATGCTCTCAACAAGGCCAAAATTAATTTCCGCGACTCCCACACAACCACATACCTTGTCATATTTTTTTAAAAATTTGAAGCGATGGCTTATGAAGACAAAATACATCTTCCACACACTCTGTCAAAGGCAATGAATGCGAAAACCGTTTTCAATAAGCAATATGGCAAAGGATAAAAAATTTCGGTCATGGACAAACTTCACGACTCCTAAAAAAGCATTCATGTGCCCACAACAGGAATCTGGATATAATATTCCAGCCGCTTTATACAAGTCGTCGACCAAAAATGAAAGACACAATATGGAGTGATAGCTAAGGCGTTATTAATTAGTTGTCGCAACAATAGAAGGTCGTCAAAGGAATTTGGATTAAACAGGCCGCCACCACAATATTAGCAAGGTGTTACAAAACAAAAGGAAGCCGCACCAGAAAACTCGACCATGACAAGTCAAGCTGACTTGGAGCTGACTTAGCACATTGAAACATCAATTGACACCTCAAATCTGACATGGTGACATGGCACAAAGTCGGCCACTATGCTGACAAAAAGGTTCGCCACATAAAAATTAAACATCACATATACATTTCATTAGCCTTTGCAATACTCTTTTCAAATGTGTTGAAGATCTGATGAATAATCAGCAACTACTTTGCAAGCTAGGAGGTACTCTAGACTTCCATTCCAATCCTCTTTTCAATGTAAATAAGCATGGTAAAACTAAGTACCTTTGACATCAATGACAAAATATCAACAAAAACTTGCCATACATGGCAAACTATAGAACACACTAAAACATGCAAAAAAAACCCCTTTTTGCCTTTAAAAGCACAAATTCCCTCACTTTTCCTCACGCAACATTTGAAGAGAAAATTTTAGCTAATTGGAATGATTTCAAGGCAAATTTGAAGAATTCCAAGGGAAAGTTAATAATTTTTCCTTTTGTTTTTTTCAAGCATTTAAACTCATTTTAATAGTAAAAATCTAGCATGTATTTTGAAATTTTCTTCCAAAAAATTGGATTGATTTATCACCATTTTTTGTTCATTTATACTGATTTTTTTAGGAATTCACTATTTTTTATATACAAATTATTTGTCTGATTTTAAACTAATTTTGGGAATAAATGATTATGTTATATTGAATTTATGTTGATTTATATAAATTTTAGGCTAAATTTATGCTGATTTACAGTAAATTATTGAATTTAGGCTAATATTTTTCTATTTAAAAATTAAATATTGTATTTTCCCTTTGTACTTATAGGTTAACCGTTAGATACAATGGCAAATAGAGAGGCCTCTAGATCAAGCTCAGGCTCCGGCTCAACCCAATCAACGCCGGTTACAAGCACTCATCCAACACGAGCTAGAGACCCTACTTCAAAATATACCATACAAGGACCGACACCCAAGACAATTATTTGCATTAGATGACAAAAGCTACATCATGGAGGCATAAATTGCCTCAAATACAATCTTGTAGGCATTACTCATCATGATGCAAGGCCATGTATCAACACCACAAAATAGATAAAATGTGAGATGAATGCACTCCTTTCATCAATAGAAGAGAAACAAATACAAAGGGAGAAGACAAAGGTAGCCATAGCAGCATCCATATCTAGGGGTCATGGTCCTCAAATGCAAGTAGATAAAAATGAAGAAACATCATTTGAAGGTATAGTGGGTTCCCTTCATGGTCCACACCTATGAAACACATAGGCATCCACTTCATCTACTTCTAGTAGAGTGCCTACACCGGCTACAGGCACACCACATAGCTATTTTGTGCCTAGAAATATACCATGAGAACAACGATCATTGGAAGGTACGATGTGGAATAGGGAGGTGCATCGACAAGTAGATAAGGCATGTGCCCATTTTTGGTACTTCAAAAACCTTCCTTTCAATGTGGCGAGCAGTCCTTATTAGGAGAATTTGGTAACTGCATTGACAGTTGTAGGAAAAGGCTACAAGGCACCTTCTCGAAGGTTGTTAAATAAAAATTTATGTTGATTTATAGTAAATTATGTTGAATTTTAATCTAAATTTATGCTAATTAATTTTATGTTTTCACTTTGTACTTGTAGGTTGCTCACAAATACAACCAAAGAGGCAAAGCTAATAGTGGAAGAACGAAAGAAGCAATGGCAAAAATATGGCTGCATTATTATTTTTGATGGGTAGACAAACAAAAAGAAACATACCATTATCAACTTTTTGGTAGCCTCAAATGGTGATATGATATTTTTAGAATCGATTTATGCCTCTGACAAACTAAAAAATGCAAAAACATTGAGTATAATGTTGGAGGAAGTTATCATGGAGGTGGGTATAGAGAATGTGGTTCAAATCATAACTAACAATGCAATAGCATATGTGGCAACTGGGAAATTGCTCAATCATTCTTTTGGAGCCCTTATGCAACACATTACCTTGACCATCTTTTGGAGAGCATAGACAGACTTCATTGGATGAGACCGGTTGTAGATGATACAAGGAGCATAACAAAGTTAATCTATAATCACCCTTGGGTTCTTAATTTGATGAGAGATCACACCCAAGGGAAAGAGTTGGTACAATTGAGTGTCACAAGTTTTGCAATGATTTTCCTAACATTGCAAAGTATTATTGTTTTGTTGACTTCTTTGAAACAAATGTTTGTGAGTCAAGCATGGCTAGACTCATCATATTCAAAGAAGCCTGAATGAGAGAAGGTTGCAAGCATAGTCTTTGACAATATTTTTGCACAAAGAGCTACAAAGATCGTGAAGGTAACCTCACAACTTTGATTTTAAACTCAAATTGAAAATTTTATTTTTTAATTTAGTCTTTCATTATAAATTTGTAACTTTAATCTTTTTGTATTTGTAAATTGTAGGTGTTGGAGTCCTTGGTTAGTTCTTTGTTTGGTAGATGGTGATCAAAACCCAATGGGGTATATTTATGAGGCCATGGATAGGGCCAAAGAGTCCATCCGAAATTATTACAAGGGGAACATAAATTATTACAAGGGGGACAGCCTTAGATTTGATCCCATTTGGAAGATCATTGATTGAAGGTGGAACAATCAACTCCACCAACTCATCCATGCAGCAAGGTACTTCTTGAAACCCAATTTTTTCTATACCAATAGCTTCTCAAACCCTAGTGGAGAGGTTATGGAGGTATTCACAACATGCATTCAGAGGATGACACCCTAGGTTGAGGTGAGAGGCCTAATTATTCAAGAATTGCATAGTTACAAGACTGGTAGCGGAATGCTCTTTTCTTTGGAACTAGCTATCCAAGGAAGAACCACTCAATCACTAGGTAATAAAATTTGGAGTCTTTACATCACATGCATCTTACAAGTTACAAATTTCAAATTTACAACTACTGATAATTTGATAAAATATGGTTTGACTTTGGTTTCTAACTCTTCAATATTTTATTTTGTAGATTCTTGGTGGATAGATTGGGGGTGCAAATACCCTGAATTTCCAAAGATTAGCCCTCTGCATTTTGTGCCAACCTTGTAATGCATCCACTTGTGAGCGCAATTGGAGTTTGTTTGAGGCCATCCACACGAAGAAGAGTAACAAATTAGCTCAAAACCACCTCATTGACCTTGCCTTTGTTCAATACAACCTTCATCTTTGCATGAGAAGGGTAGAGAACAAATCAAAGGAGCTCGTTGATGTAGATGGCATTGATCCTTATAGTGATTGGACAAGGCATGATGAGCAGCCCTCGTTGTTTACTAAAGATGAGATTGTTGATTTTGAGAGGCAGGCATTGGACGATGTGGATTCAACAAGAGATATAAGATTGGATGACATTGATGAGGTTGAGGAGGAGTCACTACCATCTACTAGAAGGATGGAGGTTGAGCCAGAGCCACAAGCACAACTTTCTATGTCAAGGGAGGGGCCATAGCAAACTCCAAGGATTAGAACCTCAACCTCTCCCCAAGTTTTCACTAGATTAGAGAAGACGAAGATGCAAAATGTTGTATTTTGTAATATGTAATTTATGAATTATGATGATGATTTTCAAAAGCAATCATCCTAAATTCATAATAGTTGCCATCCATCTATTCATACTATATCAGGATTCCACATGATGCGATTTTGTACTCAATTTGTATTCAAATTAATCAAATTTAATAGAAAACACTTTTGTACTCATTTATGGACTCGTTGGATACATCTTGTCATTGAATTTTGCAAAAAAAAATGCTTCTAAAGAAATTTTAGTAATTTTTTAAGTTCCCAAGTTTTTGCCAAGTCAAAAAATTTGGGTCTGCCAAGTTTTTGATAAGTACGAGTCTACCAACTATGGTTTCTAGTACCAAGTGACCATTTGTATTTTTTAATCCTGCATTCTTTCTTTAGCATCTTGAGCTCTGACTCTAAAAGAATTAAAGCAAGTTTTACGAAATCAACATAATAAGAGCTAATGAGTTTCCAAATTCCACCCGTTCTTGTGCTTCTTTCTCCCGCTCACTTTCTAGGAGGGCTAGTGTAAGAAAGTGGGAGATCCTAAAAAAGAGATGGAGAAGCAATGAAAGGTGGGATAGAAGATATTTTGAGTTAGGATATCAAGGTAACATCAAAAGGTATGGGTGAAGGGGAACAAAAGGAGAGATTCGTGTAAATAAGGGAAGCGGGAAAAGTAAAAGCAAAAATAAATGATACAATCTCAAGTTCTCTACTTAGTTGACAATGATGAAGAGATATTGTGCTCTTCTTAGAAGCCAACTTAAACATTGGGAATACCTGAACTATATTTGAAGTACTTGTTGCTCATGGAATTTGACTATCCTCTTCCGATCTCTACTACTAACCTCAATTGCTGATTCTGATTTCATGTGCAAAGAAGGAACTACTTCTTTCTTCTAATGATGGTGTGATGAGCTAACTGAATTATGCCCTCTATGTGATCTTTTTGCTTGCAATAACATCTTACTTATATCTAGGAATAATTTAGTCCTATTCAATGTTAATGCTTTTTGTTCCAAATTTGTTGCAACGAAACCATGAGACAAAACCTCTAAATCTGACTCCAAAAAGTCTCTAGACACCTCTTCAAGAATAAAATCAATCATTTTCTTCTTTGTGAAGAGACTGCGATCCCCCCTACCTTTGCTTTTGACCATCCTATTTAGTCCCCAAGTGTGGTTTTAAGAGTAATCTTGTTCAATGCATAGACTTTGTTGCTATGTTGTTAGCCTCTTTTCCTTAAAATATCAAGAAGAAAGGGGAAAGATGATCAGTTCCTTATGTTCATGGAGCATATCATTGGCCAAGAGGCAAAGCCAAAAGGTATATGATGTGAATGATAATTTGTGGCACTGCACAATCAGCTGGGTCAGACAATGAGCTAAAAAGGCTGCAAAAAACAATGTCAAGAACTAAATAGTTGCTCCAACCTAAATGAACTTAGCTTTGTTGGACCTTTTGAAGACAGTCAGTGTCTGTACTTTTGTGTCCACCTTGCTTTCTCACCTTCTTGAATGTAATATTTTTCTGCATTGAATGGATCTGGACGATGGACTGGAAACTTGCAAACTGGGATTCCCACTGACTTTTTGCAGTACTTAAAAGTAATTGAAAAAGAAAAACATTTAACTTCAACCAGCAAACATGGTAGGTTCAAACTCAAAGTGATAAGCACCTCCCTTGCAAGATTGCTAATCCCTCAAAAGTTATGTTGGTTCTCTTTTTTTCAAGACTATTATTTCCAAGCAAGTTCCATGAACTATAGAAGCCCAAAAATGGCTTTCTAGGATGAGATAATAATCATAAAAACAGGTACACAAGATTATTTTTTATTTATACTATTGGCATAACATATAAAAAGCTATCTAATATCCCAACACCATACCAAAAATTAGCTACAAGGCAATGACCAACCTCTTCTATGACCAAAAATTATCTTATAACTCACTTTGGATCAATGAACAAATCTATCAAAACTAGTTCTCACTTTAATCAATGCGTCTCCTACAATTCACTATTTGTGTTCCACATAATGCCAAACAAAAAAAAATTATTCAAGACTCTGCCAAAAAGTTTTTTTCCATCTTATAACTGTGGCACTATTGGCTCTCATTGAAATCGACATTGATTTTAGTTTGTTACACATTGTTTCATTGCATTGCAGAGATATAACTCAAAGGAAACTAGCTCAGGTTCATACTCATACACAACAGCAACCTATTTCCTGCAGGATATTTGATTCCAGCATGCCTTCCGACTTTTATGCACTCTGATTCCTCAAGAATTCTGTCTTGCCATTTGGACATGCAAAGAATTCATGGTTTCTCTTCTTTACACATTGCTGCCTTGCATTGCAGAGATATATAACTTTAAGGAAACTAACTCATGTCTCATATTCATACACAATATCAACCTATTTCCTGCAGGATATTTGATCCCAGCATGCCTTGCAACTTTTGTGCATTTCAATTCCTCAAGAATCTTTCTCTTGCTATTTGACATGCATAGAATCCATGGTAATTGCTTACTCCAATAATAAATTAAGATTTATTGTTGACAGTGTCAACTAGAAGAAACACATTACCAAAGATACGAAATTTAGTGGGATCATTTACGTATGTCCTCCAAATATAAACCAAACAAGAAAGTTTCATAGATAAGTTATACCATAAGTAAAACAACGACGGGCAAAGACAAAAAATCCTGAATTATAAGAAACAAATCAGTGGAGAGAAAATTCACAAAAAACATGTTGGGTGCCTTAACACCATGAAGAGAAAATAATACAAGGAATTCATGAATTACAAATCCGCTGAGTAGAAATACACACATACAATAAGACAATTAAGAACTATTCTCTTATCAAACCATTGGAGAAATTAATAAATCATTCTTTATAGAGTTTTACACGATATTTCAGAATCCGTACTGCTGTCAAATGTACCAATTACAATGCCTCAACACTAAAAAACATTTTTTATGTCAAAATATTTTCAAATACTAGCTACTATTTATGGAGCATTTATAAAGTCAATAATAAATAATGATTTCCTAATTTTCAGCAACGTGTCCACAGACTATGATATCTCATCTCAGAAATCAGATGGGGTGATTTATGTCAAGATAGTGTACCTGAACTACGTCTTCACCCTTTATAACACGCCCAAAGATAGTCAGTTTATCATTTAAATCTGGAATGGGTGCCGTTGTGATGAAAAGCTCAAATCCATCTCCCTGGTCTTCTGGCTTTGATGTTCCCAGCATGAATGCTTCATGCTTTGGACTGATTATGGTTTCAATGCAACCAGATAAACCCATTAGGTAAGAAACACTAAATAGGAAACTATAAATTTAAGAGAATCTAGTTAATGCACAACCTTGTTTAAACAAGTTTTTGAGAAAACCTGTAGTATTAAGTCTCTTTCCAAAAAAGATAATGGCAGATTGTTTTTTGATAGACAAGAATTAGGACATCTCATTAGATAGATAGATAAATATTAAATAGTACCATATTGACCTAAATAGATAGAATCATATTGTCCTCCACTAGACACTGAGCTAAGAACCTTATTGGTGCTATGGTACAAAATAGATAACTCCAGATCCAGTGATTCCTGGAGTTGCAGCCTGATATTGCATTAAGACTGCATACAAAAGGAATAAGATTACTCATACAATAGGACATAAAGGAATAGTGATTAACAATAATATTTAAGTTATGTAGTCTAAGCGTATCTGTCTTAAGGATTATGTCAACATATTTGTGTAAGGGGCAATCCACAATTAGACTCCTAAGGCATATCTCATACACAACCTCTGTGCTGGTGGGGAGTTGATTTGAGTTATAATACCATCCAAATTGCTACCAAGTGTCAATTTATTAAGAGACTTATTTTTACAGCCTTAACTTGGCAATAAGATACAGGCTAACCAGTGTATAGCCCATTGGGTGTTCAATGTTACATGTGATGCATGCCAACATGAGTTCAACGAAGAGTCTACATTGTGACAAGAAAAACCCACCAATGGGGGTAGATAGCCTAATAAAATGCTGCTACACCAAGCCACCACCATGTGAATGGGAAAGGACACTCTTTGAAGGGAGCTGATCCCTCCTCTCACCCAGCAATTTAGTAAAAGTTCACAAGATTGACCAGAATGAAAGGTGACAAAATAGAACTCCAACCACACTTTTTCCATTATGTGCTCTATTTAATCCCTTTGTATGCACACAGAATTGATGTGGTGCCAAACTTGGGTTATCTGATGGATCTTTGCCCTCCTAACAATAAAAATGCATATATTATTTCTACGACCACCACCATGGAGCTGCTTATCCTCTTCTGCTCACTTCTGGCCCAATGTCATATATTCTTGAACTTGTCTTGGCCTTTGTTCAGTGCTCCATAGCCCTCTATGCTTTGACCTTCTTGTACACTTTTTTCCCTAGAAATAGGCAAAACTGCCATGAAACAAATACAACCAGATGGCACTTGCCATTTTTATTTTCTGAGGAAAATGAATGATGAGTTAGCAATGAACTCAAGATTGAAGTTGTCTTCCATCCTCGTATGGTCCTCCAACCTCTTGCAGTCCTCAGCTAACTTATCCAAGTTGATTGAGATGGTTTTGTGAATCACAGGATGCACCATAAATCTCTTTGACAACCCTGGCATCATCTCCAAAGATGCTAGCCACAATTATGTAATTTGTCTCTAACATGAGATTATGTTTTTCCTCAATCAAAACATGTTGACACAGGTATCAGGGGCCGCCGATAATACACTTTGTTATAAAAAAATTGTTCTTTAGGTTCAAAAGGACCAACTTTAATGAAGCAGAAACAGGAAAATAATTAATTCACCCAAACCATGTGAGCTTGATTAAAATCCTTCTTGAGGGATGTTTTGCAATGCTATTCCTCCTTTAATTGAACAAATATAAACCTAGGCAATATGCCCATCAAGATCAGAAACATCAATTCCTTTAAGCAAATCATTTTTTGGATTAACCATGCTTTCTACCACTCCTTTGTCTTCAACTCTATAGGGGTCTTTCACAATGTCTCCAACTTCTAATGAAATGTTTGTACCCAACTCCCAACACCTAGCATTGACTAGTTTATAATCTCTTGCAAACTTGAATATCATCTTTTAGCAACAACACACAATTCACTGGTTAATAGATAAAATGTGACTTCAAACTCTATAGTCAATGACATTTCAATACTGCAACCTTCAACAAGGAATCAACAACATATACTTCAACAATAGTTACACTAACTCATTTGTTCATGACCCCTTCATTGGAGCATGCTCTAACATTTTGACAACTATGACAAAACTTTACATATGAAATCTTTCCAAGTCTCTCACCTATTTACTGAATATTGACCCTTTAGAAATCATCTAAGAAGAACTTCATGAATAAAGATAATCACAAACATGGTGATGGACTTAAGCAAGTAAAAATGGGATACAAAAACATGCAAAGAGCAAGACAAAGCAAAAAACTTGCAAAGAAAAAGATAAGAAAGTTGGAGAAAAAATTAGGTCTATAGGAAAAAACATGATTTAAGGGATTTGGGGATTAACTTTGGTAGTTGACTTTGTTCCAAGGTGCCAAGAACAAGGAAAATGTAATGTGCCCTTACTAATCTATTTAATTTTGGGAGTGTTTGGGTCTCTTTCCAACTTTGGGTGTGTTTCGGACTTTATCAAACTAGCAACGCTTTCCTCAGTTCACCACATTCCCACTTCCTACTTCCTTCTCTCCCATAGGCCTTCAAACTTATGCCTCTATTCACTTGGCAATCCAATTCCCCAACCCCTACTCCATTCACCCATTCCTCTTTGGACCTTAGATATTTTTTATGACAACCTACCTTTGCAAAAATATGAAATATCCCAACCAATATTTGTGCAATTTTCTGATTTTTAATAACACAAAATGATGCCCTAATTTCTGATTTTTAAACTTCTGCTCAAACCCTAGTTTGCTGATATAATTTTCTGAGTATATTCGTGCATGAACAGCACTATACATTCATCCAAATAATAGCCAATCTCATAGCAGAATTGTTTGATCATAAACAATATGAAACCAACATCATAGACTATCCAAACATTCACCAATATGAGCCAAAATTCTGATATCTAAACATCCAGTTTGCTGCTACAACTCAGACTTAACCAATGATGCAATTACACAATGAAATGGGCTCCAAACATGCCCAGCAACATGAAGAAGTTCGCTGATATGAAGAAACCCCAATCCATGCACTGAAATTAACCTCCTATTTATTAAAGTATTTATTGTAATATTAATGGTCATCTTTGTTTTGGTTAGTCGATATTTTACTTTTAGTTAACTTAGTTAGCTTTTAGTAACTTCAGTTTATGCTTTAGTTTGTTTTTGCTTCTTTCCATTATTAGCTTTAGTTTGCTTTAGTTTACGATGCTTTCTTTTTAGAAACATCGTCTTGAAATTTTCTTTATAAGGAGTTTTCCTCTCCTTCTGTAAATACACAATAACGACTGTCGAATATCAATTATCATTTCATGGTATCAGAGCTTAGGCTTGATTTCTTAGATGCTTTTTTAGCTGATTTTTTTTAAATAAAAATCGAAGAAATTTTTGAAGAAATGTTTGTCAGCCGATTTTGGTGAAAATCTAAGGGTTTTTTTGAAGCCGTTTTTTTTAAGGAGATTTTCGAAGGTTTTTTAAGGTGGATTTTTGTGAAGTTTCTAGTGAAGATTTTCGAAGCTCTTTTTTCTGAAAATTGCAGCTATTGTTTGAGGAAAGATTCGCTAATCTGCTCTAAATCGCGTTTTTTTTAGACAGATTTCCTGCAAGTTTGAGGGTTTCAAGATTGAAAATTGCGAGTTTTTCACCTACAAATCATGCGGTCGTTTCACAAAGAGTTTTTGAAGTGAAAAATCGCACAACCTTTTCAATTCATGGACATTTTTCTAAGCACAATTTTGGCTGCCATTTTTCTGACGCATCTATACCTGCGCACATTTTTTGTTTGTGGTCGCATTTTTTCCTAGGGATTCGAAGCATTTTTCTATGCTATAATTTTATGGGCGGAAGTTTTTTGCAAATCGTGAGTTCCCTGTTTCTGGCCGAGACGCAACTTCGTGTTTCTTCTACATTTTTGATGCGATTTTGTTAAAATGGTGGTCTGCTTCTCTTCATTGTGTCGTTGTTTTACCCTCATCCAGCAACCTAGGGTTTTTTGTGACCAGATTTTTGAGAATTTTTCTACATTCATCTGAGCATTTCCTAGAGTATGTGACTTTTTTCTGCACTTTCATGGCGGCTAGGGTTTGTTGGAGTTTTATGATGGATTTTTTTAGGATATTTTCCTAGGCGTTTTGTCTTTGTTTCTCGGCGATTTTGAATAAAATTCGTGTTCTTCACTATTCATGGGCAGATTTGATGCATAGTTTTTTTAATGGCTTTTATTGATAATAATCATGATTTCATGGCAGCCTGAAGGGTTAATTTTTGTGCCAGTTTTTTATAGAAATTTTCTAGGAAAAATAAAAAAATTCTGCAAAGAGTTTTTCAAATTTTTTTCCAAAAACATTTACAAGGATAGTTTTTGAAAAAAAATCTATAAAATTTTGCTAAAGTTATTTGAGGATTTTTTTGAGAAATCTTACTTTTTTAGAGTTTTCGAAGGTTTTTCTGAAAATCTAACAATTTTCCAAAGCACAAAAACGAGGTAATTTTGTGATCAGCTGGCACAAACTATGGACAATCAACTGGCACAACTGTAAGATGAGTGATTCTTGGTTTCCTCCCACACCATGCTTCCCCTGGGGTCATCTTATTAAAGTATTTATTGTAATATTAATGGTCATCTTTGCTTTAGTTAGTCGATAGTTTACTTTTAGCTAACTTCGTTAGCTTTTAGTAACTTCAGTTTATGCTTTAGTTTGTTTTTGCTTCTTTCCGTTATTAGCTTTAGTTTGCTTCAGTTTACGATGGTTTCTTTTTAGAAATATCATCTTGTAATTTTCTTTATAAGAAGTTTTCCTGTCCTTCTGTAAATACACAATAACAAATATAAAATATCAATTATCATTTCACTATTCTAACCCTAGCTGGGTGAAATTGCTCCAGCTCACAACAATGCAAACAAAATGCAATTATTTGATGAAAAACAACTCCAAAACCCTACCAAAAATGCAAACAAAAGGGATGCGCTGGCCTGCTGGTTTGATGATAGGGTTTGCAACACTTAAAAATCTGAAGAATACCTTCCAAGTTGCCCAATTCGCCCCTCCAAACTAGATGCCTAATGCTGATGCAGAAATCTAAGTGTGAATCTAGCAAGAATCGCCATTGAAGCCCATCTAAACCTCTGTCATAAAGTCCTTCATTGAAGAAGCTAGGGCTTTGTCTAACTTCTCCTATACTCATAAGGGTTTTCGTCCTTAGAATATTTGCCAAAGTGCAGATCAAAAGAGCAGAGATGAATTCGTTAATGATGAAATGCCTCCAACATGACCTTGTATTTATATTAATCTCCCTTATGCCTCCCAATCTGGCCAACCCAGTTTGGCCGCCAAGATTGCAATTTAAAAATTGTTTTTAATTTATTTTTTAATCCTCCTTTGGGCGCCAACTTCCTTTTTCCTTTGTTATTTTATTTTTTTACTATTTTCTCATCACCTTATTCCTCCAAGGGGCCACCCAAGCCCAAATAAAATATATAAAATACTTTGTTGCTTCCAAGATTCATGATAAATCAATTAAACCCTTTTCTCAACATTTTCACGCCAAATAAAAATCGTTTGATCCAAAAAGAATATTTCTCTATTGCCCCAAAATGCATTCACTTACCTCATGTGCTAGCCTACGAGAATGAAGAATGGGCTAACCTCAAATCTGAAATGGGGACATTACACTCCTCCCTTCCCGAGATTGCTTGCCCTCAAGCAATTGCAAACAAGGATGTTGCAAAATCTGCTCTCCTTCCCATGTCGCATCCTCCAATGGAAAATTCTTCCGCTTCACCAAATACTCACAAACCTCCCTGTTCCTCAATCGACTATCCCTCATTTCCAATAAACCGTTAAGAATCAATATAAAAACACCCTCTTCATCAAGAGGTGGAAGCTTTGGAGAAGAAACAATATGTTGCCCAAGTGCCTTTTTGAGGCAAGACACATGGAAAACATTATGGATCCTACTATTAGCAAGTAGCTCAAGCTCATATGCTACCTCCCCAACTCTCCTCACAACCTTGTAGGGACCATAGAACCTGGGCTTCAGCTTCACACCACTCTTCTTCAAAGTAGATTGCATGTATGACTGGAGACACAAAAACACCAAATCACCAACCTCAAAAGAGCTCTCCACACTGTGTCTATCAGCATATGTCTTTTGCTAATTTGTGCCTACTAAATATTATCCTTAAGTGCCTTAAGGATATCCTAGCTATCCTGCATTAACTCCTTAGCCCTTGGGGCGTGACGATCCTAAAAAGCGAAATCCACAAAAGATGGAGCAACATACCCATACAGAGCTTGGAATGGATACATACCAATCGACATGTGATAAGTGGTATTGTAACAATAATCACTCATATGCAACCATCTAATCCAAGCACGCTGCTGCCTTGCAACATAATTGAGAAGATACCCCTCGACCCACTTGTTCACGATCTTCATTTGTCCATCTATTTGAACTCTCCTCACAACCTTGTAGGGACCATAGAACTTGGGCTTCAACTTCACACCACTCTTCTTCAAAGTAGGTTGCCTATATGACTAGAGACACAAAAACACCAAATCACCAACCTCAAAAGAGCTCTCCACCCTATGTCTATCAGCATATGTCTTTTGCTGATTTGTGCCTAATGAATATTATCCTTAAGTGCCTTAAGGATATCCTGGCTATCCTGCATTAACTCCTTAACCCTTGGGGCGCGACAATCCTCAAAATCCAAATCCACAAAAGATGGAGCAACATACCCATACAAAGATTGGAATGGATACATACCAATTGACATGTGATAAGTGGTATTGTAACAATAATCACTCATATGCAACCATCTAATCCAAGCACGTTGTTGCCTTGCAACATAATTGAGAAGATACCCCTCGACCCACTTGTTCACGATCTTCATTTGTCCATCTATCTGTGGGTGATAGCTAGGGCTTGGTGTCAACTCCGTACCTACCAATCGAAATAGCTCTCTCCAAAATACACTTATGAATCGGCTATCCCGATCACTCACAATGGTCTTGGGGAGACCATGCAACCTAAACACCTCTCTGAAAAACAACTCAACCACGTGAAGGGTTGAAGACTCCATGGGTATCACAAAGAAGTGTGCATACTTGGTCAATCTATCGACACCTCTCTGAAAAACAACTCAGCCACGTGAAGGGTTGAAGACCCCATGGGTATCACAAAGAAGTGTGCATACTTGGTCAATCTATCGACCACCACAAATATACAATCCCTACCTCGGACCTTGGGCAGTCTAGAGATGAAATCCATCGAAATACTCTACCATCTCTGCTCCAGAATGGGCAAGGGAAATAGCAATCCTGTTGGTAAAGTATGCTCGGACTTGTTTTTTTGACAAGTCATACACTCTCTAACATGTTGCAAGACATCATCCTTGAGGCCCTTCCATGAGAATCTCTACCTCACCTGCCTGTAGGTTTTGAAGAACCCTGGATGCCCTGCTAGAGTAGTGTCGTGAATAGCCCTCAATATCTTCTCCTTCAACTTCGACTCGCGCACCAAGTAGATCCTATCCTTGTAGTATATCACATCATCCATCACCTTATATCCATCATCCTGAACCCTACCATCCAAGAGCTCACAAGAAAAAGTATTCTTAGAGTTAACCAACAATTGTTCCTTCTAATCTGCCGAGATCTCCAACATAGAGCAAAGGGTAGGCCTCCTACATAGAGCATCAGCAACTACATTATTTTTCCCCTTGACATACTCAATGTCGAAGTCATATGCTTTGACCTTGCTAATCCACTTCTGTTGTCGCTCATTCACGTCCGTCTGCACAAGAAAATGCCTCAAGCAATTGTGGTTGGTCCTTACCACAAATCAATTACCCACCAAGTACTGTCTAAACTTCGCCAAGGCATGCATGATGGCGAGCATCTCTTTATCATAGGTAGAATAGAGCCTCTCTACATCCCTCAACTTTCTACTCTCAAATGCAATGGGATGCTTATTTTGCATCAAAACAGCACCAATGCCTACTCTCAAAGCATCACACTCCACAAAAACAAGTTGTGTGAAATCAAGTAATGCCAAAACCGAACAAGTGCTCATTACCTACTTAAGCTTGTCGAAGGTATCTTGGGCCTCCTTTGACCAATTGAATGCTCCCTTCCTTGTGAGATCTATGAGTGGTGTTGTGAGTTATGAAAATCCTTCCACAAGCCTCCTGTAGTAGCAACATATCCCCAAGAATCCTCTCAACTCTAAAATGTTCTTGGGTGGTGGCCAATCCAAGATAGCCTGGATCTTCTCCTAGTGCACTCAAACTCCATTACCTCCCATCACATTGTGATATGCAGCCTTGTTCTGCCTTAGTTTTTTTTTTTTCAGATGTGTTTTGAAATGTAATTTGCGATAGTTTTGAGATGGTTTTGAGATGGCAAACAAAGTGCAGATAATAAAGTAACATGCAACAAATAAATAATTCAGAAAAATGATAATATCCAGATATACCTGTAGTTGAAAAATCCAGATTTTATTTCTGATCTGAAAAATGTGTTTTTTCTCAATTACAAAGGTGACCCAGATCATAAAACATCATAACGTATCTAAATCCAACATACCCAAAAAAAAGTTAGAGACTTTGACAAAGTGTTGTGCTTGCAACCAGCCCCCAGCAAGCTCCAAAAATGGATGCCACAACCTCAAATGGTCTTTGTTGCTGATAAAACTAAAGTACCAGGCAATAAGAACCCTAGGCACCTTCAAACCCTCAAGAAGCTGCTCACAAACTGAGTTGACCAGCTCACAAAACCCCACGTCCAAACCAAGTAAAGATTTGACTCTTACAATCAGCAATATGAATTCCTTGCAATATCCTGATGAGTTATCCAAACCTTGGGTATTGAATCTTCCTATATACTATAGATGTAAATATTAAAATACAATCACCAAACAACAATGAATCTTTCCTGTAATTTTCTAAGCAATCTTGAAGCGCAATGCACAACTCCTAAATGAAGTTGTCTGCAAGTTGGCTTGGGAGATCTTTCACTCCTGCACCGAGCTATTCTTCCTAAGGGATTTCGTCCTCAAAAAGCTAAGTGTCTCCAAACTCTCTAGTCACCTGCAAAAACCCTTATCAAAATAATCTTCTCAACAATAAATGAATGTGCAAATGAGCTCTCAAAGGGGTTTTATAATAACTTTATCTCTCAAAATGGAATTTCCCTTTTCCCTCCATTTTTTCCCACACCCCAAGTTGGCAAATTAAATAATATTTAATTTAATTCAAATCTCACCTTATATACCCTTTAATATTTTATTTAATTGGGCACAATACTTTATATTATAAAGTATTCATTTAAAAACCACTTATGTCCCCTTTAATATAAAGTCCTTTTTAAAATATATTTTAATAAGGCATAAAGTTAAATACTTTAATTTAACTTTATAATTAATGTTATTAAAAATAAATGCATAGGACAATATAAGACCAATATTGATCCAAAATATAAATCTACCAACATGCCCAATATAGAAATACTGCCAACTAACCATACTAGTGATTTACTATAAATAGTAAGTATGGATGAAATGTCCATGTGACTTACTAAAAATAGTAAGTATGGTTAAAAATGGTTGAATAGCCTCTGCAAACTCCCTAGTAAACACCGGGCTGGGAAAAACACCAATTGAGCTCAAAAAGGTCGGACTGAACATGTCTACAACACCCACAAAGGGCTCCCTAACCACCCTGTTAGTCCACGGGGACCAAGTGATGGACTAACCATTGCGACTGACCATTGCCGAGGAAAAGGGGACATTACAGTCCGCCCTCCCCAAGATTGCTTGTCCCCAAGCAATCCTCACTTGGATACCTTAGCTAGTCACCTAAATATCGAGATCCCAAATTAGTCTGTAGAATGCTCTACCAAAAACCCACTGCATCCATTGGATAATGATAGAGCTAAATTTGCCAGCTCTATAGGTCACTCTATAAAAAAGAAGCATTATGCCAAGCATAGTGAATCTTGGATTTCTCATCCTAACTGGAAGTCTGCCATACTCAACACATGTTGACTTCCACTGTGCTACTCTGATGTATTCTTCACCATGCTAAAAATGGTGAAGCAACTCATCGGGATCCAGTCGATCTAACATGCCAAACCAATCACCACCTGGGTCCTAATGCATCAGACCCTCACATCCATCAAACATGAGAAGATGAAGGTAACTTTAAGTGCCAGCATCATAGCACCTCACTCCAAACTCTAAAAATCTCCCGTGGATGTGATGAGTAGCCCTCATAGGTGCTGAAAAATGTGTAGCAACTCATCTTAGGTTGTCGATATGGAACAGATCAGCACCCTCAAGACTATAAGATCGACCTAGGGAGATGCAAATGATATTGTCGGGTTCATAGGGTGATGAAGTATCACCCCAATACTGCTCACCAATGATGAGGAGATGATGCAACTCTCCTCCAAGCTCAAGTACAAATATTGTCCTCTAAAAACTATGAATGAAATCCTACCATAACATGGAGCAAAACTCCATCATTGCGGGCTGGTCCATTGATGCCATCATGCACATTGGAAACACAACTCCCATGTGTCCCCATCTTCCCAAGTGTATGCCACGCATGGGTATGTGCCTCCATCGGAAATCCTTGAGGCATGAAAACTGCACTCTCTGCCAAGGAGATGTCTGCATAATGAAACTCTAATCCCTGTCCCTATATACAACCATCTAAAAGTGACAGAGTCGAAGACCTACAAGTGCCAATTCCATCTTTCGAAGATGGAAGCACTCCATTCCATAATGGGTGATATGAATCCTAAGCCCTCAATTGGCTATACCTCAAAGGTGACTCATGGTCACTATGGTACAAGTTGTGTGAAAATTCGGGAATGTCAGAATCATTCCTGTCCTCGGGCTCATGCAAACCTGAAACCTCCTTGTGCTCGACCACAGTTAGGGGTTCTCCCCTCAAAACATGAATGCCATGACCATCCGCAGTTGTCATAACAGTCGTAGAAAACTGGATATTTGTTGTGGATAAAGAAGATTGAACCAAGCTCAACTCCTTGCAGAGCTCGTCAATCTAAACCTTTGAAGGGCCTTCTAAGTGTTTTTCAAGGAATCCTCAATGATAATAAGCTCTTCAATAAGCTTATCCACTTCCCTTTCTTTCCCCTTAAGTGCATCATAGTAGATCTCACCAAGTTGGAGTAGGTGATCTCTATCTGAGAGCAGCTACATGTAATTGGTCTTCATCTCTACTATCGCTTCTCTAAGCACCTGTGAATCTGAAAGGGGAAATTCTCCATAAGGGTCCATATGTTCTCCAAAAGACCAACAACATTTGGCCATCATCATGAGGGTGTTATCAAAATGTCTGATGGCTGCACTAATCTGGTCTTCACTCACCTTCAACTGTCTTGCCAATTGATTGGACTCCTAAGACCCATCAACCTCATATAAATTTTCTGATCCGTGATCAGCTTCATGCAACACTAAATCAGATTTTTTTTCAAGGCTGATAACGGTACCATTAGTGCCAAAAATGCCATTCCTCATCCATGATTGAGTAGACAAAGTTTGGGCAGCACTATGGTCGAAAGTGTGGTCATCACAAATAAGATCTTGTGATGCCGTGAAGGTCTGATCCAAACCCATTTGTTCACTACGTTTTGTATTTTTTGATTTCCCAGCATTGGTTTGTGAAACATTCACCTCAAAGACACCCAACCCACAATTTGACTCCTTGCCAAGGTGAATTAATGGCGACGCAGCAATGCTTGGGTCAACAAGAGGAGTATCAAACGGGTTTATACCTTCTTGTAGCTGATTCCACATGGCTGTCCTGTCAATCTCCATGATGGCATCTCCTGTAATCAATATGTGCTCTTCACCTATAGATTCAGTAGGTGACTCTTCTACGTCCTTGAGCTCATGGGGCTGAAGTGAACTTGTTGCTTTGTTTTCTTTAGAACCTAGAATCCAACCTTCAATACATGTGGTCTGATTTTCATTTTCTTCATGAACAGTAGGCTGCAAATCACATTGAAGCAATCCATCTTCCTTGTCCAAACGTTTAGGTTTTGTAACCATCCTTAAATATGCCTTTTTAGTGTTAGGGTCCTTCATTAGCTTGTAAAGTTCCTACATCTGCTCAAATATAGATTTATCTATTGCCATCTTTTCTCTGCTTCAATCAAATGCAGGTGTTGATGCAAATAATTGTGAACCTCCGATAAATGAGTGTCGGTCACTCACCAAGCAAACTGAATTTTTTTTTTTGTTGGCAAGAAAAACTGAGCTCTAATACCACTGTGATATGCAGCCCTATTCTGTCGTTGGTTATTTTTTGTTTTCAGATGTGTTTTGAAATGTAATTTGCGATAGTTTTGAGATGGTTTTGAGATGGCAAATAAAGTGCAGATAATAAAGTAACATGCAGCAAATAAATAATTCAAAAAAATGATAATATTCAGAAATACATCTAGCTGAAAATTACACATTTTATTTCTGATCTGAAAAATATTTTTTTCTCAATTACAAAGGTGACCCAGATCATAAATTATAATAGCATATGTTAATCCAACATATCCAGAAAAAGTTAGAGACTTTGACAAAGTGTTGTGCTTGCAACCAGCCCCCAGCAAGCTCCAAAAATGGATGCCACAACCTCAAATGGTCTTTGTTGCTGATAAAACTGACTTACCAGGCAATAAGAGCCCTAGACGACTCCAAACCCTCAAGAAGCTACTCACAAACTGAGTCAACCAGCTCACCAAACCCCACATCCAAACCAAGTAAAGGTTTGACTCTTACAATCAGCAATATGAATTCCTGGCAATATCCTAATGAGTTATTCAAACCATGGGTATTGAATCTTCCTATATACTGCAGATGTAAATATTAAAATATGATCACCAGCCAACACTGAATCTTTTCTATACTTTTCTAATCAATCTTGAAGCACAATGCACAACCCCTAAATGAAATCTGCAAGCTGGCTTGGGAGATCTTTCACTCCTACACCGAGTTGTTCTTCCTAAGGGATTTCCTTCGCAAAAAGCTAAGTGTTTCCAAACTCTCCAGTCTTCTGCAAAAACCCTTATCAAAATAATCTTCTCAACAAGAATGAATGTGCAAGTGAGCTCTCAAAGGGCTTTTATAATAACTTTATCTCTCAAAATGGAATTTCCCTTTTCCCTCCATTTTTTCCCACACCCCAAGTTGGTAAATTATATAATATTTTATTTAATTCAAATCTCAGCCTATATTCCCTTTAATATTTTATTTAATTGGGCACAATACTTTATATTATAAAGTATTCTTTTAAAAACGACTTATGTCCCCTTTAATATAAAGTCATTTTTAAAATATATTTTAATAACACAAAGTTAAATACTTAAATTTAACTTTATAATTAACGTTATTAAAAATAAATGCATAGGAGCATAATAAGGCCAATATTAATCCAAAATATAAATCTACCAACATGCCCAATATAGAAATACTGCCAACTAACCATACCAAAGATTTACTATAAAAAGTATGGACGAAATATCCATGTGACGTACTAAAAATAGTAAGTATGGTTAAAAATGAATTAATAGCCTCTGCAAACTCCCTGGTAAACACCAAGTAGGGAAAAACACTAACTGAGCTCAAAAAGGTCGGACTGAACATGTTTGCAACACCCACAAAGGGCCCCCTAACCACCCTATTAGTCCACGGGGACCAAGTGATGGACTAACCATTGCAACTGACCACTGTCGAGGAAAAGGGGACATTACACACATGCCCCAAATAAAGAATCTTTCTCAACACAAACTCACACTTGGAAGCCTTAGCAAACAAGGATTGTGCCTCCATGATGCCCAATAGCTCCTCAATATGCTGCAAATGCTTCCCCCATGTCTTACTATATATCAAAATATCATCAAAGAACACCAAAACAAACTTAAGCAACAACTTACGGAAGATGTGGTTCATGCATGATAGGAAAGTAGCAGGAGCATTAGTAAGACCAAATGGCATCACCAAAAACTCATAGTGCCCATAGTGACATCGGAATGTTGTCTTGTGGATGACCTCCTCACATACCTAAATCTGATGATACTCCGAACAAAGATCAATCTTCGTGAAATATACTGCCCCATGCAATACATCAAGTAACTCATTGATCTTAAGAATGAGATACCTGTTCTTGATTGTCTGCTTGTTCAAAGCGCTATAGTCAATGCACATACTCATGGCACTGTCCTTCTTCACTAGAACAATTGAAGAAGCAAAGGGACTAGAACTAGGTTGAATATGCCCCAAATCAAGCAACTCCTTAATTGTCTTCTCAATCTCCTGCTTGAAGTGTCGTGGATGACGATAGGGTGTAGTAATGGGCTTGCCTCCCTCTTCAAGCTCAATGGTGTGCTCAAAACCACGATCCAATGGCCTACCTTGGGGAATATCACCACTAACCACGCTATACTTATCAAGCATAGACTAAATGTCAACATGATGCTCATGAGTGCTAGAATATTTGGAAGATACAAAGCATTGAGCTGCCCAAGCAACATCATCATGCCTAAATAATGACTCCATCCTCCTTGCTGAAACAATCATTGGTACTCCAGTGGAAAGAGCCCTCAAAACAACCTTCTTCCCATTAGACATGAACTCAAGTTCCATCTTCTGAAAATCCTATATGTACCTCCCCAAAGATTGTAGCCATTGCACTCCTAAAACAATATCAATCTCACCAAGTCCTACAATATAGAAATTATCAGTCAAAGTATAATCACCCATTTGAATGCTAAGTGAAGATACCTTCTTAGAACACTTCATATTGAAACCATCGGCCACTGTCACATTGAATCCAGAAAAATCCTCGGCTTCTAGACCCCTCTTTGCAACCAAACCCTCATCAATGAAATTATGTGTGGCTCCACTATCAATCAAGCAAGTAACTAGCTATCCTTTAAGGACCCCTCTCACCTGAAAAGGATGATATCTAGGTACTCCCGAAAGTGTAGTGATAGTAACATGTGTTGCATCTCCTTGATCATTCAACTCAAGCTCCAATTGTGGTGTAAGATTCTTATCACTATCCGAGCTAGTGTCCTCAACTGCCTCACTCTCAACATCAAAAGTTACGTCTATGAGATGCATTCTGCCTTTTCCAAGGCATCTATGACCTGGCTCCCATGGCTCTTTGCAAGAGAAGCTAAGCTTCTTCCTCCTCAACTCGTTTCTTGGCTCATTGTCCATCCTTAGAGGTGTTCGCTTAGGCTGATTGAACCTCTTTGGGAATGAGGTTGACCACTTGAAGACCTTCTTTTGTTGTTGGAATTATGTAGAGGTAGTGTCCAAGTTAAGCGCAAGCTCAATAGCATCATCAAGTGTACTAGGCTTATGAACTTTCACCAACCCTCTCAATCTATCAGTCAATCCCTCAACAAAGAGCATAGTCACTCTCCTCTCTGACATATCAAGAACCATAACAACAATCTTTGGAACTCATTGACATAGGATTCTACTCTACCAACTTGTTTCAATTGAGCTAAATCCCAGTAGGAGACCTCCACATCTTTCCTATCAAATTGTGCAATGAGTTTTCGTGTGAACTCATCATATGAAGTGATCAACCCATGATTTTGTGAAACAAGCCCATGATGCCAGCAATCGTATGCCAAACCTTCAAGATGCATAGTAGCAAATTGTATGGCCTTCACCTCACTCATTGGCTTGACGGTGAAGAAGGTATCAAGCTTATCTAACCATGCATTAGCACTTGTTTTACCGCTGCCATCAAAGTTGAGAAGAGGAACTTTGTTTAATGCATCCTTGAACTCTTTAGGCTGCATTGCTTATTCTCTAGGTTTTTCCCCCGTCCTTGCTCTTCTTTTATCCTTCTTTCGATTCATGAACTGATTGAATTTTAGATCCACATTGACATCATCAGAAAGTCCTCTATATTCATCATGTAGCATACACAACTCCTCCGCAAGTTGTGGTTCTTCTTCATCTGCAATGGCTTCTTCCCCCCTTGGAAGGAATGAGGGTAGCAATGGTCAATCTGAGGTAGTTTTGTGTGCTCTCCAGCACGAGGTGTACTTGCAATGCTTCCTTCACCAGTAGGGACTGCATCAACTCTTGCATTGCCCATCGCTTGTGCCATATATTGCATCATCTATTGATGCGAAGCCATCATTTGAGCTAACGCATCATGTGTTTGTTGCTGCCCTACTATCATGTTCCTTTGACCATCTGATATCTTCCTCAAAATGTCGGCAACAGTCCTATCATCCCTTGGTGGACTTCCACCTCTCCTGTCCATATCCATGGCAAATTGGTTTGTGTCAACACTTGAAGCCACTTCTTCTTGATAACCTTGTTGTCCCAACCTTCTTCGAAAGTAATAGTTGTTAGAACCAAATAACTGCACGCAAACTAAGTTCTAACCCTCCAAGCTGGCGAGATCCAAGCTCTAATACCACTAAAATATCCCAACCGATATTTGTGCAACAGCAATATACATTCATCCAAATAATAGCCAAACTCATAGCAGATTTGTTTGATCATAAACAATATGAAACCAACATCATAGACTATCCAAATTTCAAACATTCACCAATATCAGCCAAAATTCTGATATTAAAACATCTAGTTTGCTGCTACAACTCAAGACTTAACCAATGATGCAATAACACAATGAAATGGGCTCCAAACATGCCCAGCAACACGAAGAAGTTTGCAGATGAAGAAACCCCAATCTATGCAATGAAATTGACCTCCTATTCTAACCCTAGTTGGGCGAAATTGCTCCAGCTCACAACAATGCAAACAAAATGCAATTATTTGATGAAAAACAACTCCAAAACCTACCAAAGGGGTGCACTGGCCTGCTGGTCAACTGATAGGGTTTGCAACCCTTGAAAATCTGAAGAATACCTTCCAAGTTGCCCAATTCTCCCATCCAAACCAAATGCCTAATGCTGATGCAAAAATCTGAGTGTGAATCTAGCAAGAATCACATTGATTCTCATGTGAACCTCCGTTATAAAGTCCTCCATTGAAGAAGCTAGGGTTTTGTCCAACTTCTCCAATATTCATAAGGGTTTTCGTCCTTAGAATATTCGCCAAAGTGTAGATCAAAAAAGCAGAGATGAATTCGTTCATGATGAAATACCTCCAACATGATCTTGTATTTATATCAATCTCCCTTATGCCTCCCAATCTGGTCGTGACCCAGTTTGGCCGCCAAGATTGCAATTTAAAAATTATTTTTAAATTATTTTTTAATCCTCCTTCGGGTGCCAACTTTCTTTTGCCTTTTTTTTTTAATTATTATTATTTTCTCATCACCTTATTCCTCCAAGGGGCCACCCAAGCCCAAATAAAATATATAAAATACTTTGTCACTTCCAAAATTCATGATAAATCAATTAAACCATTTTCTCAACATTTTCACGCCAAATAAAAATTGTTTGAGCCAAAAAGAATATTTCTCTATTACTCCAAAATGTATTCCCTTACCTCATGTACTAGCCTATGGGAATGAAGAATAGGCTAACCTCAAATCTGATTGCTTGAATTGCCATGTCGGAAATGGGGACATTACAAAGTGTCAAGGTAGTATCCCAACCCAAATCCCAAGATCCCCACCGTATTGCTCCTATTGACGTGCAAATCCCTAAACCCTTGTCATAATGCTCTTGTCAAAATACAAATCCCCAAACCCCCTCCATATTGCATCCTAGCAACCTGAAATCCCATTCCCCAAACCCCTAACAACAAGCCTACACAATATTCTCTATTTGACCTTTGGACACGCATTTCCCTAGATTCCCACCTTCAAACATGCCTTTTCACAAACCCTCATCATTTTCAGCATTTTTATCAAACCATTACCCTAGTTCAAGCACTTGTGTTCAGCAATTGAATTTGAGGATGAAAACCATTAGGGTTTTGGAGATGAATGGACAAAACCCCAATGGTTTCCTAGAGTTTGAAGGATGAAACCCTTTTGGATTCCTATGGATTGTTTCATATTGAAGGTTGCATGTGTGCTTCAAATTGGAAACTTTTAGAAAATTTGGAATATTTCAATATTTGGGTATCATAATATACTTGTAATTGTTGTGGAAGCAAATTTTGCTAATCATTTGCGGCAGAAATATATACTTAAATAGAACATTAGAATAAAATATTCAATTCTAGCTAGTAATTACATGTGTAAATCTATTATTTGTTGTGGATATTTCAAATATAAACATTTAACATGACTAGCTATTGTGGGTATTTTAGATCTAAGTATTTTATATGACTATTTTAGCTAAGTGTCATTACAACATAAGTGTATAACATTTGTTAGTCATAGGACCCATTGGAAGGAATTCCTTGTCTTCATGCAACCAAGTTTGAAATAGGGAAAATGGACTCTTTGCAGAAACCTAAAAGTTCAACCAATGGCCATATTCATACATCGATGTAACCCTAGAATTCTGAAGGAATAATCATAGGCAAATCTTAGAATCTATTGATTAATAACACAACCAAAAGCATTGCTAACTTCATTTACCAAATAATTGTAACAATGTCCAATTACATGCGTAGCGTTATAAGTAATTGAAGCAATTACTTTTGAGAATAACTTCATTCAATATTTTATAAGGGCATTGACAATTGTTGATTTTGATTTTGAATCATTGTTGCCCAATAGCGAATGGGCAAGCAAACACCAAAAATTGTGTGTTACTCATTTCAATTCTTGCAGACATGAGAAAAAGGATTGGGAAGAAAGGCTTCAAATAATTTTGTGAACTCATCACACAACACACAAGATAATTTGGAACCTATCACATTCTAATTAATACATGGTGGAAATTCCTTTGCGACCTTCCAAAATCCAATAAAAGCTCTTTGAGAGTAGGAAGAAAAGCTTTTAACAATTTTTTTGACCTACTACACAGCACATGAGATCACATTAGATCTTGTTCCTTTCCAATTAATGTATGGTTAAGAAACTTGTGCCCTTGGAGATTCCAATGGCAAGCATTTGAGTGGAAAAAAGCCTATTTGCTAGATGAATAAAGTATAAAAGAAAGAGCTTGGATGAACACTAAGTGAGAGAATAACACATCATGGAGATAGCACAAAGCCAAAATCAAGTTTTCCATAACAGGCATATGAGATATTAAGCATCACTTGGATTGTTCTTTATGGAACATGATGACGAGTTAGAGATGAACAAATGTTTAAGACTATACAGCAAAACAAAATTCTATTGAAAGGGCTAGTGACGTTGGAAAAATGTGGATGGTATATTTCACAGAAATATGGTAAATGACCTTTGATTAAAACTACGGAACAAAGTGATAGTTCTACAATACAAAAGAGAAACGGCAAAAGAGGAGAAAATATGTGATAGTGATTCATGTAACAACAAATTGAAGCAGCAATAACCTGGGGAGTTTCAAGTTGGGCAACAAATCAAATTACAAGAAGTTAAAATGAAAGCTCAGAATAATATTGACAATAATGACTTCCATGATGAGCACTAAGCTAGAGTCATCCAGAAGCTTGCTCTTGTTAAACATAAAAACAAGTTCCTAGTCAACAAAAAGCACACCACAATTATTATTAAGCAACAACTCACACTCAAGGAATTATTCATGCAAGAGATGAAGCATATGGCTCTTAAGATCTGGCATAAGTAGAACAATCCATTGTAAAGTGCCTTGACAAATTTGATGTTTAAACTCTGATTTTCTGCTTTAGGTGTTTTGTCAAACACGTTTCTTGCAACCTCAAATTTGCTGATAATGTGTTTCAGTTTTCTTGTAACTAATATGAAATGCAACTCTTTTTGTATTTTTTTCAAATGCATATACATGAAATTCTAATGTAAAATGCACACCTACAGCCAAGAAGCATTTTCACAAACACTTGGCATGAAAACTACTTCAAAGAAATGCAACTACATATGATAGACATTTTGACAAATAGATTGCAGCCAAACTCCTTATTCCTCCAATATTATATTGCAGAAGCATGAAGAGTTTACAAGCTGATTATAGAATGCAAATCAGACTTATAACATGGATACTTCCACTAACTTTATGATTAAAACTATAATGCATATCACCTGTGTGTTTAACAACATTACAATTCGATTTTTCCTTGTCAAACAATGTCTGCAATACAATACTTATATGCTGCTTATATCAACCAATGTTTCCTAGATGAGATTACAAATCTAAAATGCAATACAACTGAATTTGAAGAACCTGGTTTATAGTGGCAGCAACCAACAAATTGTTTGATTCTCTTTGCTGTAGCTGTATTTGTCCCTCAAAATGGTGTGCCATCCTTCCTTTAAGCAAATCAACCCTTCATGAATTTTATCTGATTTTATTCTTCCTTCTTTCCCAAAATCGCCTTACTCCTTGGTGCACCCAGCTTTAGATGAAGATACAGATTTTTCAACCAACCAATAAAGAATTTGAATCACTAAGCAAGCCGTCCCTTTTCCAAGTAAAATCATCCTCTTGAGGACTAAAATCCTTCACTTAAAACTGCCACTCCTTCCCTTGAATTGATTTCTCCTCAATTGCCAAAATTTGGCCAATGGCCACAAAATTTTGCTCCAATGTGAAAGACTGAAAATATCTCTCACTCCCTTCCAACTAGTGTTGATATTGCACAACCAAAACCGGTACCTTAAAGTCTTCAAACTCTCAAGCAAGATATCAAGCATTCAAGCTCTCCAATACAAGTATGTGAATATGCAACTCAAGATGTCTCAAATGCTCTCCAAAAGCTCCTTTCAAAGAAATTACAATCACCTCCAAGAAGCTTATAGAATAAAATATTATTTTATTGACTTAAGTGACCTTTTGATATAATTTTATTTTAAGTCACTTTATTAAATTAATTAAATATAAAGTCATCTTATGATATTTATTTTTGAGATAACTTTATAAATAATTAATTTAATAATTTATTCCCTTATTTATCCTTTTAGCCTTCGGGAATAAATAAAGGCTAAAATAATATCCATGTGGCCATCAAAAAGGGGACATTACAATCCTCCTTTCCCAAAATTGTTTGTCCTCAAGCAATTGCAAACTCGGGTGCTGTAATATCTGCTCAATTTCCCATGTGGCATCCTCTGCTAGCAGATTTCTCCATCTCACCAAATACTCCTTCACCACCCTATTCCTCAATCTCCACTCCCGAGTATCTATAATCTCCTCAGGTACTAAAACCAAATGTCCTCCTCATCCAGTGGAGGAAGCTCAGTAGAAGAAGTAACCTACTGACCCAGTGCCTTTTTGAGGCATGATACATGAAATACATTATGAATCTTGTTATGGTCCATATGCTACCTCTCCAATCCTCCTGGTAATACTGTATGGTCCATATTATCTGGGCTTGAGCTTCTCTGCTCTGCTCTTCTTGAGAGAAGACTGTCTATAAGGCTACAAGCGAAGGTATAGCAAATTACCAACCTCAAAACTGCGCTCCACCCTATGTCTATTAGCATATGTCTTTTGCTGATTTTGTGCCACCTGCAAGTTATCTTTGAGTTCCCTCAAGATATCTTGACTCTCCTGAATCCAATCCTTGGCTTTGGGGGCCCTACTCTCACCAAAAGCCAACTCCGTAAATGAAGGTGCATCATATCCGTACAAGGCTCGGAAAAGACTCATCCCAATGGACATACGATGTGTGGTATTATAACAATATTCTCCTAAGTGCAACCACCTAATCCATGCTCGTTGATGCCCTGCAATGTAATTGCGCAAGTATCCCTCAATCCATTTGTTCACAATTTTTGTCTGCTCGTCTGACTGAGGGTGGTAACTTGTGCTCGGAGTCAAATCGGTGCCAGCCAATCTAAACAGCTCCTGCCAGAATGCACTCATGAATCTACTATTCCTATCGCTAACTATGTTCCTGGGCAGCCCATGCAATCTGAAAACTTCTCTGAAAAATAACTCAGCCACTTGAGGAGCCTTGTACTCTGACGGAATAGCAAAAAAGTGTGCATACTTTGTCAGCCAATCCACCACCATAAAGATACTATCTCTCCCATGCACCTTAGGTAGACCTGTGATGAAGTCCATAGATATGCTTTCCCATTTCTGCTCTGGGATAGGCAATGGCTCAAGCAATCCGACTGGATGGGTATGCTCTGACTTGTTCTACTGACAAGTCACACACTCCCTGACATGTCTCAAGACGTCATCCTTGAGGCCCTTCCATGAGAACCTCTCTCTGACGTGTCTGTAAGTTTTGAAATAGCCCTAGTGGCCTGCTAAGGGGGTGTCATGAGAAGCCTACAATATCTTTTCCTTCAGTCAGGATTCTAGCACCAAGTAGATCCTATCCTTATAGAAAATTACATCATCCACTACCCAATACCTGTCATCCTGAATCAACCCCTCCATCAACTCACAAGCAAACTTACTCTTAGAGTATTCTACCAACAAGAGGGATTTCCAATCTACGGAAATCTCAAAAAGTGAGCAAGTTGAAGGTCTCCTGGAAAGGGCATTTGCAACAAAATCATATGCATGTATTCTGCTGACCCACTTTTGTTGTCTCTCATTCAAGTCCCTCTGCTCCAAGAAATATCTGAGGCTATTGTGGTCGGTCCTCACCACAAATTTTGCTCCAACTAGATACTGCCTAAACTTCGCCAAAGCATGCATAATGGCGAGCATCTCCTTATCATAGATGGAATATAGCCTCTCTGGTCCTCTTAGTTTACGGCTCTTAAAAGCTATGGGGTGTCGGTTTTGCATCAATACTGCTCATATGCCTTCACCCAAGGCATCACACTCAAGAACAAACGGCTGTGTGAAGTCTGGAAGTGCCAAAACAGGACAACTACTCATCACATCCTTGAGCTTATCAAAAGCTTGTTGTGCCTCCTCTAACCAACTAAATGCACCCTTCTTAGTCAAATTTGTCAATGGTGCTCCCAATTGAGAGAATCCCCTCACAAACCGCCTGTAATAACTACACAATCCAAAGAAGCCTCGCAACTCTGTGAGAGTCCTAGGTGGTGGCCAGTCAAGTATCACCTGTATTTTCTCCTAATGGACTTGCACCCTGTCTACACTGATCACATGCCCCAAATACAATATCTCTCTAAGGCCGAATTCACATTTGGAGGCCTTAGCATATAATGACTGCTCTTCCATGATAGTCAAAATCTCATCCAATTGTCTCAAGTGATCCTCCCATGTTTTACTGTAAATAAGCAAGTCATCAAAGAACACTAGGAGAAACTTACGCAACTGCTTGTTGAAGATATGATTCATACATGACTGGAATGTGGCAGGTGCATTTGTTAATCCAATTGGCATCAGCAAAAACTCATAATGGCCATAATGACATCTGAATGCGATCTTATGAATATCTTGCTCTCGAACCCTAATCTAGTGGTACCCCGAACAAAAATCTATCTTTGAGAAATAGACTGCACCATGTAACTCGTCCAAGAGCTCATCGATCCTAGGTATTGGCTCTCTGAATGGTTTGGTCTCTATCTTTGAGAGACTCTGTAATCAAGATCATCGATCCATCTGGCATCTGTCTGCTGTCTTTCTTCTTCACCAGCACTACTGAAGAAGCAAAAGGACTAGAGCTTGGCCTGATATGTCCCATCTAGAGCAATTCCTTGATTGCTTTCTCAATCTCATCCTTAAACTTTTTAGGATGTCGGTAGGGGGTAGTAATGACAAGGTTCGCCCCCTCCTCCAACTCAATAGTGTGCTCAAAACCTCTGTCTAGTGGTCTCCCTAGTGGTATCTCTCCAAAAACCTTATCATGCTTCCCTAAAAGTTCCTAAATGTCCACGTGATATGGCTTCCCTAAGTTAGTATCCTCCTTAGTGGTAATCTCACACTCTGCTGCCCAAACTATGTCATCGTGACGAATGATGCTTTCCATGCGTCTAGCAGACACAACCTTGGTTGATCCAGTAGACATGCCTCTAAGCACTACTCGTTGTCCATCTGTTGTTCTGAACTTCAACTCCATGGTTTGGACGTTCTGTGAATATTTCCCTAGTGAATGTAACCACTGGACTCCAAGTATAGCATGAGTGTCTCCTAAATCCACCACATAGAAGTCATCCGTGATTGTGTAATTTCCCATAGTGATGGGCAACTGTGGTACTCTCTTGGTGCATAACATTTTGTGACCATCTGCCACCATCACATTGAATCCCTCAAAATCTTCTACTGGTGACTTCTGCTTGACTACTAGTGTTGCATCGATAAAGTTGTGGGTGGCCCCACTATCTGTGAAACTCCCCTAACTCTAAAGTAGTTAAATTGAGGAGTACTAGATATGGTAGCAATGGTACTGCTCTTACCCTCTCCTTGAGGTTGCTCCTCATCTGAATTGTTGTCATCATTCTCCTAAGAAGGTTCATCTTCACTGCTCTCATCCTCTGACACAATCTCAATAAGATGTGCCTTGCCCTTGTCTAGGCAACGATGTCATGGTTCCCATCATTCTTTGCAATGATAGAAAATTCCCTTGATTCTACATTCTTGTCTGTATGCCTCATCAGGATCAATCTTCTTGTTCCCCTTTTTTCTGAAATGACTTCTTACCCTTGTTCTTCTGTGGAGTGAAGGGTTTAGGAGTTTTGTTATCAGGTGTGGAAAACTCCGTATCTTGGGCTCTAGTGACTGCATCATGTAGGGAATCAGGTTTGAAAGCCTCAATCCAACCACGTAGTGGTTCGAATAGACCCTCAATGAAGAGCATAACCAAGCGTTGCTCCGATATGTCCGTCACCATAACTACCAATCTCTGAAATTCAGAAATATAGGTATCTACTAAGCCATTTTGCTTCAGTTGTGCTAACTCCCTAAAATGAAGTTCTAGATCCCTCTGATCAAATCTATCTATCAGTTTCTGTGTGAACTCCAAATAGGATGTGATATTGGCGTGACCTAGTGTGACAAACCCATGGTACCACCATTCATGAGCTTCACCATCCAAATGTAGTGTAGCATAATAGCTTCGGTCTCCGTCATAAGGTTGAGTTGGAAATAGGTATCCAACTTTTGTACCCAAGCTCTGGCTGTGCATTTGCTTGACCCATCAAAGGAAGGGATTGAAAGTTTCCCAACCTTCCACTGCAAGTCTTGGTTTTGATGCCCCCTATTGTTGTTTATAGGCCGATTTCTAAGTTTGATGTTACAAAAGTCTACCAATGACATGGCAGCCTGAATCATCTCCCAAGGAATTGTATTCCCTCAAATAGTTTGAGAATCCTTCTTCATGTGCTTGCTACTCCTGATTTGCAGCAGCATGTCCTCCTAAGAATTGAGACATGAGAGGCCTTGGTGTCACTCTGCTAGCTGTTCTGGCATTGCTTTGAGGTGTATCATTGTTGTCATGCCCACTATTGTGAGCATTCTGCCCATTATTACCATTGTTGTTTCCATTGTTCACAAGTTGTCTGAGGATTTCTGTCAATTCTTGTCTACCTTTTGCCATTTCTTCTATCAACTCTTGCTGCCCTCTAGCAAGGTCACTAAGCATGTGCTGAGTACTACTCTCTTCCATGAGTTCTAATGGACTTAATCCCTTCTTCAATCTGCTGTAAGCAATATCAAATGGGCTGCGATCAGGAATGTCTAAAAAATCTTTGCTCATTACCCTCACAGGCTAGCAGGGAAACTTGCTCTGATACCACTGTAAAGTGTCTTGACAAATTTGATGTTTAAACTCCGATTTTTTGCCTTGCGTATTTTGTCAAACACTCTTCTTGCAACCTCAAATTTGCTGATAATGTGTTTCAGTTTGCTTGATTTGGTTTTGGTTTGTTGCCAATGATGTTTGAATGCTTGGAAATGATTGCAAATATGACAAATCAAGTAACTAATATGAAATGCAGCTCTTTTTGTATTTTTTTCAAATGCATATACATGAAATTCTAATGTAAAATGCACACCTACAGCCAAGAGGCATTTTCACAAACACTTGGCATGAAAACTACTTCAAAGAAATGCAACTACATATGATAGACATTTTGACAAATAGATTGCAGCCAAACTCTTTATTCCTCCAATATTATATTGCAGAAGCATGAAGAGTTTACAAGCTGATTATAGAATGCAAATCAGACTTATAACATGGATACTTCCACTAACTTTATGATTAAAACTATAATGCATATCACCTGTGTGTTTAACAACATTACAATTCGATTTTTCCTTGTCAAACAATGTCTGCAATACAATACTTATATGCTGCTTACATCAACCAATGTTTCCTAGATGAGATTACAAATCTAAAATGCAATACAACTGAATTTGAAGAACCTGGTTTATAGTGGCAGCAACCAACAAATTGTTTGATTCTCTTTGCTGTAGCTGTATTTGTCCCTCAAAATGGTGCACCATCCTTCCTTTAAGCAAATCGTCCCTTCATGAATTTTATCTGATTTTATTCTTCCTTCTTTCCCAAAATCGCCTTACTCCTTGGTGCACCCAGCTTTAGATGAAGATACAGATTTTTCAACCAACCAATAAAGAATTTGAATCACTAAGCAAGCCGTCCCTTTTCCAAGTAAAATCATCCTCTTGAGGACTGAAATTCTTCACTTAAAACTGCCACTCCTTCCCTTGAATCGATTTCTCCTCAATTGCCAAAATTTGGCCAATGGCCACAAAATTTTGCTCCAATGTGAAAGACTGAAAATATCTCACTCCCTTCCAGCTAGGGTTGATATTGCACAACCAAAACCGGTACCTTAGAGTCTTCAAACTCTCAGGCAAGATATCAAGCATTCAAGCTCTCCAATACAAGTATGTGAATATGCAACTCAAGATGTCTCAAATGCTCTCCAAAAGCTCCTTTTAAAGAAATTACAATCACCTCCAAGAAACTTATAGAATAAAATATTATTTTATTGACTTAAGTGACCTTTTGATATAATTTTATTTTAAGTCACTTTATTAAATTAATTAAATATAAAGTCATCTTATGATATTTATTTTTGAGATAACTTTATAACTAATTAATTTAATAATTTATTCCCTTATTTCTCCTTTTAGCCTTTGGGAATAAATAAAGGCTAAAATAATATCCAAGAGGCCATCAAGAAGGGGACATAACATCCATCCACTGAGTAGAAATGAAAATATTTTTTTATTATGATAATATGAAAAAACTAGCATCAATATAACTAATAGCTCTCTACTGCTTCATGCCTCGGAATACTACAGTCTTTATGCTGCTTACAAAATAGAAAAATGTAAATCTGGAAATATCAGTTAGCAATGGGTGAACCATGATTGTCATTATGGTTGGAAATCAAGACATAAAATTTCAGGGAAACATCTGCTGACATTAATACATTCATATTTTAGAATAGGAAAAAAAGAGGACTTTATTAACATTAGTGGCTATCACTTAGAAAAACACTAGACTGTTGGCACAAACAGGAGACATATTTACAACTCAGTCAGGACATGCTCCACACTGTCCATAAAGAGTCAAAATTTATTCTTAAGTTCAACTGGTACTTTCACACAATACAAGAGACTAGAAATTTAGCATATGTTTCTAAATACCATCGAGACAGAATTCTTGCAATACTAACCTAAACTCAAGTTGAGTATGAAGCTGACCGCCAACAGTCCAATCTTCCCTGGTTCCAGCAAATTTTGGGTCGCCACCTTGAATTACAAAGTGTTTAATAACACGATGAAAACACAACCCATTAAAGTAACCACGATGACTGCAATACCAAAAGCATGGTGAGATACTCAGAAAAAGCAACAGTTTACTGCTTTTAAAAATGTACTGATGATGTCCCACTGTCTACTGCTAATTTAGACAAAGAGATCAAGTATTCCAGACAATTTTTTCCATCCATGCTGATATACATTTAAATTTCTAGTTTGATTCATACAAGATAAAAATGACAAAGGCTTTTTGAAGTGTCAAAAACAGAGAAATTACGAAAGGACAGCCTAAAAAACCATTGGTCAATGAGAACTAGCTAAACTTATAAACCATTTGACAACCATGACAGGATACAGTAATTTACCAATAATTTACCAATAACAGTCTCAATAAAATTTAAGAAAGTTCCATTATTAAGGTCCAATAGTCAGATACATTATTCCACATTAATGTGTTATCTTAAAATTGCATATGCCTAGACCACTGAACTTCCCATATGTTCTCCAATATGTAGGAAAATAAATTAAATATATATACAGAGCACATTTCAATTGCCTGGTCAACTAAATCAACACTACCTTGAAAACCTTCTCCAAGGATCCTTCTAAGTTGCATTGTCAATGCTCTCTCACCTAATATTGCAGTTTACCTCAAAACAAGTTACGCTAATAATTTGATAGAGGCACAAAATCATGACATAGAATTGCAAGAAAACGTGATCACTAGTGGCAAAAATAAAAAAGATTCCATTAGGTTGCCAAAGTTTAGTAGATCCATTGTTGCAAAGGGTGGTTAATTATGTTACTACCATTAAGTGGCAAAAACCATAATGTAGGCTATTCAACAATATCGGCCTCTAACACCAAGAAGAAATAATTATCAACCATACAATAACAGCAATAAGCCTCATTTGCATGTTTTCTCAACAAGGCAAGGTTTGGAGGCACCTACTCTAATTTCCACTTATTGCAAAATTTCATGACAGTGATAGGCATTGATGCAAGTCTCAAGAAATTGTCTAGAGATGTAAAGGCTCATGCAGCCATTGGCAGTTTCAAATGCAGATCAACAGACTTCAGGTGACCCTTGACATCTTCTGGATGAACCTGATGGCGACAGTGACTGTATGATAGGATATATTGAATATGAACATAATTTTGCGGTGGTAATGATTGATCTGCAAGCTTGCACTGGATGTGTTCAATGTGTTCACATAATCATAAAGCTGAAAAAGACGATGAAAAAGAAAATATGAAAGCAAGGTTGGACAAAATATGAATGCAACCACAATGAAGCAACAATATTGTCAAAAAAGAATCACATATCCCTATATTGTTGCCCAATGTCAACATATGATTAATACAAACCTTGGCTACAAAAGGGGTTGCTTTTTAACTAGGAGGATGATGTCAACTTGAAAACATAACAAAAAGTATACATTAGGACCCAAAATTCATGTTTTTCTAAGGATAACTAATGTCCATAAAAATCAAACCACAAGACAAAGTGCAAATGAGCCAAAACTGCATGCTCCATGAAGGAAGTGAACTTAAAAACATTAAAAAGGTACTCATAGAGGACAAAGCACGTTCTTTGCCCAAAAGAGGTTTATGATTCACTACCAAAACATAAAAAGGTGACATGAGTTGCAAAAGTGTGTTCTTTGTCACTAAATGTCCAAGTCAAGTGATATATAAAACTCAAAAGTATCCATCCTAGTGTATAAGCATGTTTTTCTCTGCGGATTGACAAATTTCAAGCAGAAGAAGTCAGCAAGGGTTTCAAGGATAAATGTTTTCTAGAAGAGTGTTTTGGATATTAAAAATAGAAAGGCTTCTTCCATAAAGGCATTTAGCATTTGCTCCTCACTCATTCTTTCTCTCCAAGCTTCATTGAAGACTCTTCTCAACAAAGATGTAAGCAGATTTTTTATCATTTGTCTTCATCTATGCTAGGTCTTCGACATGTTTCAGTCATCACAAGGGTAGAGTATTGTAGTTGACAAAGCACAGGGAATTTCCTTCATTCTTCATCCAAAGAGCTTCAAGGTCAATGACCTGACTTTCGTCAAAGGAAATCAGGTGGAGGTTGTCATCAACCAAAGGATAACTTGTTAGGGATTCATGAGTTTTTTGAGGATTTATCATGGTCAGAAAGAAGGTGTTCTATGAGAACCACTACGAGGAGCCAACTAACACAAGATTGACTTTTTCCCCTGTGCTATTGTTACACAACTTTATTTAGTCATTATTATCTTTGGGAGATGGCTACTTTTAGATGATCTTTTCGAAGGTCTATTTAGAGCCCGTTTATTTTGACTTTCTTATATTAGATGATGTATTTTGGAATAATTTAGTATTTTGAGCTTGCTTGAATTGCAAGCGAACTATTTTGAGCATAGGAACTACAACTTCTTTTTACTTATTTATCATCAAAATATTGTAAAAACTTATAAGCTATAGCTAAGTGCTATTGGAACTTAGATTTTTTAATAGGGATTCCATGCCTACTTGTTGAAATTGCTATTCAAGCCCACTTATGTGTTTTTTGTGATATTGTTTGTTTGTGAATTGAATGGTCTGATATTTATTGCAAGCTTTGTATTGCAGTAGTTTTTTTATTTGGGCATTGTATACAAATCTCCATGTTCAATTCATAATATCTTGTGTGTTTAATCCAATTCTATGTTTGTGTTTTACTCAAGCTTTTTAGTCTCTCCTTTTCACTAGAAAGAATGAGAATTTGTTAGCCATTTAGGTTGTTTTCTTTAAGATAAAGACCAAAAAATCTCTCACCTTGTGTAGAAGTGCTAATAAGCCGTGTGCCTTGCCCAAGAAACAAAAAAGCAGTTTGATTAAAGTTTGTTTGTATTGCATTGTGAAAAACAATTGTTTAGCATTCTAGAGTTATGTTTTTGTTATAAAGGAGATGCCCCTTCTAATTCACAAAAAGGTTTTACCTTACACAATTGTTCTATTTTGTTGCCCTATAAAGGACAAATTAAAATGACAAAAAAAATTGGCACCCACCATGGGGCATGAGAGAATTATGTTGTCAATCTGCAGTAGCAAATGTGTTGAATAAATGATGTCAAATGGTGCTTCTACAAGTAACTAGAAATTTTGTTTGAGGGTAATTATTTTTAGTGGATTCTACTACAGATTTGAGCATTACTACTATGTGAAATCAATTATTCCTATCCATTGAGATCCTATTTATTCATGAGTGGCAAGTATAAACAAAAATATTATGAAAATATTTGGTTACACCCTAGTACAAACAAAACCAAAAGGTTACAAATGTCATTATTGTTATAGGAAGTGTTCATCCTCATACAATGATTTGATAGATTTAGCTTGGTTCAAGACAAGAATTGTTCATGCTAGAAGCAAGATTATACTATGAATAAGAATCTTCCGAAGAATGTCATAGTATGTTATGATTATGATATTGATATTGTTGAATCATGTTGTACTAGGACATCTCCATAGAGCCATTTGAGGCCTTGCATAATTATTGCATTGAAATCACATTTTGATTACTTATGTCCTATGTTTGAATAAGTTCAAACTTATGTTGACTATGATGTTATTTATATCCTTATGTATGATTTGGTTCTAATAGTGGGTGATAGTCAGCTTGACTTTTATTTGATAAATTGAATATAAGAGGGAATTAGGGTTAGTTAAGGTAAATGTATATACATATTAAACTCCATATCTTATTAGTATTAGCATGAGATGATAGGTAATTATCATATACATTGGCATTAATAAATGTAGTTTTTCATTCATTGAGGGAAACTCTTAATGGTTGTGTACTCCCACATTGGGGTATATGTGATTAATAATATTTTCAAGCTGGGAAATTATTTCTAGACATAATTATGTTGGGCAACTAAGAATGTGAAACTAGGCATATGTCCTTAAAACTATTATATCTTTCAATCTTATTGTGGCTTTTCATTCTTAGCTGAAAGTTGTAAAGATGTTATAAAGAACAAGTTGACCCCTTACTTAACATGTGTGTGTGAGGAGTTGAATTGGAAATTACTTTGACAATCTAAGTAGGAAGAGTTATACGTTAATGGTCGTAATGCGATCAGGAAAGTCCAAAGATAATTTCTTATTAAGTGATAGGCCTTGCCCCTAGTTTAATGAGATGCACCTATAAGATATTTGGAATGCTCAAACTGGATTAAAAATAAAATGAGTGGAGTTTGATCCAAGACCCCAATACCCTTAAGGAGGAGTGATAGCAAAACCTTGATTATGGGAAACCTGTGTGTAGGTGTCCTCTAAGAGACCTTGTAAGGAGAACTACGTGTGACTTTGATCCGTTTGGAAGTGGGTTCATAGGCAGTCCTTGGGCGAAGGATGTCCATATGACCTCAAGTCTGTAGGGGGAGGGTTTAGGGGGATAACGCCAAGGGTTGGAGTTGTTTTTAACTTGTTTGACCTTCTCTCTTTAGTAAGCTTCAGTTTGAGGCTGGAATGGGTATTAGATGGGTATGAACGAGTTAAGGAAACCTAATAACTTATATTTAATACATGGTGTGCTTTTGAATAGTAAATGAATGAAGTAAGGGATTTAACTACCTTATAGTCGGTATTTGATTATACGTATATGTTGGGTAAAGGCCATCTTGTATTGGTTATGTGTAACTCTTATGTGTTTGTGAAATCCAACTCCATATCTAGAAATCTCTATGTATAGGCCCGTGGATTTGTTGATTGTAATATATTTATCTAGGTCACCTGCCTAGTATTATGAATCATGTTATGTATAACCATGCCAATGATCAACGTCTGGGCTACTGCTAGGGATTAGTCAGCATTCACCTGGTTCACATAGGTGAAGGTAGCGGGCTACCCTGGTTATGGTACGGTAACAGTTAGCAGGTTGCCATTGGACAATGCCAATGGCAAATGCCTAGGGCTACTATCGTATCTTTTGGATTAGTTTGCATTCACTTGGTTCATGGAGGTGGATTGCTAGGGGCTATCCGAGATTTGATATGGTAACGGTTGCATGGGTAGTTACCCTACCGTGCAAGTAATGGTAACCTAAGCTAACCATTGTATCAAGAGGTTTCACTGGCAATCACCTATAGCACGAGGGTGACGAGTGCCATTTTTTACCCGGGATTGTGAAGAAGATAGCTAACAATATCACTAAGGTCACAAGGTGGCATATGTCGGGAACTACTTCCTGGGTAGATAGATTTGTTGTCGATGGCCTATAGGAGGATGAAGTTGGAATCCACCGAGTTGAATAGATTCACTACTTATGGAAAGCTTGGGATGGAGAATGGACCCCCGGTGTAGTATGGGATGCACTGAATCCCCTTCCTGGTTGTCAAATGGTATACTTGGCCTTGTTGGGTTGAGGACAGACCCCCGATGTAGTATGGGATGCACTAAATCCTCTTCTCAATTGTCTGATGGTGCAGAAGACTAGGAAAAGGATAGGATCCACGGTGTAGTGCGTAATGCACCGATATTTTTTTCTATCTAGGATGCATCATGGGGATGTGTTAGTTAGCCATTGTGGATATGGCAGCCAGCCATTGTGTATATGTGATGTGTTGGAGCTAGTCACTGTGTATATGTGATGTGTGTTGAACCTAGTCACTGGATATATGAGATGTATGTTGGAGCTAATCACTATTGTACTTGTGATATGTGTGTGACCCAATCGTGGTTGTACTTGTCATGTACATATCACCTAATAACCCTTGTACTTGTGATGTGCATATGAAGCGGTCATGGTTGTACTTGTGATGTGTATGAGCTAGTCACCTTGTATTTATGTGATGTATGCTCGAGATAGTCATTGTGTATGTGATCTTGGAATTATGGTATGACATGACCCCTATGTATTCATGCATGTTCAAGGATTGGTAATGTTTGGTATGGACCCAACACTTGATGGAAAAGTTATTATCATTATATATAATTGTCTAAGTGATAACTTACACTTTATAAATAGCCTTGGTTCAAATGTGAGATCAAAGATCTCATACAAGAGGAGAGAATGAACTCCCTATAATATTGTGGGGCGATCTATGAAGCCTCTAATTCCCATGAGGGCATACGTAGGCAAGGTCACCATGAACCCTTGAGGTTTAGGTTTGGGTCTCGAAATGACCCTAGCAGTAGGAGCTTAGCACTTTTGAGAGTAAGCATATAAGTGGTGATGTTGAGTTTTTGTCACCTTGGCAAATGTAGGGGGCTTTGAAATCAGCACTTCTAATCTAGATGGAAGATGCTTGGTTGGTTAAGGTTGTAGTTGTTGCGATTTGGAAAAAAAAATAATAATAATTGTAGTACCCGAGGGGCGGATTTTACACATTGTTGCATCAGTTCAATACTTTTTTGAGAGTTTTTTATTTATAAATCAGTCATTTTTAAATGAAGTTAGTTGTCATTTTAAGCATAACATTTTTTTGGTATTTTAGAAACTATTTTTAAACACACAAATTGTTTTAATTGCCTGGCTTTAGTGATCTTTAGCACCCTATTTTAAGGTTTTAAAAAGTTTGTTTTTGGCTGTGTATTTGTTGTGTTCATATGTATTCAAAGGTTGAACTTGTTTTTTGGTCTATGATATGTATTAAACTCTAATTTTGATTTATAAGTGATGGAAATTAGTAATATGTTCCACACTTTCAGTAATATGTGCAGTTTTTTAGAATATTTTTTTAAAAAATGCATTTTAAAATGTTTGACAAATTTGCCAAGTTTTTCCCAGACTTTTTGCCAAGTCCCAAGTTCTTAAAAATTTTGGGTCTGCTTAGTAATTGCGAGTCTGAGTTTTTCAACTATGGGTTCAGGTATGGTTTCCTGGTATAGCAGGAAACAGACTCCTGTACCACTCATTTCAATAGAAACAGAATATATGGCAGCAAGTTCTACTAGTTGTGAAGCCATCTGCCTCAGCAAGATACTAGCGAAGCTGACATATCAAGCTTTGGACGCTACCATGATTACTGCAAGAATCAAGGTTATATCAAACTCTCCAAAACTATAGTATTTCATGATCAATCCAACCATACTGAGATCGGGTTCCACTGTATCAAGACAAGGTTTAGAAGGGAGCTATGGTATTGCAGTACATCCCAACAGAGCAACAAGTTGTTGATATCTTGATTACACATCTTTCAAAAGGAAAACTCGAGATGTTCAAACAACAGCTCGGCGTGATGGATAATACTTCCTCGGTAAGAGGGAGTGTTAGAATATGTAGTGTAACTCAAATCAGTTTTCTTAAAGTGCAGCAGACAGTCTTCTTAGAGCAAAGCAGTCAGTCTACTTCAGCAGCTGCAGTTAACTACGGCTGAGGTTCAAGTCTAAATTTAGAGCACTAGCTTTAAGATAAGGTTACCTCTCAGTTCTAGTATGAGTGCTGATTTTCTAATAAATTCTAGTTTCAGTTTAGACTTCTTTTGTTTAACTGTGAGCTAAGGCGCAGAGTCCAAGAGAAGTAGAATTCTAGTTTCTAATAAATTCTAGTTTCAGTTTAGACTTCTTTTGTTTAACTGTGAGCTAAGGCGCAGAGTCCAAGAGAAGTAGAATTTTTTCTTGGAGTGTACTACCTCATCTCTTCATGGAGATCTTTAGAGGTATGAGTTTGACTATTGATAAATCCTCTGTACACCCTTCCCAAATCTATAAATTGAAAGGGCAGAGATATGAATTGTGATAGAAGTTTTATTTATTTATTTGTAGCAGATTTCAGTTGCAAAATTAATGAAAACCGGAGAATGAGGATTTCACAGTCATTCATTGAGTTATATTCATTGTTTTCTATAATATGTGAATAGATTCTTGTATCAGATTAAGTTAAAGCTGTTTTGACAGGTTTAGTTCCTGTCGTTATTCCTGTAGGAATTAGATTACAAATGCAGAATCTGTTTACCATGATTTATAAAATTTATCATATGTTAATATTGGTTTCTAAGCTTGGCCAATAAATCTTCTAGTTCTGTTAGTTTGTTGTAACCTTCCTCTTGTTCAAATGTTGCTTCCATTATGGATGTTTGGCACTCATTTTGAATAGCGTTTATGTTCTCCCTCTCTAAGCCAAATGCTAAAAAATGGAATTTTGTAACCCTATGATCTTTTGGAATATAAATATATATTTTTCTTTATCAAAAAATAAGTATGAGAAATTGGAGAAAATTTATCAGCCCTCCTGTTATTCAGAGTAAACTAACCTATGCTTATGCCTTTTCTGAGACATTGAAGAACATGTCTAAATACTCCTCTAACAGAGGATCCGTAACTCATCCTGTGAACATATATTCGTGTGATATTCGGGGTTGACCGCAAATTCTATTAATACTAGATCTCTATAAAGACTCGTGATAGTTTATCTTGATGATAGCTTAGATGATTCAGATTTCTAGTTAACATGTTTATTGATTATATGATTGGTAATAGGATTAATGGTGGGCATTATACTGAAGACATGTTGGTTGCAATCCCATCTTATTAATGTTTTTTATTGGTGATGAATGTCATGGAACACTCACCTTTGGATGCAATTTGTTGATTGTCTTCATCCACCCTAGATCAATTGTGGTTGCTTCCTAGCAATATATGTTTCATGTGCAGATTACTAATATTGCAAGTTTTATGTGCAGATATTTTCCACCGTAAAGGTAGCTACATGAGGAGATCCATAACATCCAAAGGTGGTAAAGGATGTCAACAAAGAAAAACGAAATCACTGCTGACAACCAAACAAAAATCCAAACTAAAACAATGAATATTACAGAGCGTAGCACAGAAAACAGAATCCAGAATTCAAAAAGGGGTAATAATTTTGTACAGGAGTTTTATAGAGAAATCCATTTCCTTGCATATATAGAAAACAAGCATACCTGCGCTCTATAAATCTGGTAACAGTACTTGGAGAGTTTTTAACATAAAGCTGCATTGTAATTAGACCTTTTGTTGTATTTAGGATCTGCATTTTCCAAGAAAATACAAACATAAAGATCAATAAGATGTTCTTAGTTTTTGCAAAGGCATAAGACAGAAAAGTTAGCTTAAACTGGTAGCAAATGCTGAGTTGACAGGAAAACAACAATGATAGTCAGTTCAAAATATTTGCAAAACATATAAAAGCTAGCTTAAACTTGTCGTAATATAAATTCAAAGTGAGTTTGCAATTATTCTTCACAACTCAAGACTTGAATCCCAATGGAATCTTTCATCCTTATCTTTGTTAATGTTAACAGTTTTTAGAGGACAGTATAGCTTATAGAAACCATTGAACCAGAAACTTCAAAGGGAATACTGCCCATCTTTGAATGTTGTTTTTCCAGTGAAAAGGACACTTTGAATCAACAATCAGACATTACACTCCACAAATGGCAAAACTTCATCACAGACCGCCCCTTTGCTTCCATCCTTCTAATTATCAAAAACTGTCTTCCCATGTTAACTGAAAACAAGTTTAATAATTATTATCTATGAAAAAATTTATTCTATTAATGGCTCAAAGCTCGTGATTCAGACACTTTCTTCCTTGCAGTAGATTCTTCAAGGTGTTCTACAAGCAGAAAAACATATTATATGGTGATTAAAAAGAACAATGAAAAATAATAAAGATGCCCTTTTGCTAATTATGTTAGATTTCCATAAATCTATAAAAGCTTACCCAACAGATCACAAACCCACTATGGTAAAATGGCATTAATCTTGTATAATTTTATTGGTTAATCAAAGCAATAACAATATTTTTCACTTTTTATTTCAACTTTGAAGACCAGATTTTATTACCTTTACAAGGCCTCATATAACAAAATTTTGCAATCTTACGTGTTTATATTTGCTAAAAGAGGATTTAGTTCCTATTATTGAGGCAATGAAGCAGGTCCATGAAGGCAAATATAATGTCCCTTTGATGATCACTCTTTAGTTTTTTATAAGAGACAGTTTAAAGAACTATCAGCACAAACTGCTCAAGATATTGATATAGAATGAAAGACATTTGAGATTTTTGTTATATCTCCGTGAAGTGTTGTTTACAACACAATTCTTCACTTCCTTTCATCCACCTGACTCTTATGCTCTCACCAATAATATTTTGAATAGGAGCAGTTATCCACTTAAATGCAAACAAGTTGCTCATATGGCTATCTCGCTCTCAATATGAAATGCCCTCTGCAAATACCAATCTTCTAATGTTTCTAAATGTAAGATCACTGCTAAGCATGGTTTCCCAGATCACTTCTAAGCATGGTTTCCCAGATCACTTTAGGACAGACTAGGAAGTCAAAAACTAATTTTCCAAAAAGAACTACTTGATGTGATCAATTTAAACACACTCTAAGAACATTTCTAAGATTTTTGTTCCTTAGACCTGTCCCCATTGTCAAACACTTGATCTGAGATAACTAAGCACCATAGAGTGATGTCAATGAGTATAACTGAATTTCACATGTGGAATGAGGATTACATGCAGTTCAAACCAATGCTCTTAATTTTTAGTCTCTCTGGAGAATTGAATTATACAATACAAAATCTCAAATAATTGAGTCAGCTGCTCAAAAGAGCTTTAGTTCTTGGTCTTACCATGAGTCACTGATATTTTTAAGCAGCATTAAGCTGCTACAAGATCATTTCTGCATCACAAGCAACACGAAATCTTACTGATAGGTGTGAGTTGCACAACTGATTTCATCTTAAGACAATGCTCAAGAGTCGTGGAGAACATTTAACTCATGTAGGCTCCTTTATATGAAATGAAACACAAAATGAGTAATCTGAGAATAAAACTCTATTTCATATCCTTAATGGTATCTATGGGAGCAAATCACACAAAGCTTCAAGAAGATTGCAGCAAATCCCTGCCTAGTTTGACATGAAAAAGCACAGGCTTTATCAAGCATGCAGAGAAAAGATACAAGAACCAGGCAAAATGATTGACCCATACAAAGTTACAGCATGCCACTGTAAGAAGTATGCAAATAGTTTAAACTGTAAACAATTAAGCAGCACCCAAGCAGATAACTCTAAATTAAATGTCATACCCACCATATTGAAGACATGTCACACCTCTTCAATGATTCACCCATTCAGAAAAGACATGAAACTCATAAGGAGTCTCTCACATAGACTGAAGTGCAAATTTTGATTTAAGTAAATACTAAACAGAAAAAGAAAAAAATAACAAGAAGGAACTTATACTTTAGATAAATCATGAAAAAGCCAATGTCTACAGGATTCTCATAGGTTGCACTGCAAAGAGATTCTAGAACATCAGAAAAACATTTGATCTCACAAGAAGGCGGAAACAAATTGCACAGATGGCATATATTATTGGCTTGGGTATCACATATCCTGATGTTAGACAATGTCAATGTGATAAACTTGCAAAATAGAAGAAAATTAATCATGAATCTAGTGTCTCCAGTCTGTTTCAGTAGAGATGATATGTATAAAAGCATTCACAACTGAAATGGACATCCAAAGAAAAAATTGAAATCTATAAAGATCTAAAACGAACAACTTGGAAAGCGCTGTTTTAATCTATATTGCAGTCTTTGTATGCTGAACTAAAGCATACATTCTGCTAAAGGTTTCCAACTCATAATCACTGAAGACAACACATTCCTAACTCTTAGACAGTCCTACACTTTTACAGAGAATACTATTTACAGAAGAGCACAATATAGGATAAAAATCTTAACAGCTCATGATAAATCAACACCAACAAGAAAATATTAGCATTAACACAATCAAATTTGAGGTTTGTTTTCTATTAGTTGAAAAACATCACAGTACGGCAAGTACAACCATCGTTTTTGTATCTATTTGCTTGCACTTAGCTGGCATGACATGGTGAGAAGCCTTCCCTCACTCAAGATAACTGATGATCTTTGCCCAAGTTGTTTGACTGGTATATAACATCTATATTATTGGCTTGGGTATCACATATCCTGATGTTAGATAATGTCAATGTGATAAAATTGCAAAATACAAGAAAATTAATCACTAATCTAGTGTCTCCAGTCTGTTTCAGTAGAGATGATATGTATAAAAGCATTCACAACTGAAGTGGAAATCCTAAGAAAAAATTGAAATCTAAAACAAATCTTGGATATTTTCACATCTCATGACCTCTGCCCCTCGCTTTGTAAACGACATCTCCTGTCTGCAAATCTGTTGAGGAATCCATTTTTCTGTAAAAATGTGCTCAGTTTTTCTGAGATTGTAAAGTGGCATGAGTATGTGCAGAGCAAAGATTTTTTATTATAAAGTTTTTGCTTTATATAAATTTGTGGCTAAGTTGTTTTTTATTAAATTATTTATTTATTTATTTATTTTAAATTATATAATTTACACATAAATTTTGGGTTGAGGCGCAGACACGAATTGATCATGTATCTTTTAATCCACTAGGTGGTTTCACCTAAATTTTGTGGACATGTTTAGAACAAGATTCTAAAACACCCCTCAAAATTTTTTGCTTCAACTCTTAAATTTTTCTGTATTTAATTGTTTTTGTACTCCCATCGTGTAGTTCAGGCTTAAAATCTTGCCCACATCTGGACTTTTCATTCAATAATATTAATTTGATGAAATTTTGCCAATATGAGTTGAACAACATTAGGATTTTTCTACAGCTCTCACAGTTTGTATGAATTAATTGTTTTCAGTTTTACTATTTCAGCTTCATTAGAAGTCGATCTTTTGAACCTGAAGAACAATCTTTTTTGCAACAAGGTGCACTATTGGTGGTCCCCAACCCCCATATAAACATGTTTTGCCTGAGAAGGAGAAGCTTAATCTTATGCCAGAGACAAGTTCCAGATAAATTGTGGTTGATACCTTCAGAGAACATGCCAAGACCAACAAAGTGATTCATGTCGCATACTATGGTTCATAGAAGCATCTTAATCAACCTGGATAGTGAGCTAAGGACCACAAGGGGCTAGAGAACCATAAGAAGATGAAGGAAAACTTCCAACCTTGAGTTTGTTGCTATCTCTGAGATTGGAGTAATGATCAAGTAGCAATTTTGGCTCAAAAGAAGGTTGTCCAATAATGCCCAAACTGAAAAAGCAGTGAGGCGCAGTTCAACCACTTTGTTTTGTGAATAGTTATGTGTGTTCCTTTTGCATGTGGTGTTTTGTTATGAACAGTTATGTGTGTATTTGTTTTCATAATAGTCCAGTGAGTAAATTTCCACTGGAAAAATAGTAAGGCTATTCTCACTATTGCTTGTTGCAAATAGTTGACTTTGTCCCTATTAGTGCCTAGAAATTAGAATGTTCAATTGTAAACAAACGGGTGACTCTGTTTACTCATGTGTGAGTATGGACTATAGTGTGTCTCAATTCATGCATTATGGATATTTTTTGATGTATTGTGACTTTGTCCAAATTCATCAGTTGAATTAAGTATGTGGAATTGTCTATGTCCCAATCCACGTGTGAAAACTATTCTCTCTGAGTCTTGGGACTATGACGTAATAAGGGGGGAAAGTTATGACTTATTACATCATCATGTGAAAGCTACAAAACACATGGTTTATTATAGTTTATTTAAATAAGGGCAAAGGATTAAATTTGGAGGTTGGATGGTTATATGAATAGATGTGAGGGTTGAGTGGGTTGTAACAATAGTCTATGTTTGAAGTATTTGTTGAATCTGACTTTACCCAACAAAATTGTATAAATAACTCTCATTGATAAATATTATATGCCTTGCTACTTTTCTTGAATGCTGGTTTTGTCAATACAGTTTATTTGTTGAATCGCGTGCCCACCAAAGCTATAAATGGCATCACTCCAAAGGAAACAAGGATAGGGAATAAGCTTTCTATTTCCCATCTTTGTATTTTTGGTTGCACAGCATACACACAGATTCCGAAGGAGAAGTGAAAAAAGTTGGATAACAAATCCTTGAAGTGTATCTTTCTCAGATACAGTGATGATTCAAAAGCCTACATATTCACAGATTCTAACACCAGGAAGTTGTACATCAGCAGATAAAAGTAAGTCCAACTTGTGTTCCACGATATCACCTATTCCAAGCATTGCTCTTGTGATCCTTTTGATGATAAGGATGGCGATGATGGTGGTGGTGATCAGTTGGGTCCTCTAGCACCAACATCTACAAGTCCTACACAATGAATACTCAAGTGGTATACCAGTAACATACATGATGCAAAGTTGGATGGAGTCCCAGACACATCAACTTCAGGCCCAAGAACTCACAACATGGCTCATGGTAGGTGACTTTAGACCTTGTGAGCACAGTTATTCAAAATTTTAAACCTTCAACAAATCAAGAGTACCTAGAGTCAAAGCCTTAGATAGATAATATGGATGTAGAGTATTAGGCATCGATGGAGAATGACACATGGAAACTCGTTGATCTTCCAATAAGAAAGAATACCATCAGTTGTAAATAATTCTTCAAACAACAACAAGGCAGATGGCAGCATAGACAAGAGTAGGGAAGACTTCTGACAGGAGATACGCTTAGAAGGAAGGCAACAACTAGAGACTTTTGCTCTCATGACCAAAATAAAGACTATCAAAATGGTCTCTAGTATGGCTGTATAGTTTGGTTGGAAGGTCCATCAAACGGACAGAAAAAGTTCTTTCCTCAACATGGACCTGAAGAAAAAGTCTATATGACTCAACTAGATGGATTGTCACACCTAGTCTCTTACAGTAGAAGATGTGCAGGCTCGTCAAATCTCTCTATGGTCTCAAGCAAGCTCTTAGGGCCTTTCCATATCAAAATAGATGAACATATTATGTAGCATGGATTTTATCAAAGTCCACATAATTTGACTCTTTACCTCAAAGAGCAAGGGGGTAGGTAGTGATTCGTATTGTATATGTTGACAACTTAGTGATCACAAGCAATACAAAGATGTTGATTAATGCAACAAAGAATGACCTCAAGACATCGTTTAACACAACTAATCTCGGGCTATTGTAATATTGTCTTGGTTTGGAGGTATGCAAAACAAGACATCACATATTTGCATCTCAGAAGAAATATTCAAAGAATTTTCTTGAGAAGATCCAAACAATGGAATGTTAGGCCATGACAACACCCATGGAGACAGACTCCAGTTGTCTTGATTTGATACATCTCTTGGGATGTATGGCACTCTCTACTATCAATTGATTGGGACTATCTGGCTTACACAATATCAGCTACGCTATCTTTATCTTTCACAATTCATGCACAAACCAAAGTTATGTCACGGGAACACAACAAAGCAGGTATTAAGGTATTATGGAGCAAGGCCTAGAGTACAAGAAGAATGGATAGTTCTTGATTGGCTACACAGACACAAACCATGTGGGATCTATTGATGTTAGGAATTCACATTTGCTTTTGTTTTCTTTCTAAGATCCAATCCAATTTCATGGGGAAGAAAGAAGCAAAACACAATTCTGCAATCTTCATCAAGTCTTAATATCATGCAACAAGTGAGAGTTATCTATGAGCAATATGGTTCTGCCATATGCTAGTAGGATTGGATGTACAACAGAAACAATTAATGATCCAATAGTACGACAATCAAGGAGTTCTCAAACTTGTTCATAATCTAGTGTTCCATTACTGCACAAAACACATTGAGGTTCAATGCTACTTCATATGCAAGCATTTAAAGCAATATGATATTAGACCCCAGTTTGTCCCACTCAAGATTGACATGCAGATATCTTCACCAAATCATTTGCACATGCAAAGTTTGGCTCATTCAAAATTAACTCATTTCCACTCTTAAGACTGATGTATTAATTGATTGATCTAACATATTGATAATTTCTAGCTTCTTTTGTGTAGATTCAAACCAAGGAATTGTTAGGCAAGGTGCCTTTAGCACAACAAATAGAAGCAGCAGGTTTCATTAAAGTTCACCTAAATGGCGAAAACAACAAATGCAAAAAAAGGGGAAGAGCAGTTATTTTGCATGTAGCTGAGAAGAGACAAATGGACACACGGGCTTAAATAAGTCAAATAACATAAACAAGTTGAAAGTTCACCAAGCAATGCCAATGCTAAGACAAGTGTTATTGAAAAAAGTTGACAGGATGGCTAAGAGAAAAATCATAATGATATGAAGGAATGCTAGAAAGATATGGAAGATGCTGTCATCTTCATTAAGAGAAATCTTGATGATGCCATTGCTGTCAACAACTGTCCCAGAATAAGCAAACCACGTCAACAAAGGAAGAAATGGATGAAGCTACTTCATCTGCTGTCAAAGAAAAGAAGCAGATGGAAGCTGATCTTGAAGCACATACAGGCATATATCAAAAGCTTAATGATGTAGGTTACTTTCCTGCGGAGCTTTCTCTGTTTTGAGTATACTTTAGCAATATGCTTCGAAAATCTTGTGACAGATCCCAAGATGAGTGTTAATGCACTCTTGTATGATCTCTCATGCATGCACAGATCTTTGAGTGTCCTTTCCTATGTAATGTTGACATATATTTTTTAATAGCTTTGGCCAGACTATTTACCATTAATATTTTATATAAACAACTTTCATTATTTTAAGGCAGAAGAAATGTCACATAATCATTAGTGCCAAGGAAAGTAACGCATATAAATCTCTTCAAGTCAAAGCTTATAATGGGCATTCATAAAAAATTTAAAATGAATATTATTTACATAATCTGGTCCAAAACAGACTTACTGCCTGCTGTGGAAGGTTGCTTGTCTCATGCGGAATGTCGATCCTCTCCAGTTCTTCCATGTTTTCAATTTCCTGCCAAAGAGAAAAGCAAAACAGATATGTTAAGATATATTCATTTTCTTATATCACTAGAATATTTCTCAAATGACTTGATATTTCTGCCAAAGAATTTAAAAAGTGTCCAAATAGAAACTAAACAAAAGCCACCAAGAGGGGCAACGGAAAATCAATAGACACGTGACAATATCAAACACAAACTAGAAGAAAAAACTTGAAATTGACATTTTGCAAATAGAAAGTTTTTATTTTAAGCTGAGAAATAGAATCTTGCCATTACAATTTTATTGCAAAAAAATCATATTTTCTAGTGTTCCACAAGGATGTGTCCCCCCCAAAAAAATAGTGTTTCTAGCAATGGGGATGTCCCCAAGATTGCAGAACTCCAAAGAGATGTCCCTCTACCATGCCCTCACTACCACCACCAGGCAAGAGACATCCCCAAGATGTCTCCTTAGAAAGAGGACATTTCAAGACTATCCCACCTAATGAGAATGTTGAGGTGATGCTGAAACATACTTAAAACCCTCAAGAAACTCAACCACATTCCTGGGACGTCCTAGAACCTGCAGCCATTACCCACATCTGGCACTTTAACCAAGCAAATATTTTTCAAAGTTGGGCATTTTTTTACAAAAATCTGGGCCACTAACCATAATGTCAATAGTCTGATGGACCCCACCCACACCTCAACTCTCAAAAAAAGCTATAAAAACTCCATAGCCCTCATCGTTTAGACTGGTCAAATTCTTCAACTTCACAATTAGTTCTTTGAAGAATGAAGATTTGGTTAGAAATACTGAAATAGTGAGGACTTAGTGTTGGAGAGAACACAGTGACAAAATTATGAAAATGGCATGCACCATGTCACGTTCCCTTCTCAAGCATAAGTCCAATGAAGACCCTTAGCCTATTATTTATTTCCCATAGACTAATACAGGTGGTGCAAGGAAAATAATTTAAAAATCTAAGTTATCGAAAAAGTAACTTCAAGTTATATTCAAGAAGGCAACTTATGTTTTATTGTTAAAAAAATGTTGTTTTTGAAGAGGAACCAAAAGTGATGCTAGGAATGGTATCCAAATTCAAAAAATAAAATAGAGGGAAAAAGGAGAAAAAAAAAATACAACGATATTATTTTTGCTCAAAATCCCTATATAAGGAGTCCAGGCATGGAGAGCATTACCAATTCGTATTATCAAATTCATTTCTCTTGAGATTGAACATTATTCATCTTTTCTACCCTAAGATGAAAACCCTTTGGCAAAGAATGGATTAGAGGGCGAAAAACCTCATATTCATTTTAATAATTCCATCCAATAATTATCTTTACACTAAACAGTTGCAGAGTTCTTCCAGTTTCAATTATTTTGGTTGTATGGAATTTTTTGGAATATATTTCTGTTTTGTGTGATATTCCAGAATGTGCATAAAGTTTCCAAATATTTAACTTTGTCAGATGATTATTGTTTATTAATTTATTGAGTTTCCAATGACGAATCTTTTCATATTAATTTTGGTCATTCCTTGGCTGGCCGCACCTTGCCCTTTTCTCAGTTGTAACCTCATATTGTGGTTAATATTCATATAAGTGCTGAATGTTATCGAATGAAATATATTATTGAAAGTAGGTGGCTGCCATACCTTTTGTTAGTTGAAGTGATTTTAATAAGGCAGGCTTAATCTTTGTTGAAGCCTTGTTTAATATTTATATGATAATTTCATTGCTGCCATACCCTTTCCAATCTAGTGTAGCCTACAAGGATTAATTTGTTTGTTAGTAGCTCATACAAGGTATTTGAACCAAGCTTTAAGGATAATATTCGCTGCTGTCTTGGAGTCTAATCACAGCCTTGAAGCTGCTATAAAAAAATATTTCCTCTGACTGCTTATACTGTTATATGAAATAGGGAATGATGCATATACTTATTCTGATTTTAATATCAGATCTTAACCAATGTATTTATGTTGTTTGGAAGACATTACTGTGATGTTTCTGCAATAAATATTGAGTATTTCAGATCATCGATATAATATTTTTTCATTGTAATTTTCTATGCAGTTTATCAACAGAAATACTAGGAGACATGTTGATGATTTTAGTGTTGTAAGTCTAGATGGCAATCCCACAATGACATTAGAAGAATATTTTTAATTTGTGAAATTATTGTTTCTAATGATAATCTTTTTGATTCTTCGTCAAGTTCAATATTTGTAATTTGCTCTAGAAGGCTTTCCACCAACACTAGCTTCAATTATTTTCAATTATTAGTTTGTCATCTGGAAGGCTTACCACCAGAATAAGTATTTCATCACTTCTAGATTTTGTAAAGAATACAATATAGAGCTATATGGCTTGCTACCAACAAGCATTTTATTATAATATAATTCTAACCCTTTCCCCATATGCTCTCACCTTGCCCAAATCAAAATCTTGGTGATCAAAAGGTGATATAGTTTCATACATGTTCTCTATGAAAGTGAAAAATCAGAAAATTTTCAATTTGGGACATTACGCACCATGAAGGTTTGTGTAGCCCCTTTACCCCTAGGGTTGCTCCCCCCAAACCCCTCCCAGCTGACTTCCTCAAAATAAGGTCCTTGGTCCCCCTGTCCCCCAATTCCAAAACTCAACTAAATAACAAAACTGGTTCTTCTAAAATAAAAATTAAGTTCTTCTAAAATAAGCTCAACTAAATAACAAAACTGGTTTTGGATATGTTTAAGGAGATGATGAAAACAGTTACATTTTTCCTACAAAATAAAAATTATTCTTAATCCAAGTTGAAGTAGCCACAAAGATAAAATATAATACATCGCAAGGATTTTTTACTATTGTCAACATTGAGAATTAAGTTTTGCTATACAAGATAGAAGCTTGTGTTTCTAATGGTATTTTAACCCAAATTTAAGAGTAGGAACTAAAGCTTATCAATGAATAGAGCGCATCGGCAGAGGAACCTTTAACATGATTATAATTTTGTTTCTTGGGCCCCTCTCTATGAAAACATGCATAAGCCTTCCAACATTTCCTTGCTTCTCTCATGGCATCTCCCCACTAAAATTACCTTTCATACATTATGAATAGAACTTTTAAAGCAACACAATAGTTTTTAACTATGATATGAAGAAAAAAATGATAAACCTGAAGCAATTGAATGCAATATTTAGCAATAAAAATAAATAAAAGAAGACAGTAGCCAAGATAAATCCTTAGCTTCCACCCTAAACAATTAGACGCTTAAGGGCTTGGCTAAAACTTTGTAGTGGGGATCAAAAACCCACCTCAATCTCACCCAATAGAAGTACCATCGAACACCCAACAACATTACCACTAAGGCAAAGCACAAGGCCAAAGAGAACAAGATGAACTCACTAGGTTATGACAAAAGACTACCTCGACAGTAGAGGTTGATGTTACCATCAAAAGCACAATTGACAAACATAAACTCAAGCTAGAACTTATTACAAATTTCATTCACTCAAATACCTTCGAGGGTTACATTCAAGGAACCCGCAAACCACTATGATATTTTTACATCATCGAAATAATTGTTTGAATCAAACAACAAACAACACTTTATAATAGAAAAATAAAGACATCAATTTAAATCAAAATAAATGAAACAAACAATTTAAAAGCAAACAAACCCCATGGATACTTAAACGCAAAAAAGGAAAATTACCAATTTAAGCCATTATATCCGCTATTTCAAACAAGAAGACAATAATCTCATATTCTATTACCAAGATTAATCAAGTGCCCCAAAAATTAAATCTTTTCCAAGAAAACAAAATCACATCAGCCTAACAATGGGCGATTCTATGCAAACCAAACAATTTTTGACAATAGTAAAACATCCTATACTCTTAGGGGACCCTACACTCCCCCTTCACTCAAGCCAATTGAGGAAATCACCTCCTCATTCACTAAAGCGAAACAAGGAATCTTCTCCATATACCATATAGCGAAACCCCTACTTTATCTCATATCACCCTTTCCCCTTCTCAAGCAAAGAGAGGAGCCTCCTTCCTCTTTTCCTCCAACAAAACAAAACAAAAAAGTGGAAAAATCTATTTTACTCAAAGAGGAAAACCTCGAGTGAAGCTTGTACCTTAACTTTAGGAGAAAAAGAAAAACCCTCTTCTGCCCAAGTATCAAGACAATGTATGATGTGAAGAGGAGATAAAGAAAACCTTCTTATACTCAAGTGCAACAAATAGGAGAACCTAATTCATATATTTTCTCTTTGCTTTGTGAAGAGGAGGTAAAGAAAACCTTCCTATACTCAAGTGCAATGAACAAGAGAACCTAGTTCACATATTTTCTCTTTTCTTTGTGAAGAGGAGGAAAATACTTCCACTCTCTACTCCACTCACAACAAAACATCTGAAGCCAACGCATAATTTGACACTTTCATCATCTTTGCCAAACTATCTTAGTCATATTGACAAAAGAATACTTATCATCTTTAGTCAACATAATATCATTTTCACACAAACTAAAGAATAGTTATTGTCTATTACCAAAACAAAGAAATGAAACCAACCAGCTATTACTTCTTATCACTCCCCATTATCCAAAGATTCCAAACAATCTGCCTACTCTAGCAATTGCCTCACCTCAAACCCCTTACCATCACTAGGATTTTTCAATTCTAAGACATGCTCACAACTCTAGTTGATGCCCTTCCCTGACAAAGCCAAAGTGAGAGTTGTAGAAAGCATTAGGAACATGCATGATATAATCCACTTGGGCTAGTGCCCATGATGTCACTCTGGCCAATAGCGCCCAAAGCCCATGCCAAATGCTAAACAGTCTTCCTCCCTCTCCCAAACCTTTCTACCAAAGAGATAGGCAACTCTTTCAAACCTATTATGTGCGAAAGAGCCACAAAGACGAGGGTGACAAGGTAAAAACAACCACCACCCAAGGAACTTCCTCCCCTTCCCATACTTCTTTCTCCTACGAAAGGACCAAGGCCCACAAAGCTTCCCTTCCAATGGTTCACTTATATTCAATGACAACAATTCTTGCTCACCCAAACTAATACCTTCTTCCATCTTCTCACCACCTACCTTCCATGTCTTTTGTTGCACTATCACCATAGACTCAAACACTTGAGTGTGATAAAAGGAGAAGACTGAGTGTGCTAAGGAGTAGTCGCAGCTATGTGATTTACACCCTTCGTCAAAAGAGGAGCATAAAAGCCCACCCTCTTTCACTGGTCAAGAACATAAACGCCCAATTGGCTGAGTAGACAAATGTCAAGCATGAACTCAATCTTTTAGAATCAATAGCAATATCGAGGTATTTTCTTGCTAGTCCTTCAAACTACCTATTCACCATATAGCCTTTCGTAGCAACACCCTATCCGCATCTAAATATTATGAGATGCAACATGAATGTTATTAGAAAAAAATAAGACATATATCAACAACATTAAACATCATGGTGCAACATGCAATGTGAGAATGGACAAACAAGCATGAGAGTTATCCCTATAGATACAAATATTTCACTAAACTTGTAATGGAATTTTTGATTACTTACCTACCTTGGCCTCCCTTGATGGTCTTATATACCGATTGCTTCAATTTGACACCAATTTACATGGTTCACAATGTTTTACCAACAGCCAACCAACTTAAGAACCTTTGACTTTAGTTTTCCCAATTATCCCTTATCTTTTGTCAACAAGAATGACACACTCGATACATGTTTTGTCATATCCCCCCACATAATGAATTAAAGATTCAAACAATTAATAAATAATATACATCTACCGTTCACATTTTATGATGATTATAAAGAATATATATATTTTTACACATAAATATGAATAAACAGGTTGATCCAATATTCTTAATCGATTTGTGTTTAAGATACTAACAAACAGGCCAATTATAATAAACTGATGAGGCACTCGTCAATCACTAGGAGGCACGTCTATTCCACAAAAAGATGTGACCGAGTGAAGAGGGTGCGATTGCTCAGAAATGTAGAAATAAAGGATGTGAGACCGATCTTGGGGACATAACGTAGCAAAAGAGTAGACGAGTAAGGATCAGTATACGGGAAGGGCCGCAGCAATCAAGTGAGACGGTATCACTTAGTCAATGATATTCTAGCATTTCCAAATATTTTGCCTTGATAACTATTCACCAATATTCTTGGGTAGATAGATGTTATGACTGACTCCTGTAAATCTTCTTGAAGTAGATGATGAATTCCTCTTAGTGACTGACCTGTTTCTAGACAATTGTATCTAATTTTAGAATGGCAAAGCCACTGCACAGTAAGCATAGGCAGGGAATCTTTATTATCTACTATTATTGCAAATATGGTTGTTTTCTGAAGTTCTATATATACTGCTTCTTCCTATGTGCCATTTAGTGGAAAGCTTGAAAAGACTCACATCATGCAGAAATTTATATATTTCTTAACTCAGAATTGTATGCACTAGTTAGTTATGCTTATATGATTATTGATGCAAGAATTCATTAACGTTATCACGATTATAGTTCTATGGATTGATATTGATTTCTCTTAGTATTATATTGATTATAGGCAATAACTTGTTCATGAAATTAATACTAGATGAATACAAATATATCTAATTGCTTAAAGATTGTCTTCATGAGTGTTTGCAAACTTATTGGGAGGAAGGATGTGAGGGAAGTGGTGCCTAAAAACCCCACTTAAGATTCCGCCCCCAGAACCCAAGGCAAGGATGGGCCATGGAGGGGTGGAAGTTCCACTTAAGGTTCCGCCCAATCCAAAGGCATGGGTGGACCATGGAGGGGTGGGGGTCCCACTTAAGAATCCGCCGAGGCCATGGAGGGATGGTAGACCTAGACCACTTATACGCACGCTCCCCCAACTATCCCCAATAGGTTAAGTGTCTTCCAAGGTGATGACATGGGTAGAGAATGCAGTTACTAAGTCGTCAAGAAGAGAAGATTGTGGTACACAATCTCTTGGGCTTGGCAAAGGACTTCAAGGCGGATCCACCCATGCCACTCCTCATATGTCTTCTTAATTGCATGTATGATTATGATTATATTTTGGAAATCTAGATATTATTGCTAACAGATATATGTGAAAATGTTGTTAATTGGTGAATGCAGATTGCAAGCCAAGGACACTTCATTAAAGAAAACACTTACTTGAAAAAGAGGAAACCCTAACCCTAAGCAACAAGCGAAATCTAGGGCAAAGCAAGACAAGGGACATTACATGTTTCCAATCAAGCAAAGTCCTCTTTTCGTAATCATCATTTTTCAAACTACAACTTGCACAAAAGTTTCTCACACATGATTGATGACATGAATATTTTGATGATTTCTTGGCTGCATGAGAAATGTTGACCAAGATAATATGCAATCAAAACTTGATCACTTCATAAATGCTATCAAGATTGCATCTAATGATTGATTCATATCAAGTTTTGTGGCTGTAGATCATAAAGTATTTTCAGTCTCAAGTTGTTTCATGCCTCATCGTGATCTAATATCATGCCATTCATGGTGAATTTAAAGCCCAATGGATAATGCATAGTTGGTCCATTGTCAAGTCAAATTTGTGTCTTTCATGTTGGGCACACCATTGCATCATTTTCACCTTTGCATATCATGATAATTATTTAATATGTTAATGAATTATTCAATATTTAAAACATAAATGTCTTGATTTGTGCAATTAAGTGGGCCCATGTCAAGTGAGGTCTAAAGCCTTGTATTACTTTCCATGTCTAGGGTTTATAAGGTAATTATGCAAACTATCTCCACAAAACAATGGAATGCAATCAAAGACATAAAATGTGATGTAAAGGGGTACAATCTTGTGTCCTAGAGAAGGTGTGCAACCTCTGCCTCTTCTTTGGCAGATTTGTATGTTTTCAAATGTAAATGGAATGTGCACAAATACTGTGTAAGGACAGCATTACTTTTCATGAAAATTTAATTTTCCTTCAGCAAAATCAGTTTTAACATTTTATAGAGGAAATATATTTTTTTCCCTATAATTATTTTCAGCTGCATGCAATCATTTTTATTCTTGTTAGCCTTTGAACCACAAGAAATTCAATGGTGAGCTTTGAATAACATGTGGAGTCAAATATGATATGAAGACTTTGAGTTTCCTGAGAAATTTCTTCAAGTTCTTGTACATACCCATTTTCATTTGCAATTTGGACATAGGAAGAGGATCCTTTAATTCTCTATCATTTTCTCAGGAATACTAGGTGGCTTCTAGTTAACTCCACTATAGATCTCTCATCTTTCTTATTGTTTTCTTTCATTTTTACAATTTTTCCCCAGTTGCGCTTTCTAGTTAAAAATAAAATAAAACTTGAAATTACATCATACGAAAGAAGTTCCCCCTCTAAAGAGGGGGTTCACATGTTTTATCTGATTTGTCCAATCCATTGCATTATTTAGTTGTGGTTCATTACAAGTCAGTAAAATCAACAAAAGCTCCAACAAGAAAATTATATGCCAACAAATTTTGGTGACTGTGCAGGGATGAGCAATGCCTTAAATATCATTTTCCCCAAAAAAAATCAGATATGATGAAGGCGCTCACTGTACTGAAAAAGGAGAAGCAACCTCAAATCCAAATCCAATCCTAAGGCAAAAACAAGAACAGGAAAAATTAATGTTTATAAGCTTCATCCTCACAAAATCCACAGTATGGCACAACAATTTGGCCCCATTCCATTGGGTAACTGTATTGGATCATTGGCTCTAGCTCAGTAGAATGAATTAATAATTTAATTACCTTTAGGGTCAAGAAAGAACTTCACAATTTTCTCTGGTGACAAGTCTCAACATCCAGATAGACATGTCAATGCTTTTATAATCGCATGTGATTCTTGAAATTTACCGTGATGATGCTTCTGTTATGCTCATGGACTTGTTGCAAACTGGTTCCAAAAACTTAATGATAGCTTCAGAAGATCAGGTTGCATGAAAAACAAGTTTATGATAGGATTCAAATCAGCTTAACATGAGAATGCTTTTTTATTCAAATTCTCAAATTGAAAAATAAGTGAGCAATCATATGTGGGAGTTTGAGCCATCTTCAACAAATTGCTGAAAAAGATTTCTCATGTTGCAGAAGGAGAAGCAATGTCAAATTCAAATCCAACTCTAGGAAGAAAAGAAGATCAGGAAATTTGAAAAATCAATGTCTATAAACCTCATCCTCATAAAATCCATAGTATGGCACAACAAATTGGCACCATTTGATGGGTTAACTCTATTGGACCACTGGCTCTAGCTAAGTACAATGAACTAATTACCATTGGGATAAAGGAAGAACTTCACAATTTTTTCTGGTGACAAGTATCAACATTCAAATAGACATATCAGTTCTTTTATCAATGCATGTAATTCTTGAAATTTGTCATGAAGATATCTCTGTTATGCTCTTTGTGGAAACTCTTATCGGACTCGTTGCAGAGTGGTTCCAAAAATTTAATGATGGCAGCATAGTAGAAGATCGTGTTGCATGAAGAACAAATTTATGATATGATTCAAATCTGCTTACAATTAGCATGCTTCGTTGATTCAAATCTCTCTAATTTTATTTTTTTTAAAAAGGAACAAACCTATGTGGCAGTTTGTAGCCAGCTTCAACAAACTACTGAAAAAAGTTCCTCATGTTGCTAATTTGAATCCCAACAATTAACTCTACTTCATTGTAATTGCTTTGTCCCCTAAAATCAATTTCTATTTGAGGACTGGTACTTGTGAAATGGCACAACAACAAGTGATTGAAATTGACATGATGTAATGTCCCTTTTGGGATATTCCTGAATTTTTGCCTTAAAACAATAATATTTACTCAAAATGATGATAGTTTTGTCAAAGATTAAAAATTTGTAATAATATTTAAGTCATGAATCATACACAATTCTCAAAGCCAATCATATCGTGAATTCTTTGGAAATTCTTAAAATCTGCTGAATTAGAGGTTTTCATCTCCAACTCAACAGTGGCAATATCAAGGGTTTTCTTCCTTAACTTGCCAAAGAGCATGAAGGGTTTTCGTCCTTCCAACTCTCAGCCCACCTTGGAGGGTTTTCGTCCTCCTTGACCAAGCTTGGGTTTTCATCCCAACTTGATAAGAGCAATAAGGGGTTTCATCCTTATCCTCTCGTGAACTTGGAAGAAATTTTGTCTGTCCTATTTGCAAGACACTTCCTCAAATTCAAAACTGATTGCTTGATGAATTTGCATTGCTGAATGTTTTTGCTGATTGATATTTCTTGATAGGTTGACAAGTAATTGTTTGAATGCTGTTTGAATTAGTTATCCTTCAAATGAATTGCTTGGTTGCCCTTCTCAGATGAAATACTCTCCCTCTTATATCTCCAAGTTTGAGGGAGTCACACCTCTTCATTATTTCTGCCTTTTTGGAAGGGTCACAACTATTCATCTTAATTGCTGGCCTCAAACCTTTTTAATTTAATTTTAATTAAATATATTTAATTCCAAGAAAATTTGCTGTCCTTGTTAGAATCAATACCTTTATTAGAATCGCTGTCCTTGCCTAGACTTGAAGTACTGCAATCTTGATTAAATACTTCGATCTGCTTCTTTCTTTGACAGGGCATGACAGATGATATGATCACAACTAGAAAATTAAAAAAAGGAAGTTGGAAAGATTTCACCTAACACTCTTAGTGATGATCAATTCTTGGGGTCAACTGCCAAAGACGTAACTAAGGGACAATGGGTGCAAAAAATGAATACTGTTAATTTTCAGACTATGCAAAGCAGATTCTACACTCAAAATATTTAATCCTCAAACTAGGTAGCTTAAACACGAAAACTTCAATCAAAACAATAATCTCTGAATATGCCAACCTACAAACACATATACTGCTGAAAATATACAGCAAATAATGGTATTGAACTCTCAAACCTGCAATTGTCTTCTCAATAAATCTGAAAAGAAATATTCTGCACTGGCTCCAAACTTCAATTTTTTTTAAGAGACCCTATATGCATCATAATTGAAATTAGAATGTGTGTCCTTTAAATAGACAAGTGAACTAAGAACCTAAGAGAAATTAGATAAGGTGTCAAGTAAAGCTCCAAGTTAATCTTACAACTCACTGGAGCAACACTCAATTTGACTGGTCAGTCAACTAGTCTAACTAAACAATCAACCTAGTATAACAACTACCAACTCCTGATCAAAGTAGTTGAGACAAAGTTACATCACAAATCACTCAAGTCATAGTGGTTAACCGGGTGCTAATCTCAAAGAAGACTACCTACATAATTAGGCATTAATCTTCTCCATAATTGCATCATCTCCATGCTAATCTCTTAATTGCACAGAAACTGAGGTGAACTCCGCCATTACTAGTAACCCATGCTGACAATGCTCTTGACTGCCCCTTCAACCCGCCTACACAGAGACCAAGGCTGTTGGTGAGTACACTTCTCTGCTTAGGAAACTATAGCATACTATTGTGTTGAAGAAGCAAGAACACCTTCAAAGCAAAAAAAGTAAAACTCTTAATGCTCCTCCTTTGCAAGGAAGCTGTTCTTCACCAGACCAAGACACTATCACAGCATCTTGAACCTCCCCTCTGCTAGGGGCATTGTCATCATGCTGACCATCTGTGAACCTGAAGAAATATAACCCTAAATTATTCCTCCCTTCAGTGCTCTAAAAAATCTTCAAGGTGTAAATCCCCTGTAGAAGGAAAACTCTGTCAGCAACCTGCCAATCCCCTTTCTCATTCATGTCAACTTCATGGGTCAAATTCTCCTCACACCACATCATGAATTGATCAGGACTCCTTGCAATAATAAACTGATCTATATGAATGGCCAAGATAAGTGGATTAGATCTATCAAATAAAGAATTAAAATACACAATAAACTTGGAAAAGCCCAACTTAAGTAAAAACTTAATGATCCTGAAATACCAAACTCATGGTGCATGCTTCAACCCACACAAGGCCTTCTTCAATTTGAATTCATGGGTAACTCGCCCATGCACCTCAAAACCTATAACAACTAAAGCAAGAACTTCAACAAGATCAACTCCCTCTTTTAGAAAGAATCCTCTAAAAATTTGTAATGTCCTCTTTTTGAGTGAGCATCAAAGTTGGAGGTTTAGCCTATCATCGGGTCTTCGTAGGCTAATAATGGTGATTAGAAGGCCCTGTTTTGGAAATATCTAGTATGTCAGTTGGCAGTTTGCAGTGTTTGGCATTTCCAGATCCTGGGCTTATTCAGAGGCGATGTTATTCAGGGATTTCTGGCTTCATTTGTATACACTTACTATTTATAGTAAGTCATTTGGATGATAGAGGCCAACCTTACTATTTATAGTAAGGCACCTTGGTGAGCAGTGAGTTCAGAGGGCTACCTCCTGGCGCAAACGGAATTGATTTATGAGGTTTATTAATGGAGTTATGAAGTTTTAATTATTATTAAAGTAATGCTTTAATAATAATTAATAATTATAAAGTGCACATCATTAAATGTTTTTTATTTATTGACTTTATTATTAAAGGGATATTTAATGATTATAAAGTCAAATTATTAAAAGTGCATTTAAGTCTTAATGGGCGCCCACTTTAAGAGGTATATTATAAAGTCAACAAAAGCAAATAAATTATAACATTTTAAATGATTAAAAGGCCTCTTGGAAATCGTGCCATTTACATTCAACTTGGTTTTGTGCTTTAGCATTTTGGAGGTGGAAACTAGGGTTTTCAGCTGCAAGCAAACTTGGAGGGCGTAGCTTCTCTTTGATTCGAGCATTCTCAGGGTGTGAAAGATCATCTAAGGTTTGCTAATGAGGTGGCTTTATCTCGGAAGTCACATTGTGCTTAATTGGAGTGAAAATCTCAAGAGATTTCTAGGGTTTGAAGGATTCAACAAAATATTGCAAATCAGAAGTTGTTGTTCTGCTGCTACAGTGGTGTGAACAATGTCGCGCTACAGTACCGCGCTACAGTGATAGGGCTTTGTTTTTGGCATTGATGCTAGTCTGGAGAGCAAATTAATGACTGCAATATGATGTAATCAGAAAACTTAATCTCCTTTTAGTCTGATTATTTCTGAGTATTAGTTTATGGTTGACATGATCGTTGTGAGTTTTAAAGGCACTGTTACCAATCTGAATATTAGTTTCAGAATTGTTAAAGCCTGATTGAAGTTCTGGATTGTCATATATGAGTGAATCAGTCAGTATTTAATACTCAGTGATCATTGTATAAGCTGCTGCTCAAGTCTGGGTTGTTCAACCTAGTAATCAGATTGGTCACTGTTTAGAAAATTAGTGAGTTATCTTGTTGGGCGATCTGATATACTGCTGCTACCTGTGCATGGGATTATTCTGGGAGCTGCGTGGACATTAGGGAAGTGTTGGCTGTGTGAAGGAGGCGTATACATCCAATCTGGGCATAGGTGTCTGTCTTAAGAAGATATTATCACCATCTGGAAACTGCTGTGCATTCACTCCAGGCTGTGGCATCTAGATAACCAGGTTTGGGTACTAATCTTCATTACCTCTTATTCTCAGATATGGCATTGTATCAGTCACATGGTTCACTGTAACTGTATGAGCAATATTGCTGTTTTGTAAGTCTGATATAAGTTCTGGGCTGTCCATCATTGGGTAATCAGTTATTACTCATACTCAGAAATCTATTGGTTAAATGCTGTTCAAGTATAAGGGCATATCAAATGTCGCAAGCATATATATGATTGAAGTTAATAAATTAATCTCTGAGTTGTTTATTAAGGGAGTACAGTTCTGATTTGTATTTCTGAACAGTCTTAAAGCGTGTGATCAGTCCATAGTAATGTTCTGAGCAAAATGCCTTAACTGCACACAGGTTTAAGTCACTGAGATCTTATTTAACTGTCCTTTATATATAGCTGTTCATTACAATACAAGAAATCAGTGATGCACTCAGTTAGCTAATGATTGTGTGCGGAAGTCACATTATTTATCATGATTCGTGTTCAGAAAATGTTATCATACATAACCGGATCGTTTGTACTTAATTGACAAATGAAATATGTCAACTTAAGCATTTTGGAACAATTATTGTCCAATTTGGCAAGGGATATTCCAGTGAAATCAGAGCAAACTAAAATATCAGGCAAAATCAGAAAATTAAATATCCTATCAGGGGTGGGACATTTCAAAATTGGAGTAAGTCTCATCAAGGTCAACTCCCTTTTTCTGAAAAAATCCTTCAACAATAAATTTGTCCTGGTAATCTTCAATACTCCTGCCAACTACATGCATGGAATCAATCCCTAATTCCACAGTAGGTTTATAAACTATCTCCACAAAGTTGGATGGATACTCCCATCATGGCTTCCCGTCATACCTACTCAACTAAATCAGCAAGTAGTTTGTAATAGCCACCCCTCTTGAACCCCTCTTGCCAAAACCCAACCAAGTTCAGTGCTAATTTTCTAACAATCAACTGTTGACTGTCAAACTCACTAATACACTATAAATCTATGTATCCTGGGGACACGTCCCCGGCAGGAAACAATTCGGAGACGCAGGGATGCAAGTGAATGTCCCCGTGCCATCCCCAAAATTCACCAAAAATCAGAAATATCCCCGGTACACCCAACAGAAAATTGGAAATGCCAAGGGATGTCTAGACGTCCCCCAATCGTCCCAGGGACAGCTAGCCATCCCCTATGGCCCAACCCCTTTCCAGCTGTTTTTTTTTTTTTTCAAAAACACAAAAAAATAATAAAAAATAAAGGGGTGTGGGGGCTGCTGATTAGGGACAGCTGCATATTTCTATATTTGTCATTTTTGTCATTTTGTAGTTGAAACTTGCAGCCTTTGGGCAATTTGACGTGATTTTTATAAAATATATATGTACATTGTCAATGGATGCAATTAAATTTTGTTAAAACTTCATTTGTTTGTTGCAAATAAAGGGGTGTGGGGGCTGCTGATTAGGGACAGCTGCATATTTCTATATTTTTCATTTTTGTCATTTTGTAGTTGAAACTTGCAGCCTTTGGGCAATTTGACGTAATTTTTATAAAATATATATGTACATTGTCAATGAATGCAATTAAATTTTGTTAAAACTTCATTTGTTTGTTGCTCTCTCCGAAATGAAAATAATAAATATCAATTGAACTCTAATATTATGTGTTAAGGCTCTATGATGTATATGATGATTGCCTTATCAATGCTATCATATGAATATTTGAATTTTTCTATATTTTTTGAATTTTCCCTATTTTCTTAATAGTCGTCCCCTACCATCCCTAAAAATGGCCTCCCTCCCGTCCCCATCCCTAAAACACATCCCCCTGTCCCCTATCGTCCCCAAACCAGAAACTTAGGGTAACACAGCCATAAATTAATCAAGCAACAAAACTGAAAAAAGAATCTCCATACAAGGCATCACCTATCTCAAGTACACACCTCAAGGCATGTGGAAAAAGATAGAGCCTAATCCTATAACTAGACAAGTGGCATCATTGCCCAACTCCACCTCTGCCTTTATGCCATTCTCTCAATCTTGAAGTTTGTTAGTTGTTGTCTTGTTAAAGGTCATGTGTTTGGATGCTCCACTATCCACATACCACCATAAACTAAAAACAATGCTATTGGACAGGTGTGACACCATGAAGAAAGTTGTCTTGAGTCTAGTTGCTAAATCATCTATTCCAGTTGAAGTTTTTGCACTCCCTACAAACTCTAGTTGTTGTTGCTTGGCTTTTGTCCTCTCAAGATACTACGATGCATATTGGTCCATGTTCTAGCACTTCAAACATTCACATGACTCTTAACTCTTTCTTTCCCTAGTCCGAAGAATTTGATTCTTCCTCCTCCTCTCTCAATCCTTCCCAAGTCCTTCATCCTACTGCATTTCCTCATCTTCCTAATGTGAACTAGTTTCTAATCCTCTCCTACTTTGTCTAAACTAGTCTAATCTAGTTGTTGTTGCTTGGCTTTTGTCCTCTCAAGATACTACGATGCATATTGGTCCATGTTCTAGCACTTCAAACATTCACATGACTCTTAACTCTTTCTTTCCCTAGTCCAAAGAATTTGATTCTTCCTCCTCCTCTCTCAATCCTTCCCAAGTCCTTCATTCCTACTGCATTTCCTCATCTTCCTAATGGGAACTAGTTTCTAATCCTCTCCTACTTTGTCTAAACTAGTCTCCAATCTAGTCTCCTCTTGAATGAAACCATCACAAAGCTTCTCAAAAGCAAGAAGCTTCTCACAAGCGCAAACACCTTGAATAAACAACTCCCAATATGGCAAGAACCCATTTATAGCCATGGGCACCAACTCATCACCCTGCACTCACCCTAATAGCAACAAGGTGGTCTCCAAGCTCACTAATCTTCATAAGGCAACAAGCCACTATGTCTGTATTGCTCAAGCATGTGACACTGAACTTTCTTTTAGCAACATCTTGTGAGAACTCACATTCTAATACACAGTGATCAAGGCATTGTCAATCTCTCTCATTGTCTTCTTCTTTACAATATGAGGGGCCAAATCATCTTTCACCAATTCTAGGATGATGTTCTTTGCCCTAGCCGAGTCTTTGTCATGTTTGGCCAATTAAACAAGGTCGGTAGGAGTTGTAACCTTCAGCTCCACAAAACTCCAATGATCCACCTCCTCCTATAGCATCTACAACTTAGACTTCCATTGTGAAAATTTGGAAGCACCCTCTAGATGTTCACACTCTCCGAAACCAAGACCAGCTCCTAAAACATGCTAAAACCAAACAGGTCAGCCAGGAATAACTTGTATCAACAACTTGTAACAAATGTTGATCAACACTCCAATCACTAGAGCATTTAGGACATCCCACCCTACAACCTCTCACAAGTCCCTGTGCTTCTCATGGGCACAGATTGGCTGCAGCCATTGTAGCTTGGGCAACACACCTGCTGAAACTCTTAAATGACTCCCTCTCACCGGCAACAGCCCTTTCCATCCACAGAAACCTTTGGATCATTTCAAATTCTCTACTCTAATACAAAGTTAACTTTCAGACCATGGTAAGCAAATTTTGCACTTAAAAAATTTAATCTCAAGACAAGGTAACTTAAACACAAAAACTTCAATCAAAACAAAAATCTTCAAATGTGCTAAGCTTTGAACACATACCGCTGAAAATATGAACATTGAATACACAGAATTGAACTCTCAAACCTACAACTGTCTTTTCATCAAATCTGAAAAGATAAAAACTGCACTAGATTCAAACTTGAATTTTTTTGAACAGCAACTCTATATGCACAATAATCAAAACTAGAATGTGTATTCTTTAAATAGACAAGTGCACTAAGAATCTAACTAAGAGAGATCAGCTGAGGTGTCAAGTAAAGCTCCAACTTAAGTTTACAACTCACTAGAGTAAAAATTAGTTTGACTGATCAATCAACTACTTTAACTAATCAATCAACCTAGTATAACAACTAACACCTCCTAATCAATGTAGTTGAGACTGAGTTAATCCACAAATCATTTGAGTATCAAGTAGTTAACTGGGCAGCACTAGTCTCAAATAAGACTCCCTACATAACTGAGCATTACTCTCCTACATAACTGTGTCTTCTCCATGCTGATCTCTCAGCTGCAACAGTGTAAAGAAACCAAGGTGAATTCTGCTATCAATGATGTGTCACGTTGATGCTGCTCTTGACCACACCTTCAACCCACCTGCACACTGGCCAAGGCTACTGCTGGGTACACTTCTCTGCCGAGAGAAAACTGTAGTGTACTCCTATGCTGCTTAAGGAAGACACCTTCAGAGCAACACAGGTAAAACTCTAACAATTCACAAAGGCACCTGACAGTTGATGGATGAAGATAAGGCCAAAGGAAAGAATAGAACAAATTATGGAGTTGGCACATGAAAGATAAGTGGTGAAGAATGGCATAGATGACTTAAAGTTCCACTAACAACAAATCAGTCACAATATTTGAAAAGCCAAGCCATGGAGACAGCACACCAAAATAGTAGCAACCTGACAAATTCAAGCGCAAACTCTGCCCATTCAAATAGCTCAAGATAAAGTGCACATTTATCTTGGCTGAACCACTATAAAACTCCACTCATGAATTCGCTAAGTGGTTTTAAAACATGCCTAAAGTTGAAACAGGGAAATGTCACTTAAGTGGAGAATAATACAAAGGCAACACCAATCTAAATTTCCAACTATGGTGGCAATGGTGTGAAAAAACTGTGACAAAGGACAAATTAAAGAAAATGGCAATGCCATTAGAAAATATTGACCAGATTTTTAAGTGGCAAACTACTGTTGAAACAGTGCCAAAATATCATGTAAAAACATCAAAGTCAATCGCCATTTTTAAGTGGCTTTGCCAGGGTGAAAACATGACAGCAAAGTGCCAAATAATGAGGAAAATCAACCAGAATACCAAGCACAAGGACAATAAAAAATCAGTTTTTTAAAAGTGATCACACCTAGACAAAATTGCTATTATCAGGCATCAAGACCAATCAAAATCACAGCAAATAGAACCAACATGTTAGTGAATTGTGCATAGAAAGGAATACAAATAAAGCACTTCATTCAGGGTTCCGCCAGTCCAAAGAGTGACTGAGAGAAAGTCACATTTTTTTAATGGTTATGTCACTAAAAAATCACAATTTAAGTGGCAGTAGTAGCAGAAAAGCACCAGTAGGTAAGTGAACAAAGCAAAAGGAGATCGCACATTTTAAAGCCAATCAAAGCCAAACCCTAACACCTAAGTTAAGGAAAAAAAAACGCAAAAGCAACAAACCTTAGCCATTCATGAAGCAGAAAGCAAAGTGAAAGCAGAAAAGAGGTCTATTTTGGATTTTTTGGGGGATTTTCGATGGTTGAGATTGAATTGCTTTAAAGTTATTGATGCTTTAAACACAATATTTTATTATTATCTTCAACCCTAGAAGCTGCTGCTAGAAGCTTATAAATAAGTGTTTCAAACTCATTGTCTGATATGATCGAATGCTAGACTTATGTTGTAGAGATTATCATCCAAAATTTTAAGTAAAATCATTATGTTTGTGTGTAGTAAAGAATGTTCGTGGAAGTCACATTTTTGCTGCAGAATACACTATTGAATGATTATTAAATCTATCTTTGTAATTTCCTAAACTAAATTGAAAGTAGATCATGAAATTGTGTGATGTTCTTTTGTTTAACCATTTCCTATTGGTGTAGATTTACTGGTCTCTAATTTAACCAGTAGTTGGCATTCGTTGGTGTTATTCTGCTATTACTTTATTTGTAGCTAAATAACAGTCTCTGATTTAACCAGTCGAAAGCTGTGTTATTCGTGCTTTTGTGATTAGTCCTCCTTAAGTCTGAAAATCTTGCCGCAATCTTAGCTGTTGACAGTTTGGTACTCCATCCAGGACAAAAACATAATCAAGCAGTAACTTACATTTAATGCAAAACCTCAAGGGACATTTTGTACAGTGTATATACTTGTAAATTTTGTTAGTTTTAGGTTTGATTAGCTCAAGGAGCTTCCCCTTATTATTTGAAGAACAGTTATACCATACACCTTTCATTTTATGATGTCACTAAAGGGACAAATTAAATACTAACATTATTTATTCGCTGGGATAACCTTAACGTACTACAAGAGTAAATGGATGAAGCTTACAGAACATAAGCATGCACAAAATATTCATGAACACATGATGCATAGAATAGGATTTGCATTTATTCATTAATTCAACAGCAAGTACAAAAGTATAATGTCAACATCAGAATAGCATTGTTGTCCCGATTACAATAAACCCAAGTACATATAGTCGCTGGCAGTGGTTGAGAAACCAACCGTCGCGACGCTTCATTATAACTAATCAACTAGTCGGGGACTTAATCTTCCCAAACCAACATGTAACAAAGTATATGAAATATTTGCTATCTACCTATAATTTTATTTAATTGCAACCGACTATGACCGACTACAACCGACAATGACTGACTACAACCGACTATGACTAACTACGGCCGACTACATCATCCCCCCCACAAAATTAGTCATCTTCCACATGACGAAAAACAAAAATGGGGGTACAGAAAGGGAAATTAAGAAGAGGGAGGGTGAGAAGGCACCCCTAGATGTATAGATGATGTAGGGGTCGTCACCTACTACTGTTGTTGCTAGGGGTGTTGAAGCTTCTGGTTTGCTGCCAATTGCCTCTCATGTGCAAGCTCCGCCATCTAGACCACCTCAGCAAGTTTGGCCTTCACCTTCTCAAGCTCCTATCCCTTGCTATCCAATTCCTTGTCCTTCAACTATAGGTGACCGTCCTCCTCGACTAAGAGTCGATGCACATCGGCCATCTATGTATCCTTCTCTGCCAATAATTATCCTTCTCCTCTAACTAGCTATCTCTCTTGGCCTTGGTAGTCTTGACCATCTCTACTCCTAGCCACCCGTGCAACATAAGACACTGAAAGAATTCACCTTTGCATTCCGGCTGCATAAATGCCAAGATCCTCTTGGCCTCATGTACCACTAAGGGATCATGTCCCGTGTCCAACTATTGTCCAATTTCATCGACTTTGTACATAACTCTCGCCATCTCGTGTAGTTCACTAAGGTACTTCTGGATTGTACTGTGAGGATCATAGGCATCTAGCTCACTGATCTCAATGTACACTCTGTTTTCATCCCTGGACTCCTCTCCTGACTCTTTTGGACATCGTTCCGACTATGCTAGTTGTGAGGGTAGTGTACGTGCTGGCCGTGAAGCTAGGAGAACTAATTGTGATACTAATGGTTTTAGTTGTACTGTGATAGCTAGCTACCCTAGGACTTGGCAATTCAAATGATTCTAATGGGGGTTTGTGGGCAATGCCCCCAGCGGAGTCAAGGGGCAGTGCCCCTTGCATGGGTTTGGGGGCAATGCCCCCAACAGGGTCAAGGGGCATCCCCCCAAGGGGGTCGAGGGGCCAATTTAAGACTTCCGAGACCACACGGAATTGCATCGCGTACATCATTTTCACGAATTTTCAAGAGGTTCCAAATATTGCTAACCAGGCCAAAAATTAAAGATTTCGACGTGTTTAACCATATGCTCCAATGCCTCCTTTGCACGACTTCCTTCCGCCGTACTATGCAAATGTTGGACTTATTTCTCCACCATACAGTACTTCTAATTTTCTCTTGTAGTCGTACACTTTCAGGCTCTTTCTCCTTCGTATCGTTCAATATTTGTTTCACTGCATACAGTTGTCTTTTCCTTTCTTCTCCGTACGGATCCTCCTTCAACAGTCCATACACTCTTTGATTTTTGTATGATTCTCCTCTTTAGTTGATGTACGAGTTTCACCTTTGATATCGTGTGAGTTTTTTGTGTCTGAACTGAGCGCCTGACTCACACCTTCGTATGGTTTCCCAATCCGTGTTCTCCAACCCCATACGATGTACGGCCCACCTACAATGATCAACTATGAATTCTTCCATACGGAATCAAGTCGTATGGCTTTTATGATTTCTCTTTGTTGTACAAATTGGTTTTGTTGCCCGGCACCCTGCCTCAGCTGTCATACAGTGTCTTGGTGTAAGATGGAATGAATAGTTTGCAATGCTTTGTTTTCAAAATATTATTGTACAACTTCACAATATTGTCGCACACATCTCTTCCAACCTTGCCATGATGCAATATCACTTTCAGCTCATACGGATTTTTCCAACTACCCCCTCCATACGATGTATGGGTTCCTTATCAGCTCGTACGATTCCTTTGTCGCCACGCTGCCATACGGGATTTCCAATAGGTGGTTCCCTGAATTTTTTTCTTTGCCTTTGCTCTATAGTGTCATACGACTTGAAATTGGCTCTTTTCGTGTGCTTGCTTTTATGTGTCCTTTGGCGTACAACCTTTGGTTTTCTCCTCATGCGCTTTCCTCTTTTCGCTATACTAGGTTGCCTTGTAACAATGATAGCATAAATTGTTCATGCTTTAATTCCTCCCTTTGTCGAGTTTTACAATCCACTCTCAATCGTACGACCTTTTCAACATTTTCCCTTACTTTCATATTTTTTGATTTAATAATATTTCTCACTTTGATTTTTGCCTTCATTACTTTCGCCTTTTTCAATTTTTCTCTTTATTTTAATTTTTTCTTCATCTCTTTTATTTTTTTCCAACTTTTGATTTTCTTGTTCTTTTTTTTCAATTTTTTCATTTTTTGAAATTTTTAACTCTCCCTTTTCATTTTTTCCACTATTTTTCAATTTTTGACTTTGACACAATTTTGTCACCTTGTACTTTGACTATTTTGTCACGTTCAAACTTGTGAGTTGGCGTATCATCTGATTTTGCTACTCCTTTGTACTCTTCATACTCGGTCGAAATTGTCTGGTTGGACGTGCTCTTCTCTTCTTCCTGGATTTCTCCAATCGGAAGTGTTTGGCTAGACATGCCCTTCTCCTCTTCTCAGATTTCTCTGATCTGTAGCATGTTACACTCTCGATGGAACACCTCATAATCCTCTATTTGCCAATGAAATAGGCCATAGTTTAAGTACGCCCTCATCGTTCAGCTCCATAGCCTTCCTTCCTTCATCCATATTTGACTCTCCCCTGTGGGATTCTAATCCAAAGGATGCCAATTCTTCACTGACAGCTTGGTTCTTCAAGTCGATGACATACTTCCTCCAGTTGCTCTTGATCAACAGTGTATTCCGCTTCCAACTATGATTTGCCTTGGCAACAATAAGCCATCATCTCCCCAGCAGTGTGTCATACACCTTCTCCAATAGGAGGACGACAAAGTTCAACAAGAACTGTTGCGTACCAATCAATACTTTTTGCGCCATTAGTGTAGTGAGAGGTTTCATGCCATGTTGATCAATGTCCACTAGGTGAAATGTGGGGGGCCAAAGAGTTGGCTTCCCCAGGCACTTCCAGGTTTCCTCTGGTAGTACATTCACTTCAGAGCCTCCGTCGGCAATGGTGTTGGAGAGTTTCCTCCCCATGATCTCCATCTATACGATGGCAAGCTTCCTCCCGACGTTCACTACGAGTAGCATGGAGTCTAAGGCCTCTCTTGTCGGCGGTTGTGTCGTACGCTCAGTTGAACCCTCCTAACGGTTTATGCTGTCTTCAATAGCATTCGTGAGTGCTACTCTCAATTGGGCATCGTTTGCAGAAGGTTTGTTACCTTGATAGGCATGGTTGTGTGGAAAACCTGCCGTATGATGTTCTTCTCATACTCCAATTGCAACGGCGTACTAGTCACCTTGGTGGTTCTTCGTTCCTTGGCCATCGCCTCTTCCACTTGAGCTCTAGCCTCTCTAAGTCTTTCCTTCTCTTTACGAGGGTCTGGGTAGGTAGCTTTCTTCATCTGTGCTCTTGTGATCACCATGACCTCCTCATCGGCTACCACCAGCATATTTATGCCTTTCTACTTCAGGCAGTTGGTGTCTTCATGATCGCCAAGTCCACACCAATTACAGAGTCGTCCTCCCATACCATGATTGTTCTGGGATTGCCTGGCGAAGTGACCCCATCCCTTGCACTTTCGGCACTATATCATGGGTCTTCCCTTGTTGTCGTACTGAATCTTGCTTCTTGGTGTATTGTTATTGCTTCTTCGATTGTTGCAATAACCACCAAGGGATGCATTGTTACTTGGAGGCTTTGGTGGTGTGGTCAGAGGGGTTGATTGTTCCCCTTGTGCAAAGAATACTTGCGAACTCCTCACCTTTAGATTGCACGAGCACTCCTTGATGGAGTGTCCCTTAACTTGGTAAATGTCACAAAACAATTTCTGGCAGTTCGCCTTGGTATGACCTTCTGTTTGCACTCGGTACACCATAATTCTTGGACTCCTTTGAACTCTCCTTGTCAGCCTTTAGCTCCTTCATCATCCTCATCATATCCCATCGGAGAGCTTGTACACTCTTTGACTCATCTTCGTTGCTCTCCTTCGTACTATCATCGTCATCAATTTTTTTCTTCCCTCAAGAGGATGTCTTGTTCTCACTCTCGATGTCCATCGCACAGTTATAGGCTTCTACGTACAACGATGGAGGTACCACCTTCATTTTCTTTAATAGGGAGTGAAGTAGTCTTCCAATGAACCACCTTTTCTTTAGGCCGTCTGCTGGTTGTGTCTCCAGCTTCATCGACAACTCCTTAAGTCTATGGTTGTAGGCTCATACGTTCTCATTCTTTCCTTGCTTTGTGTTATATATTTATGCCACAATTTCATTGTCGTCCCTGAGGAGTTTAAATTCCTCTTCAAATGCTCTTTTGAGTACTCACCATGAGACTATGTGTTGCATCCAATTTCATGTACCAATCTATGGCAATGCCTCTAAGCGTCGTTGGGAACGCTCGTAGCAAGTAAACCACGTTGTCCTTCCCATTCACAATCCATATTGTCTTGCACGTTTTACAGTGACATACAGGATACTCTGAACCATTCCCCATAAACTTCGATAGCTTCTGCCTTTCGAATGCTAACAGAGTCACCATGCTTCTTCCGCAATACCCTCCTTATACGTTGGACCTGACTGAACTGTTTCTCCCCTGACGTTCCAATGCCTCACATGCACTCTCGGCCACGTACGGATCAGCAACATGTCCCCTCTCAGCATCCTCTACACCTTGAGTCTCCTGGGATTCGTACCAATACTCCCTCTGCCCGGAGGTCTTTGGCTTGGATCCTCCAATCCTTGGTCCCTCATCGTCCGATGTGGACAACTCTCGAATGTGGCTTATATTGTTTTCAAGTTCTTTTAATAGTTCATTTTCATCATTTTTTAGTTTTTCTCTGTCTACTGCCGATGGTGTCCTAAAAGTTCATTCGTCACTTACCTCAGCAAGGTTTTGGTGTAATTTTGCAATGGATTGGTTATTTCATTAATGTTCATTCGTTTCTTCAACAATTTGTTTTAGTCTTCTCCGTCGGGTTTCTTGTTCCTTTAATCTGAGTGATCATCGTACCCTTTCCCCCAATGTTTCTTGCTCGCTAGGTACTCGGCTTTTGTCCTTATTGGGTTGTACGGGCATTAATTGTTGGTCGTACAATCATTGATTGTTGAGAGTATGCCTTCAACTAGTATCGTGTTCCTCCTCCCACTTGCTCCTTTCCTTGTACCGTTGTAGTATTTGCTATCTTCAGCATTCTTGGTCACTCTCCGCCTGAAGAACTTACAGTATGATGTAATGACATGCCAACAACCTTGGCAATCGGTCAAGGAGATGGTCAATCTTTGGGTTGATGTGCAGTCTATCCCAAATGACCGATTGAGGGATCTCTCGCCTGAGCCTCCCTCCGTACATGATCCCTCAACGAGATATCCCATAGGTTGACAAGGTCATGTGTTAATTCATCTTCTTGTTCCTTGTTTGCTTGTATCAGTTCTTCCATCAGCCGACCCATCACGATGTCATTCTAACGTTGGGTGGTTTTCCCAAGTTCACTTAGGCAATGGCGCCAAATGTTTACTCACTGGGATAACCTTAACGTACTATGAGAGTAAACAGATGAAACTTATAGAACATAAGCATGCACAGAATATTCATGAACGCATGATGCATAGAATAGGATTTGCATTTATTCATTAATTCAACAGCAAGTACAAAAGTATAATGTCAACATCAGAATACCATTGGTGGTGGTTGAGATCGCAACACTTCGTTATAACTAATCAACTAGTCGGGGACTTAATCTTCCTGAACCAACATGTAACAAAAGTATATGAAATATTTGGTATTTGACTATAGTTTTATTTAATTGCAACTGACTATTACCGACTATGACCGACTACGACTGACTATGGCCGACTACAGCCGACTACAAACACAACAAAAGAAGGCTTGAATAAGGTATCAGATAGTTTCCTATTCCCTAAGTTTCTTTCAATTTTGCTATAATCATTTAAGGATCCAATCCCAAAGAACTATTTAAGGAACAAGAAACTGAACATAAAGAGAAGCAATCATGTTTTGTCGATAATGTTACCCCTCACCTCTCTAGATGTTGGTCTATGGAAAATTCTTTGATAGAAAAGAAGAGAGTTTCTACGTTTTCTTTAGCTTCCTATGCAGATATTTAAGAATTACTATGCTGGCTAAGTTGCCCCGAGGTTCTCTTTGTGATTTTGATGTCCTACGACTTGCAAAAGCAATGCAAGAGAACTTTCAAAATCTGGAAGCACACAAGCAACAACATACTGATCCACAAGATGCTTGTTGCATCAAAGATGAAAATGAAGTGACCTACTTTTCAACCTTCCCTGTGTCAATTGAAGATTTTTTTGGAAATTTTGATTGCAAAGGGACCAAACTTGTAGCTACTAGAAATCATTATCTTCCAAGAGTTAAAACATGTTTAGGGAAAGGATGGTGCAAAAATAGAGCAAAAATGTGAATTTATTGTCCAAGACCTGCACAAAATTGAATAATATTTCAATTAAATGTTGGAGAAAGAGGAAAGTATCGATGATTTTGTTTCAAGGTTTTTGCTATTTTTCTTTCAAATCTGTCCTCCCCAAATCAAATGACACAAAAGGTGTTGAATATAAAGAGTTATCCTTCTTGGCAGCACAAAAGAAGATTGCTAAGTGTTTTGTGTCTTTTTCCATCAGCGGAATAGAACACTTATGAAAGAGAAATGTATGATGTTTTATATTTTGAAAAAGATCATGTTACTTTGCCAAAAGTAGATGCAATTGTTGATGGGTTCATTGCCACCCGGCCCACACCTATTCCTAAACCAATGCAGAGCATGGAGGAAATGATTTTTCAACAAGATGGTAACATCACTATTCAACCTGTACATAATTTTTTCAAGAAAGGAATAATTTTGTTCGTCAAGTTGATTCCAATGAGTTTCTTTGCAACAAGCACTTGATGGCGTTGTGTCCTCTGTTTTCCTTCCCCAAAGTCACTCTTCATTGTTCTATTTTTCTCAACTCTGCATGAAACCAACATAGAGGTGCAACAACTCTCCAAATCCCTCCTCTTAAAAAGAAATTTGCCACTTAAAACCCTATCAGGTGCCTATTTCCTCTAACCTTCCCACTTAAATGACTAAATGAACACATCTAGTTGCCCTTTTAGGTCATCTTTGACACACACATTTCAGTCATATATGCCATTTAAAAACTGTTTTTGGCTTCCCCAAGGGCCTTCATGATATCCCTGTTGAGACTCGAAACCCTCAAGCTAAAGTAGCTCAAGTGCCTATGTCAATTAGACCATCTATTGTTCAATCCTTCATCACTAATGAGATTCCTTCTCCCTTTAGACAGGTTTACATCATCTCCCACATACATATATATGTCTCGGCAAACAATCGATACAACCTTGAGAAAGTCTTCATATTAGATAGCTTGACAGACAAACATGATGAAACCAACATAAAGGGTCTAAACCTTAAAAGTTTCATCCGGGTGCAGTAACTCTCCAACTCCCTCCTCTTACCTTGTCGAATTAACATTCAGTCTCAAACTCTAGCAGTGACATTGCCCCTACCCTCCTGACACTGTCTTGTGTGTTGTGAACCTTTTCCAAGGGCCTCATAAATCACAACTTTCTCTCTTTCTTACTCATACAAGGCCTTACACAATATCTAAAGAACAAGCTCCCCTTCTTCTAGTGCCTTTAATGCTACTCCAACCATTTCTTTGGAAAATAAGGTGGTGGGTGACCGGGACCCAACTCCCAATGCCAATCATCCCCCAACACCATTGCTTTATTGAAAGGGTCGTGTACAAACCTCAAAAAGCAGAGAATCCTCTCTGCACATAGCTCTGGCAAATATCAACAACTCCTTGCAAGGGTTGTTGCCTGCAAAGGAAGCCACAACAAAGCAAAAGAAAATGAGTCACTTCAGCAACTTGCCTCTCTTATAATCTTCTACATTCCAAAGCAAAAGCACAACCAAGTCTTGATGCAAGTTCACCTCATGGGACAGATCACTGAACCTGATGAAGCAAAGCATTATCAGACATCACAGGCAAGCTTAGGCTGTATTAGAAATACTCATAGACAAAATAAAAAGACATTTGTTGAAAGAGGTGATGCAGTGTAACTAGCAACAAAACACAAGCTTGTTTTGCTTCAAAAGCAATGGGGTTACTTTACATTCCAAACTAGCCTAGGTGTCTTAGCACCACCACCCTCCAGCACAATAAGGAACAACTATTGGGGGTTGGATCCACCAAGAGTATGACCCCCAAGTGGCAGAACAATGGGAAGCAGTGCAGAAAGAGGCAACGTTGTCACCCAAGGGCCAACATGAAGATGCGTTGCTCTTCTTTACATACTATCAAATCAACAATTTCTATTACTAGCTTATGATGGACACCACTTATGTTAACAATATATAGTTTCCATAGATGGTGCTATCATATTACCATTGTCTATGTAACCACTATATAGTACATTTCCTTGTTAGTTGTGTTTTGGATGTAATTTTCTCTTGAAATGCATTTCTTGGTGATTTCTTCCCTCCTTGTCAATGAGGGTTCTTGTAATCTCTAATTTTATTAATTATTCTCCTTCATCAAAAGACAGAATTGTGATGACAGAAAAGCACATTCAGCTCTTAATTGAGTTCAACTAATGGTGAAACTATTGGGGTGAGGATTAACCTTCCAAATTGCTCATGATCTACTCTCCAAACTACTCCCAAGTGTTGCAACCAAGGATCAATTTTTCCTTTTTTTCCATTTCAACACTCTCAAATTCATTTTTCTTCAGTAGCTTCAATAAATCTGGTGAGCGCACAATGCGATTAGCCCTCAGCAGCCAAAAAATTGTATCAAATCCTAACAAAAGTGTGATAACAAAAAAGTGTCTTCAGCTCTTGATTTTGTTCAGCTAATGGTGAAACTATTAGAAAAGCTCCTCAATGCAAGAGGCATGCTCTTAATGCAATATACAAGAGTGAGGTCAACCTTCCCAATCATTTGTGGTCTACTGTCCCAGCTACTCCCAAGCCTTGCAACCAAGGATCATTATTTTCTTTTTCATTTCAAAACTTTGAAATTCACTTTTCTTCAATAGCATCACTAAATCTAGTGAGTGCACAATGCAATTAACCCTCAACAGCTGAAAAATGTATCAAATGTTAACAAAAGGATTCTTATTGATTTCTACATGCAAAACATGTTTTTGGGGATTGATAATGGAGGAAATAAAAACAATGAACGATAATTGGAAATTTGAAACCATTTCTAGTATGGGAATTCAACTTGCACTTAGACTTGGGGTAATAGGTGAAATAAGTGTTACATAACTCACTCAAACTTCGAAAGTCCCAAGGCGAGCAGCTCAAAAGAAGGCTCGAGGATTCCTGACCCAATTCGGCAAGTTCTAACGGATAGACTCGATTGGCATTTGCAAAGATGAAAACAAACCAAAAAACACAAATTAAAAAATATGAAACCTAAGCACTTAAATGAACTCCTACACTCCAAAAGCACACTCATTTCATTTGCAAGCACAAGGAGAAGAAAAAATGTATTGGAGCCAAAATCACATCTAATAGAAGAAAAAACAAGCACACAAGTTGAGCAACATTGATTGAATGCCATTTGGCCATGTTTGTAGCAGACCTTGGTGCATCTAAGGATCCTCCAAAGCATTTAGGAGAACCTGTTATAGATTTGGAGCATCCCACAATTGATCTCAAACAAGTTTGAAGAGATAATTTTGTATTTTGAATCTTTTCTTCTTTTTTTGTTTTTTTTAATTTCATTTGTCTTCTACATTTTTTTAAGATTCATAGAACAAAGAAGAAACCCTAACTATCGTTAATCTTTTTTAGATATCTTCGTAATTTTTTTCTATTTTATGGCTGCATACCCTAATTTCATCCCTTGGGCAATGAAAGGGGAGATAACTTTTGTGAATTGCAAAGCAAAAATGATTCAAAAAGGCATTAACTAATTAAAATATCACCCTGCACAAATACCATGGTAAGATGCTAAAGTGTGCTCAAAAGCACCCCCTGAAGTTTTGAAGTACAAATCCAATTAAAGACCTTTAAGCAACAAAAGAAACGAAAAAAAGACAAAGAGAAGAGATGGCAGTCATTCTTGGAGACTCTTCTTCTTCAATTCCTCCATTTCCTAGATCTTTGAGTGGTAGTGCTAGTCGCAATGTTGGGCCTAAAGTTCATGGATCTAAATTAAAGTCATATATTATACCACACACTACTACAGGTTCCCAACCATCACTTGAGAGTATGGGTTGGAAAAAGGACAAACATGATGCAACAAGGAATGCAATCGAACACTTTTGGTTTTATTGTACCATTTCATTTCACGTAACCAAGTGATTAATTATCGTTTTTGTTTTAAAGTATATCATTTGATTCTTTCTCTCTTGAATTTTTGAATTTAGGGGTTTGTACTTGTAGAGTTTGAATTTTAAACTCTATGTTTCATATTGTTTATTTTATTTGTTTTAGATCTCCTTATTGTCAAAATATGGTGGATGTCATTACTATTCATGAGGTGGAGTTCAAAGCCCCTAATGCTAAGAAGATAAAGGGCTTCATTTTGACCCAAAAGATGGTTGATATGAATGGCATAATTAATGAATAACGTGAGACATCAAAAAAGGGTCACACCATCATGATCAATGGTTGGACAGATAAAAGAAACGGAACACATTGTTAAATTTTCTTGTTTCTTCCTCAAGTGATTGTAATTTCTTAAACTCTTTGATTTAGTGATTAAGATTTTTAATACTTTACTAATTAATGCTAGCATTACAAATTTCATTGTTTCTTTCTTAGGTGGCACAATTTTCCTAAAATGCATTGATCCTTCTAGGAACACAAAAAATGTTGAATTCTTTTGTGAGGTTTTGGAGGAAGTCTTGGCTGAAATGGGTGAGGAAAATGTTGTACAAATAGTTACAGATAATGCAAAAAATTATGTTGTTGCAAGTAGAGTTCTCATGGATAGGCACCCATCCTTAGTCTAGACTCCTTGAGTTGCTCATTTCCTTGACCTTGTATTAGAAGATCATGACAAAATCTTGTGGATCTAATCAGTGTGAAGCATGGGAAAAGTATTTGCAAATACATATACAACTATGCTTGGATCCTCAACCTAATGAGGAAATATATAGACAAGAAAGAATTGGCTCATCCTAAAATAACCCATACTGCAACAAACTTTATCACGTTGCAATCTTTGTTTCAATCAAAGGCCACTTTGAAGCGTATGTTTGTTAGTGAGGAGTGATCTACATCATCATATGCTAAGACCAACGCAGGGGTTAATGTGGTTGATTGGATTTTTTATGAGCATAGCTTTTGGCTTCCAACAAAGCAGATCATAGAAATTAGTTCATATTCGATATTTCCATTATGCTTTTGTTCATGTTTGCATTCTATTTATTTATTTTTGTTCCCATTTATATTAATGTTTCATAATAACTGCAATTCAAAGAACCTTTAGTTGTTCTCCTTTGAGTTGTTGGTGGAAAGAAACTCACAATAGGTTGTATATATGAGGGCATAGATGGGGTCACAGGGACCATTAGGTCCATTTATGTTGGCATTAAGAATAAGTATCTTACCATATGAGACATCATTGGTTGATGATGGCACCTTCAACTTCACAATCCCTTACATGCAGTTTCCTATTTCCTAAATCCAGCAGTACAATTTTGTCCAAATTTCAAAGGCCAATGAGGAGGTACTAAGTGGGCTCTACACAGTCATAGACTGGATGGTCCCTAATCTTCAACTCAAAGTGAAAATAATATCTGAGATTGGGATGTATAGACTTGCACAAGGGGACCTCTTTGCACAAGACATATGCAAGACAACACAAACAACATTACAGCTAAGTAAGTCTATTAAGAGCATAATTTAAGTTTCAAGATTACAATTTCCATTTTTTCACATTAACATTGAAGCTCAAAGTTGGACAATGAGATTGAGTTTTTTTTCATTTCAGATTCATGGTGAGAAATCTTTGGTGCTAAGGTATCAAATCTTCAAAGGATTGCAATTTGTATCTCGATCCAACATGCAATGCTTCAAGATGCAAGCACAATTTGAGTATGTTTGAGCACATTCACTCCAAGAAGCATAACAAGTTGTTAATGCAAAGGTTGAATGATCTTGTTTATGTTAATTACAACCTTCACCTCTGTCACAAACTAATCTCCTATCACTTTAGAGGGGGTTGATCTACAATTACATTGGATCACCAACATTGAGGATCACGTCTTCAATGAGGAAAATCATGCATGGGTTGATCAAGTGGATCTAGAGTAGAGGAAGTAGCCATGGCAAAGGAGGATAGACCACGAGCAAACCCCTTAAATGTTGATGCCATTGGTACACAAGAAAATATCATTGCAACAATATTGAGGACTTATATTTTTAGCTTTGATATTTGTTTTGAAGCATGGATTTCACAATCCATGAGTTTTTTATACACTTACAATATATATATATATATATATATGTTATTTCCTTCAACTAAAATCTACTTTTATACTCATGCGATCAACGTATACTTTTGTATGTGGTCAAAGTACCTTCTATTTGATTAGTTCATTGTGTCTTTAAAGTTTATTTAATGAAGGGTGAATGAAACAAGTTTTAGATCCTTAAAAATCTATATATTTTATGATTTTTTCAATTCCTCGAGTTTATGCCAAGTCCAAATCCAGGTCAATGTGATATGTTATTTCCTTCAACTAAAATCTACTTTTATACTCATGTAATCAATGTATACTTTTGTATGTGGTCAAAGTAGCTTCTATTTGATTAGTTCATTGTGTCTTTAAAGTTTATTTAATGAAGGGTGAATGAAACAAGTTTTAGATCCTTAAAAATCTATATATTTTATGATTTTTTCAATTCCTTGAGTTTATGCCAAATCTTGTAACTATGGGCGAATAACACCATTTCACACAAGAAGCCAAGAATGTGTCTTCCCCAATATAGAGAGCAGTTCTTTACCATCACCGATGCATGGCAACAATGCTAATACCTTGGAAAACGAATGACTTGCGCAAACAAAAGGTTCTTTGCTTTAAGGAAGGGGGCTTTAAAGAAGCAAACAAAGTCATTTGTCCGTCATGTACCAAGTCCAAAAAATACTCCCCATACTGAAAAGAACTTATAATACTTTCCTAAGGCAATGGGAGTTTCAAACAACACTTCCTACACAAAAAAAAAAAATGTCAAGGAAGCAATGCTTTTAACACCAAAAGTGACAGCTTTAGCTGCAGAAGTGGCAGAGCAAGCAGAATTCACAATTAACTGTTTTTTCAACCACATTTTTTTCACTAATTGGTTAGGCCATTCCAAGCACAAGGATAGAAGTTGTTTTCAAGGAATCGCACAAGTCGTTGTTAGTGGTGCTTTGTATGGCAGAAACCTACTCAAGGATGGCCTTTACTAGATAAAAAAGGTATCCCAAATTCAAGACCTCCAAAAAAGGGATCATCCAAGGCTCAAGCTAGCTCCTCCACTGCTAACACTGAAATGTCCATGGCAGAAGAGTCTCAAATAACTGCAAGTTGGACATGTGGAGAAAGCCAACCATTCTATCCATAGGACACCTTTCC
>VDFB02270651.1:41852411-42178526 GCA_007258455.2 Sequoia sempervirens
GAAGCGCCCCTAGCCCGCAGGGTTGAGGGGTAGTGCCCCCAATGGGTTTGAGGGGTGGTGCCCAAATGAAGACCTTTAAAACCATACAAACCTTCATGGCACATACCATTTTCATAATTTTCTAGAAGGCAAAAAGCAATGCTTAGAAAGCCAAAAAAAAAAGTTTCAGGCAAGTATTTGCGAGTTTCTGGCGAGTTTCTACGAGTTTTTGGTGAGTATTTACTTGTGAGTCACTCGCTTGGGTTTTGAAACTGCGAGTACTCGTGAACTCGGCAAGTACTTGCTGGGATTGAGAACCATGTGAATTTCTATATTCTTGTACAATCATTTTGTGGCCGAATTATGATTCCTATCTTTCACTTGGGATTCTATCAAATAATACTAAGTAAGAAATATTTGGGGAGCAAAAACTCTTGGGACTAACAACATTTTCAATAGTGTATGGGTAGACATGCAATAAACAAGGAAATCAAATTAAAATGGAAATATTTTCCAAGAGTTTCAATTAGAAAAACATATAAGTAAAATAAAAGAATGCCCTTTATGCATTAGTTTGTTAAAAGTTGACATTGATTGCCATTCACGTGAAGACATAAATGCCTAGCTTGAATAGTCAAGTTATAAGTATTGATATTGAGCTATAAGAAAAGATGAAAGCGATAGAGGAATACTTGAGTTGAGAAATAGAAGACGTGTGACAAATTACAAAACCATGTAAAAAAGGTTAATCAAGTCATATGTTCTAAGCATTAGACTAAACTGGTTCATTGAGTAGCAATAAAATTCTAAGAAATTAGCAGTGAGGCACTTTGAAATAATTCCTATTCTAATAAACTCAGCCTTAAATTGGGACAAGATCAATGAATAAAATATAATTAAGGCATTTAGGTGATGTTTTCACAGTGTATCAAATTATGAGATTTTTCATTAAGATAAAACATCTAATGGTTATGGCAGCCAATTCTTGAATACATGTTTTAGTAGATAAAATTTGTTGATCCACTTCCTGTAGTGAAACATTGGTTATATCATCATTAAAGTTGGAATGATTTGCATAATAATTGTTCAAGTTAGGTCATTTCCAAGCATTATTCACTAGTTCATAGAATAAACAATAGATGCTCACAATATAAGGATATTGTAATAGGCGTCCATATATTTACTCTAACTTGTTCTTTCACCTTGGTATGTATTTGGGATATTTACTTACTAGTCATCTCCTATTTATATGTACACCATTTTCTTTATTGGACAGCTGAGGAAATATTTCTTTCACATTAAATTACACACCTCCCTAGGGATGTCACAAGCCAAGAATTCATAAAAAAAATTACACATATTGACATACCCCTTAACTTTACGAGTGTTCACAAGATGAAAAGTGTCAGTATGCCATAACTTTTTTTTTTTTTTTTGTGGGGTTACCTTTAGCTCATTACTTATAATGATCCAAATGACCGTCATTACAATATCTTCCCATAGTTTATTTGGTGAGGAACAACACACAATAGGCTCAATCAAATTTACATATCTGTAGTATGTCACAAATGTTGCCTTGAGTTGCCATGGTCTTCAATTTTGTGAGCATAGAATGATGTTACTCTAGCTCTCTTGGTAATGTGTCCAAATGCCCTTGAATGGTGCTATGTGCTTATCCTATTCGTCACTTTGGGCATGCATTTTAGGGATCAACAAATTAATATAATGCTGCTAATTTTGAAGTCATTACACGTGGACCTCCTAAGCTTTCATTAGCAATTCCTTTTGAATCCATGTTGTTATTGTCCTTTTCCTTAAATATATTATGTTGTCCTTGTACCTACAATTCCATGATTGACTGTCTCGATTTGTGCATTGTATGCTTGGGTCTTAATACCAAGAATGATCTTGACATCTTTATGTAGCACTTTTGCTAGTTCATCATGCGAAATGGCTTCATCGTAATTTTATTGTAAATAATGTCTTCTATATAGCTTTGCCTTCATAGATACATCACAGGAATTTTCATTTGGTTGTTTCCCATAGTATTCAATCCCAACATTCTCATTGTTGATTTGAGGAATAATAGGCTCAACAATAGCCATATGGTTGTAACCTATTCATTACTTGTATATCCCATTTTTACACAAATATTATAATTATCCTTATAATAGCACATCATCATTTCTGCATCAAATGTTTTAGGCTTCATAGATCATGTCATAAACCTTTGCATCACATGTTTCAAGCATGAAAATATTTGTTATAAAAGTTCCATTGCACATTTCAACTTTTTTAATATCAAGCTTTGGCAATTTTTCATTTGCTTCCTATATTTCTAGAATCACATTACCTCTAACTACTATTTCATTTTGGCCATGTTTGAGGAACACATTTAGGTTTTCAATTAGTTACAAGACTTGCCTAAACTCGCTAAGACTATGCGAGTCTTGAGGCGAGTGTGTTAAAATTGGGTCTTTGGGACTCGAGACTCGGGTACATAGTAAGTCTTGTAGGGTAGACCGTGTAATGTCCTTTCTAGAACATTTCTTATTTTTGCCTTTAAACAATAATTCTAACTCAAAATGATAGTTCCATTATATTTATAAACATGACTTTATCTAAAATTATGAATTTTATTATAATATTCAGATTTATAACTTATGTCATAATTCTGAAAATAGAATTTATCTTGATTTTTTGCTATAATTTTCCTTCCAATTTGCAGCTATTCTTCTTGAATGATTGTCCCTAATATCTAGTCAAGTTATGGGTTTTCATCCAATAACTTGATAGAAGTTAAGGGTTTTCGTCCTTAAATCTCTCAATTTTCCTTGGAGGTTTTTTGTCCTCTTTCGCTGTAATATTCACATGCAATAAGTCATAATATTCCTGCTCAATTGATTGATGTCTTCTTCTCATGAAATGATCTCCCATATATATCTTATTTTTGAAAGAGTCACAACCTTTCTCACACAGCCGCTGCCCTTTGGTAAATTATAGTTAAATTTTAATTTGACTATGTTTATCTTAAAATTGCTGGTATGACACTAGTGCCACTTTTTATCAGCATTATCTCATCAATGATATTGGAACCATTGTTCATTGACTTCTTAATGGCTCACATGTTGCGATGTAGATTTGAATTTCGGCGGTGGCATGATAGAGTCAACACAGTTGGAGAAAGAAAAGTTAAAAAGAGATAAAAAAATATTTTTGAGTGTTAATCTGACATTTTAATTACTTTTAAAAAAAGAAACTTACAACCTTTTAATGCTTGTTTGGTTTAAAACATGCCCATCTAGGATTAACAAGAAAATATGAAAATGGTGTGAGCCATGAAGGTTTGTGTGGTTTTGAAAGTCTTCATTTGGGCTTGGTGGCAAGGGCTCCGCCTCTTGACCCCACCTTGTATTGTGACAGGGAACACACCATGGGGTTGCCCTTGGACCCCACAAGGGGTGCTGCCCCTCGATCCCATTGTGGGCACTACCCCTAGACCACTGCATATGGTGCTACCCCTAGATCCTATTGGGGGCTTTGCCCCCAAATCGCCATCAAACTATAAGTCTAACCAAGTAATAGACCAATGATGAATCATGATCATAAAATCTTGAAAATACATATGTCCTATTGCAATTCTCTACATCTTCACAGTCAAAGCCACAATCAAGGATTATCTTGTTTCATACATTGGACAACTTGTTTAGTATACAAGAACTGCCATAGGCAAAGTTGGCAAGCTACAGTCATTGTATTGTTGAATACAAGTTAAGTCATAGTTGGCGAGAAATGCCATTTTCATAATGCAAAAATGTATCAATCATAGACAACTTCTAGAAGAAACCCATCTATTAGTATCCTAGCTAAGGTTAAACTGGAACATAACCATTTGTCTTTTTACTTAACCGTTCCTCTTTGTTAATGAGCTTGACAACAAAACATGCAGTCTTGAAGGCTTCATAAAACTTCATTACTGAATCCCTCACTTGAATATACAAACCAATCATTAAGACACAAGCAAATATCATGGCTACATCATCATCTAGGACCTATCTTAGATGCCAACGCATGACTTGCCGTGATGTTGGGATGAGTGATGCAGGCTCCTCTGAGCCATATACTTGTAATTTTAGTTTTGATGCCATGGATTTCATAATCCATGATTAAAATTCATTTTTATACTCTTGTGATCGATGCATGAAAAAGTTTTGAATCCTTAAAAATCTCTACATTTCATGGTATTTTCAATTTGCGGAGTCTTTGCCGAATCTGGGTGCCAAGTCTGAGTCTGATTCAAAAATCAACGTGCCGAGTTCGAGTCTTTTAACACTGGGTTTTCATAAATTTGAATTTCTTAATAAATATCTGTAATAATTTAGATGTCATGAGATGAGAATTCATGAGGTTCAAATTTTTGCTCTATTATTGACACTAAATCCCTCACTCTCAAATTAAATTTTTTTGAAGAAATCAATTTCCTTTCCAGGAGAATATTCTTTTGACAGATTTTCATATGGTTTACGTAATGTTCATAGCTTCCATCTTACGCAACTCCAACATTTTTTTTTTTGATTAACTATGATGAAAAGCAAATGATATTTCCCTCCAATAGTGAAATTTCTAAATTTTAGTTACAAATTTAGAATCTCCATGAAACTTCAGAGGAAATAGTTTCATCAAAAAAATACTGCAATAGGATGGAGCTATGCCCAAAGAATGATGGTCACCAAACAAATTAAATTTTGAGGAAATCCTGATGTGATTGTATTTCAGTGTAGAATCACACACATGAACAGAGGTTTTTGTTTACTGTCGTCACCAAAAAGAAGTCCCTACAGCTCCAAATCATGAGATTTTCATGTTCCTGAACACCTTCAGACCATGGTGTATTGCTCAGACTGTATTGATGTCATGATGAAGTTTAGAACTTGTCTAATTTAAGCATTGCACATTAGATAACACAGAATAAACAATAGGTGCTCACTATAGAAGGCTTCATAGGGTACCAAGTACTTAGACATTCACTCTATAAAGTATTATTTTACTTTGATATCTATTTGTGTTAGCTACTTGTCCCTAATTTATATGCACATTATCAAGTTACCCCAGTCCTTATTATACAATGCAAATAAACACAGAGAAGACCAGACACACAAATAGGAAAGCTGAAATGAGCTGGACACCAATATTATAAAACCTTGATTGGTACATGTCGAAATTTATGATGATCAAGCTATTGGTATTGTTATATGTCATATGGTGACAGCTCATGGCATCACAAGTTAATGTTTACACACACTAACATGATCCAATTTGGATTTAGCAGCACCAAGCTAGAAGTTTTTTTTTTAAACAATGTTTCGAGGATGAACGATTTCAAAGGTTGAATGCTTCTTATAACCTTCCATGTATATATAATTCCCTAATCTATAATAAATAGTATTGCAGTTCAGAGCACATTTTGCAACTTATCTGTAGTTACTGAATGTATTTGGATCTTCGTCAGTACTCAATTTTAGTGGCAAACATTTGATATTACAACAATTTGTTTGGTTTAACTTAAAATAATGTAGGATGTGTGAAAAGCTTGCAAGTAGAGGTTTGCATAAAAGCATCCTTAGTAAATTGTACGTTTTTGCCAGTCATAGAAACATTTAGTTTATTGATTGTAAGAAATCAGTAAGCAGTTAGTTTGGGTCATTTGAATCTGCTTCTTCATGTAATGACTGATTTTCTCTTCTATTGCTTTTGATTTAACAGTGAACAATTCAAGTTTCAACTATTAAGTCCTTCAGGATCAGCTGATTTACCGGCATTGCTATTGTTGGAGATAGTTGTAATTTTGACAGATTCTTCCTTTCCTTGGGCTGGAAACATTTTGGCCTATGTTTTGGAAAAGTATAAATTTGGACATTTCCGTGAGCTAATTCTCACTGTGGTAAGGCTCTATTTTGTTGTATTCCTTGCAAGTAGGGAGTTATTAGTGGAGAGAAAAGGCTTAATGCTTGTGCAATTTTCACATATCATCTATGTGGTGTTCCTCCTTAGTACAAAGAAATGATTTTTGCTGTGTACGTTATGCCATTCTTTCTAAGATTGCATGGTTGTTCCATTCAGTTTAATTTCACTTGCCATTTACAGTAAAGTTTTAGTGAATTTTTTGGGATGGCCTATTTTTGGGAGAAGCTTTTGTGATTATATTTGTTCACCCTATGTTCTTTGTCTGTCCTTTTTTATATTTGTGACACGCTGCATGGGGCATGTATGTAGATGGTTCCAATGTATACTGTTGTTATGTGTAGGTGTAAACATATTGGGAGAAATATCAAAGAGAACTATGATTTTCTTGTTCACTGTATTTAAAAGAATGTATTCCAAGGGGCTTATGTCAGTTGTGTACATTACAATAGTCTTGGAATTTTTCTGACCAAAGTATATGTCCTTGTAAAATTATTTGTTTTGTGAATAAAGGTTTTAAAGCTCACCTTCTATAGTTATATGTAATGAAACATGGGAAGTAGTGTTTCATGTTATTGATTACTTTGCATCAAAGGCAAGTGAAATTTTCAATATCAAATACAAGGCTGAAAATTTTCAATTTTTTGTTTTCTACTGCAGTCAGAGCAAGGAGGACAAACTAGCATTTCTGGAGCTGGGGTATCTCGTCTAGAGTGTGTGCTTACAAGAGTTGCTTCACAGTCCACTCCTGGCCATGAATCCCCCCTGAAATTGAGTTTTCCAGCTCAAATTATGTCTATTCCTTTTCTATGGAAGCAGTTTCCAAATCTGAAGCAGGTAAGGGAAGCACCTTTTGATTTGAGCAATTGTGTTTTCTTCCTATCTTATGTGCTGATTGAACCAATTCTATTTTTCCAATCATTTTTGGCAAGTTACTTTTATATTAGATCAATAAATCACCGTAAAGTGCTGAGATGTAGTGCTACTGAGAAATTTGGAAATGATTGTGCATTACCATTGAGAAATATGTTATAAATATCAGAGACATAATATCTTTATGTTTGTATATTGTTTTAAAGTAATTGTGATTTATGCAATACATTGTTCATATCCTTCCAAAGGATTTATTGTTTCTTATTTCTTTCTGTGTTTTTAGGTGGTTGTGAGTCAAGCTCTTTGGTCACGCTATATTCAACAGATAGCATCTGCTTTGCCAGGTCATCTGAATCTTCTTCCGCCAGATACATCTCCATTGCTTCCTGGTCCTGCCTGCCTTCTTGGCAACATACTAGAAGTTGCTAGATTCGTATTATCTCAGCCAAATTGTACACTGAAGATGGTATGCCCTCATGCATTTAGTGAAATATTTAATATCCTCTACATATCTTATTTTTAAAGTGAAATTTATTAGCCAGATACAGATTTTCAAATTCTCGTACAACCTTTAAAGCAGTTTTGAATTGGTTCTTAAACACAGTGTTTCAGAATGAGCCTTCATTTCTTGAAACTTGGTCTATTTTTATGATGTGTATGAAATGTGATGTATTTGGCTTTGTCATGTTGCTTGTTTTGAGTCCTGCTTTCTGAGAAAATGGGACTTCTGTTTGTTTGTCTGCCTTGTAGAAGTTACTGCCACATTTTTTGAATTTTCAGGCAATCAAGCTTGTGCGCATTGTTTGTTGTTAAATAGTTATGCTGTAGCTCAACTGATTGTTTTTATGGCATTTAAGTAGTGGAACCATAGCTTTTTGGAATGAATTTGCAATATTTTAAAATTAGATTGACTTCTATAACCTTCTGCACCATCTGAAGATTTTATATTTTCTATGACTTGGACCTGGGAAGAACTTGGTGTAAAACTTGATTAATTAAGAAATCACATTAATTCAATAATTCCACAAAATAAAATATAGAGGTTTTTTAGCCTGTGTCAAATCCATTTTATACCATAACAATAGGCATAAATCCATCAGAAATTTCAAGCTAATTATTAAGTAGTCAAATGTGCACTAAATATTAATATAGATAAATTTCATAGTTTATATATAAATTCTGAAATTTATCATGGCATGATACTTCATGGACAATAGATAAAGGCAAGTCACGAAGCAGAGTCAAACAGTGGATTGTGGATCATGACATAAAACAGTATCAAACAAAATAAGCGACACTGTTACATTTCCAGTGTCACTCCCAATTGCTAGCTACTGTGCTCTCAGATTAGATCCCAAACTGCCATTGACTTAGTCTCCATGTTTTCCTTAGTCTCTTAATCTATCTAACTTAAGTTTCTTATCCCAGTGATCCAGTATTATGCTAAGTCAACCATTTCCAGCTTGATGGCATTGGCATTCCTAGTTCCTTCTAGATATATATTATCTAGTTGAAGGTTGTTTAGTGCACGGATACTAAACCATTCTTCTATTTTTGTTTTAATCTGTTGTATTTCTTGGTGTGCACTAGCTATATTCTATATATGCATGCATGATGCAACCAAAAGAAGTAATGTTTTGACTCAGTTATGGGATAACAAACTTTAGAAGTGTAGGAGAACGGCTTCTTAAATCCTTTCATCCTGTTTTTGTTGTTGATTTGGTAGTGTTTATTCTTGAATTGGTAACATTGAAATGAATTGAAATTTGCTGAGCTAATAAAAAATAAGACTTAATGAAATTTAAACAGAGAATGGTAGAAGAGAGAAGATAGAACAGAAGAACAGCAACAGCAATATTTCCTAGGGAAAATCCTTTTGGGTTAAAAACTTAGCTTCAAATGTAAATATCACTATATTAACTTTGAACAAGCCTTATAATACAATCAGAAGATACCTGTAATGAATGCCCCTGATTTTTTTTGTTTTTGTGTGTATCATATTGAGAATAAGACAGAAGTTGCAGAAGGGTTTTATGTTTGATTTCCATTTATTTCATTGAGTGCATACATTGAAATATTCATGAATATGCTAAGGAAATAAGGTTACAAAACATCAACAATTAAACATTGCAACTCAACAACTGCAATCTGAAGTTTAACAATCATATTTCAGACCTGAAAATTACATGCACAGACCAGAATTATATGCTTGCTCTCCCAATACCCAGAAAGTGACGTTAATCCCAAGGTAGGCGACTAGCTCCAATAAATCACCAGCCCTCCAATAAATTTCAAACAGCAGCTTGAAATGGACGCCCAGCCAAGGAGAATCCAAAGAAACAATACCCAGATGTAATTTCCAAAGCACCACAAAATTATACTCAGGTTTGCCCTTTCCAGTTGCTCAGAAAATGAAATTTCAGACCTTTGGAAATTCATATTAGACCTCAGAAAAGGCAGTAAACATCAACAAAGTCTCACCAAAACCAAGAAATCCACACACCAAAACCATAGCTCCAAACCCACATCAGAAAACTACAAAAACCTTCATTCTATCCACACCAAAATGCTCCAACAGCAAGATAAAACACTGAAACTTCAAAGCCAAAACACCCATATGCAAATGAGAGCTCAAACTCATATTTATAAAGTGAAGGAAGAATTAGGGCAACTTGCATTTGAATTTGAATATATTTCCCTCTCATGTCACTTTATGAAATAAGATGAAATTATTCCAAGAGGGGCGTCCAACTTTTTGCCTCCAAAGTTCCGCTTTTGATTTTTAATTTAAAATTGACATTAAGCCCAAACTAGGCATCCCACCTTATGAGGCATAATTTAGCCTTTAAAAATGATAAATAAACTTCTTTTCTAGGCATCCACCTGAAATACATGGCCCCTCTTTTAAAACAACATTGTGCAACTAGGCCAAGGGGTCCTTTTTATTTTATTTAATTCAAAATTCCTCCCTTGGGCGTCTGTGCTCATAAGGAAACTATTTTGCTTTTGTTGCCTTCTAAACAACATTAAGTCATTACATTAGGCTTCAAGGTACTTTTTACATGACCCCCCGACCCCTTCACTTAAGTTAAATAAACTTTATTAAAATAACTTAAGTGAGAAATGCAAATAATAATTAAATCGAAACTTAGCCATGCCAACGCCCAAATTGGAAATAGACATTGCTGAAGTAGCCTTCGCCAGGACCAGTTACCAAAAATAGACTTACTATTTATAGCAATTGCTAAAAATAGTAAGTACTCCAAATCACCAAGCTGGCACAAAACATTAGAGTTCACTTGACAACTACCACACACTGCCCAAACAGGAAACCCTGCACTGCACTGCTACTCGGACCAGTTACTAAATATAGTACTTACTAAAAATAGTGAGTCAAAACCAAACTAGCCTGAATGAGGACATTGAAAATGGGGATATTACAATCCAATCCCGCAAATGATGTAGCCCCCATGTCAACACTCTAATAGCTTGCCGATAGCTAACCCAAGTAGAGAATCTGCAATACTTGCAATACCCAATGTTAAAAGATTTGCTAGAAACTTGTCAAACTTGGTGAGTCTTGAGGCGAGCAACATGAAACAAGTCCTAGAGACGTGTACCTAGTTCTTTGTGAGTTTGGTTAGAATTGTTAGAAGACTTGTAGGATTCACCTAGTCCCAAGCCCTAGAATTGGTCTTAAGAATAGGGGTGGAAAAGTAGTAATTATTACATAGCCCTCATCATTTAGATTGGTTAGAGTCTTCAGCTTTGTTGGTAGTTCTTGGAAGAGTGAAGATTTGGTTAGGAATAGTGAGACCTTGGTGTTGGAGAAAACATGGTGATAGAATTATGACAATGGCGTGTGCCATGAAGGTTTGTATGATCTTGAAGGTGTTAATTTGGTGTTGCCTTTTGACCTCTTGGGAGTGTTTCCTTTGCACACCCACAGGAGGCACTACCCCTAGGCCCCCACCAACTGTCATCCCCAAGTCTAGGCCCTTGGTCCCTTGGTCCCCAAGACCTTTCCCCACATCTTGCCATCCTCTTGTTTTGAAACTCTATGAAACTATGTAGAAAAGTCCAAAAAAAGCAAACAATAATTAGAAAGTAAAAGCTAAAACCTAAGACCTCCAAAAGGACCTATATCACTTCTAAATGTAAATTTTAGGTGAACAGATTAAATGCACAGAAAATATTTCAAAAAAAACAGAAACAATAACACAGCAGATACCTTGGGAAAACCCTCCTCTTGAGGGAGAAAAACCCAGCAACAAAGATCTCTCTTATATTTAATATAGTAGTGGCATCAACTCACTTTACAATGAGGCCGAACACAATGCCAGAAATCAGAACCTTTACCAGATACAAGGAACAGATACAGACCTCACTTTCAGACAGTATAATTCAGACCTTCAAGAGTATTCGCAACTCAGCATTAGATAGCCTTCAATTTGTACTGGAACAATTTGCAATCTGTTCTTGAAGCGCCTGAAAGAATTCTCTTGGCAGTTCACACTTGAAGGAGTTCGCACTTATTCGCTCTTGACAAAATTCGCAATCTTTGAACTTGATGATTAGCAATCTGCTAACAAGGAATTCACATTTGCAAATAATTCGCACTAGAAGATATATCACACATGAAGGTAATTCGCACTTTCTTGATGATCTTGCAAAGGACGGATGATCTTGTATATATACAACTTAGAGAGGTCGCACCTCTTCATATCATGAGGTCGGCTAGAATAAGCACAATTACAAATCATAAATGATGTCGGCCAGAATAATATTAATTTCAAATCATAAAGGATGTCGGCCTCAATCGTAAATAATACAAGTGAGGTCGGCCACCTCATAAATATTAGACAATAAATTAAATAGCCGACAGGCTATCATTTAATTTATGTTTCCTTCAATAGAGCTGGAAGGATCGCCTGTAGCTATATTTATCATTAACACTAAATGCTATTCATTTCATTTGCAAGCACAAATAGGGAGAAAACAAGTGCATTTGAAGCTAAAATACAATCCATTGCAGCAAAAAGTTACATAGTTAGGGCCTAATTACTACTCTATGGCATGGACACATGATTTTTGAAATGTTTGGAGTCTAGATTTATGGAGCTTGGTTAAAAGTGATAAAATTATGAAATTTCTTATGTGACGTGAATCTTTGTAAAGTTCTCAAAGGCATTTACCCCCTAACTTTGTTGAGTGCTCTGTCCTTTGACCCTTTTGAGCGGCATTGCTCCATGATTCCATTGGAGATTGACACTTGTAGACCCCTGCTCTAGTTGTGAACAAGAAAAAAAGAAAAAAATCAATTTTGGGGCATGTTGGATGGAAAAGCAATGTTTTTCTTTTCTCTTGAGTTTTTCCAAATTAAATTCCAAATAATTAAAATCATAGTAACGAGACTTGGACTCGACTTGAACTCGGCTAGGGTGACTCGACTCAGGACTCGAGACTTGGCGCCCGAAGTCGGCGCAGACTCGACAAAATGAAAAAACCCTAGAAATTCAGAGATTTTTAAGGATTTTTAAAACTTGTTTCAAGCACCCTTTATTGAATAAACCTTAAAGACACAATAACATCATTAAGTAGAAGCAAATTTGATCACATACACAAGTATACAATGATCACACAAGTATAAAGTACTCAAATTGTAGTTGAGTTGCTGAAGGAAATAGCATACTTAGATAGATAAAATTATAAATATAGTCAAATATATACAAAACTCATGGAATATGAAATCCATGATATCAAATGTTCCATATAAATATAAAATATCAAAAAAATAGCCACAAGTCTATTGCTTAGTGGAGCCAGCATACTTCCTACGAAGGCTTCTAAGGGTCCTCGATGATGTAGCAACTGCAGCCATAGTCTCTGCTTGTGTCTCCATGCTACTCTCACCAATGCCAGCTGTGTCTCCTTGTGCTCTAATCTCCTCCTCAGCCATGGCTACAACCTCAACCTCTCTCTCTGCCTGATCCACTCAAACTGTGGATCAACCTCCTCTAGCCTCATCAGGGCGGAGTCTTGGTCAAAAGTCTTCCTGTATTTGAGCTGAAGGTTGTAATGAACATATACCAAATCGTTCATCCTCTCCACTGACAGTCTATTGCGCTTCTTGGACTGTATGTGCTTAAACATACTCCAATTGTGCTCACAACCAAATGAACTGCATGGCTGGCTCAATATATGAATGGCAACATTTTGAAGGTTCGGTGTATCTGAACCAAACATATTCCACCATCTATCTGAGATGAGAAAAAGAAACAAAATCAATCTCATTTCAAGTTTCAAGTTCAACATGTAATAATAAATTATAATATAAAAAGATTAAAATGATGCCCTTAAATATATTTTTACTTGGCTGTAATGTCGTCCTACTCTCTTTGCACAATTGATGTGCAAAGAGGTCTCCTTGTGCTTTAGTGAAGGCATCTATCTCGTGCACTATCTTTGTAGTAACAACAGACAACATCTGCTCTATTGTCGAGTAGAGCCCACTAAGAATCTCTTTATCTGCACGGAAATCATGGCCAAATTGGAAGGGTGGATTTAGGAAACATGCGGCTGCATGGAGGGGCCTATGAAGTTGGTGGTGCCATCTCCTATCAATGATCTCCCAAATGGGACGATACTTCTCCTCAACTCCACCATAGACGGATCTAATGGCCTCTTTGGCCCTATCCATGGCCTCATATATGTAGCCCATTGCGGGCTTCTCCCCATCAGCAACTCGTAGGAGAACTAGCAAGGGCTTGATAAACTGCAAAGTGCAAACATTGTGAAACATGAACTTAAGTAAGTGTGAACGAAAATAAACAAATAAAAGTAAAATATGAATAAAAATTAAAACATAATGAAGAATTAAATTTTACCTTCACAATCTCCTCCACTGGTGTCCAAAACCTTGGCTCATCAAAAATGCAATCAGCCACAACAATCCTTACAGTGCTTGTAGCATAGGATGAGGAAGACCACTCACCAACAAACATGCGCCTTAAAGCTGCCTTTGACCGAATCAAGGATTGCAATGTGATAAAATTTGTTGCAAACCTAGTGATGCCAGGACGAGCCAATTTCGTCAACCCTGTGTATTGCCTCATTAGGTTAAGCACCTATTGTACCCAAAATAATTTTTTGCATTCTGCTTAAATTGAGCTAAATCATGTAAAAATGCTGTTAGAAGTCTATTTTAGGTCGAACCAAACATAAGGTCTTTGTGGGTTTGTGTCAAGGAAGATGCTTGCAAATTTCTGAAAATTTGAAAATTAGGGTTTTTTACCCCTATTTTTAGGGAAACCCCCAAAAATAGGACCTTCCCAGAAATGATTGAAAATGATTTTGATAGGATTAATCGACTTCACGATCACACTAGTCAAGTCAGAATCATCAAAAAATATGTTTTACTCTGGTGGGTCTATTTCTATTTTTTAGGAAGTTAGGAGCTCCGTAGCCATTAATGGAGGATTGGCCAATACCAGGTGCTGAAAGTTAAGCTTCAAAAGCTTCAACGAAGAAACCATGGCAGAAAAGGACAAAAATGGTGATCTTTGATGGAGGAGATTTTTGAAACTGAAAAAGGTTGAAATTGGACTAAGTCTGGAAACATTACGAAGGAGAAATCAGTCCATGATGCAAAAAGAGCCCTTTTCAGAGAGGGGCGCTCTTGATTCTCAAGAGGCAAATGCAGTAATTTGATCACTCTAAGACAGTCATCCTCTTCACGTCCGTGCTGGCTCGACAACATAACAATCAACAAGATCATCTGATGAAGTGATCGCCGACAAATGTTAGCAGAGTGAGAAGAGGTAGTTGACGAAGACATCAAAAATGGCTATTCAGCATGAAAAAAAGAGCCCTTGTCAAGCAAAGGCGCCCTTGAATGAGGTGGTCAAGATGTAACCCGTTGAAAAATGTCACCTTCGAGAGATCTCTTCGATCCTGTTTCAACTCGACAACGAATCTGTCAGCAAGCCTATGAGACGAGTCAAACGATTGCAGTGATGGATCAACTGAACATGCCAATTGAAGGATAAATCAGTAAGGTACAAGCTAAAAGCGCCCCTGCTGGCCAGGGGCGCCCATCTTTTTGAGGTACTTGATGACCTTGTCAGCAGTTGCGGTGTATAATTAACTTGTTTAGCTATCAGCCAACCTCTCGATCAAATCAAAAGCACTTTCATCGGACTTGCTAGGCAACCAGTGGAAGCAATCAAGTGGAAAACGTCCCAGAAAGAGACTGAATGTAAAACATGGTAAAACATACTAAGGAATGGGAAAAAGAGCCCTTTCCAGAGAAAGGCACCCTTTTTTTTGGGCCCTTAAATGCTGTCAGATGGCAGAAGGTTCTCCGGTATGACCTTCACCGTTTGGGTCAATCTCAACAACGAAGCTGTTAGCACGAGAATCCGACAAGGCAATCAACCTAGAGTGAAGATCAAATTGGAGTAGTTTCCAAGGTGAAAATCAATGGCAGAAAGAGCAAAAGTGCCCCTGCTGGCCAGGGCCCCCCTTGCTTTTAAGGACCTTAAGCTAACTTCCATAAACTAGAATACCAACCATCCTTTGCAGGACTGAGCTGGCCACTTGATGAATCATTAAACATGATTGTCTGACTCACTGATCAACGGGAATTTCAAATCAGGGTATGGGAGGTCTGAATGAAGAAGTTGAAGAACAAATATGAAAAATTGGCTAAGGCAAGGCCAAAAGCGCCCTTCCTAGAGAAAGGTGCCCAACCTTTTTGGGCCTTAAACTCAGTTTTTCAACTTAACACCTCCTTGGAACAGTTCTTCAGCACGGATCTAGCTTCATAGTGAATCTATCAGCATTGGCTCAGGATCGACTAATTAACCTGGAACCAGGATCAAACAGAGGTCATTCAACATGGAAAAATGATAAAATAATGTTCAAACTCAAGAAGGATGCCTAAAATGTCAAAGAGAAGTTTGTTGACTTGAGTTAGAGATTTTTTGGGATTTTTGACGTTCTGGGTCCATTTAGAAAATTATTCTAAGTAAAACCCACATCTCAAATTTTTTCATAAAAGTTACCCCATTGGCAAGCTATTTTTAGCAGTGGTAGAAAAAGTTGTTTGAACACATCCATGTTTATAGTCAACAGTTGAGTTTTTCAGAATACAGTACTCTCAAGCTGAAATTAAGACCAAAACGGTACTGCTTCACAACTTTCTGAAAACACTCGACACGAGCATGCATCAAGTGAAGCCCGTAGTCAAGTTAGACGCCTTGGAAGGCGTAAATGACATCACCGTTCAACGGATAGCCAAATATAGAAGGTAGTCATTCTAAACACAGAGCCGCCACCGGTTACTACCACACTACCTTCCACATTCCATGTCAACAAGGTTGGATGACACAGCTGCAAAGAAGATCATTTATCAAAAGCAGTTTGCAAGAGGTGTAAAAAGTCAATGACTGGTCAAAGGAGTTGTTGACTCAAGATGATGAGGTGTCAGACACCTAGTTGGGATGTCCTACCTTCCAAATGCCATTTATGGCACTTAAAGTTGACTTGATGCCTCATTCCAAGTCAACTCAAAATAGCATTAAATGTGACTGGAGTTAACCTGATGCCCCTTTCCAGGTTAACTCCAGGCCCCATAGATCATGCATGTCAGATCCCACTAATTGAGGATGTCTAATTTGACTTCCATAATTTGTGGATCTCAGATCTCCACTAAACGTGGATGTCTATTTTGGAGACACACTTTGTAATAAAGTTCACCTTTAGTTTAGTTTCGGTCAACTGAAGTAGTTTTCCAGTTGACTCTTTGTTTAGTTTCAGTTAACTGAAGTAGATTTCCAGTTAACAGATTGCTCGCCTACTTTTAGACATAGGAATAAATCTTGCTAATTGATTGGCAAGAACTCAATGGTAACTCAAGGAGATTTTAGGGTTGCCTACTCCTTTGAGTTCTATAAATAAGAGCCTTAGGTTCATTATTTTCTTAACTTTACTTCACGATAGCAAAACGCTGAGCAATTTTTCCTTCATATTGTTCGCTTAGTATATGTTCTTGGATCGTATTTGTTGTAGTTAAGCACCAAGTACAGCTTGTGCTCTGTCTACTCAGATAGGTGTGTCCAATCTTTGTTCATGTATCATTGGTTTGATCGCAGCATGTGTGATTGTCTCTTCAAGATAAGCTGCTGTCCCAACATGTATTCTTTGGTGAAGTATTGAGATAATAAATCAGGAGAGTTACCATGCCTTTGATCCAAAAGTCTCAAGGTTTTATCATTGTGTGTTGTGTTTAATAGTCTGTTTTCAATCTACACCTCGGAAAGGCCTTGGTGCCTCCTTGGGAATTTAGGAGATAAGATTATCGTCCTTTTGTTGTTTCTCATAACTTACTTTTCAGCCTACACCTCAGAAAGGTCTTGGTACCTCCTTGGGAATCCTGAGATATAAGTTATTGTAAGGATTACTTGTGTGAGTTCTATTTCGGTACGGATCTGGGAGTTCAGAGCCTTCAGATGCATCCTGAGAGACCAATTCGACCAAGTGATCGAACCATCCATTCCTGCTCCTATGCCCTCATGCTTTGTTAATCTTGAGGATATAGGATAGATTAAAAGCTAGTTTAGTCGTAGTTAAGATCTGCCGAAACCAGAGAAAAAGCTTAGCTGCGGCGCATTGTGTTATGCACCCTTGTGTCCTACCATTGAGTAAAAAAGATAGGATAGTAGTTTACTTACTTAATTCCTTCCGTTTACATACAAATCAACAACAAGAGGGATCTTCCCCTCCCAATTTGAAGAAGCAAACACTACATAACTTGCAATAGCTGACCGTTTCCAATAAGCACTCCAAAGGTGCTAATTGGAACGCCAACAACACCCATGTGTGATTGTATACAAATTTGCAAATGTTTTTTGCGGCATCCACACATGTTTTGATCCATGGGAGCTTGCCAAGATCCTCCAATATGAGGTCAATGCAATGGGTGGCACATGGAGTCCATAATATAGTAGGGTGCTTCTCCATCAATAATCTACCAGTAGCAACATAATTTGCTGCATTATCCATAATATAGTAGGGTGCCTCTCCATCAATAATCTACCAGCAACAACATAATCTGCTGCATTATCTGTCACCACTTGAACCACATTCTCTTCGCCCATCTCAGCTATCACCTCCTTTATAGCCTCACAAAGGTATGTGGCATTTTTGAATTGGGTGGAAGCATCAATGGACTTGATGAAGACGGTGTCACCTGAAAAAAGAAGCAAAACCAATTATTCAATAAATTAAAAGACATAAATCAGCCATATTAAGTTATTAATCACTAAATCAAATTCAAATTTCAAATTAATCAATGCATTGAGGGAAGTTCAATTGCCTGCGGAGGAAACTAGAAAATTAAGTAGTGTCCTATTTCTCCTATCGGTCCAACCATCAGTCATGATGGTGCAACCCAACCTCCTCCACAGCAAGCACTGCTACTCTAATTGTGCTTTTACATTTGCCACCTTTAGACTCAAAAGTGGGCCCTTTAATTCATCTTCGGTAGGGGCTTTGAACCTCGCCCCACATATGGTTATGGCATCAACCATATTTTGCCAAAAGGGAGACCTAAAACATGTCATAAATAAATTAATAAGTTACTTAGATAAGTGTTGTAAAATGAAAAGTTTTAACTTTAAATTTGAATTCGATAATGAGATACATCTAGATTCTAAAATTTAAATATAAATTTTAAAACAATTAAACGAAAAAGAATTAGCTGGCTACATGGAAGGGAATGGTGCAATAGTACCAGAAGTCTGCAATTGTTTTCTTCGCTGCATCATGTGCGTCCTTGTTCCAACGCATTCTCTCAAACGATGGTTGGGAACTAGGAGTAGTGCGTGGTACAAAATATGAATCCACCCTAGATTTGCGAACTCTAGGGCCAATGGTAACATTCCCACTCCCACTAGCAGTAGCAGCTACACTAGGTGTACGCATAGTTGGTGTAGTAGCAGAAACACAAGCACAAGCACTAGCACTAGGATGGTATGGAGGCATGGAAGAAGCATCTCCAACACCACCAATGTTCGCCAACTCCTCCCTCTGCATCTTTTTCATTTCTTTTTGCAATTCAAATGTTTCTAATTGCACTTGCACTTCACGAACAACCTCAGGAGGTGCTTTAGGGCAGCCCACTGCATCATGGACGGGTATGTGTGCAATATGGTATTTCAATCTGTTTATGCCTCCATGATATATTGTTTTGCCATATTTACATTTTGCCTCTCCTTTTTTTTCCTTGACAAAGATTTCAGCATGTTTCCAAGCAGGGTCTTTTCTGCCTGGGGTTTGAGACATTGTGAAAATATGGTTTGAATTGCAAATGAATGTGGCTGCAATAACAAGTAGGGTTTCTAAAATTATTTAAGTTGTAAGTAGGGTTTGTAAAAACAAATGCAAACTCAAAAAAACAATGATTTTACAAATTATAATGAATTATTTGTTAAAGAAACACAAAAAAACCAATTAAAATCAAACTTACCTCTTAGATTAGGCTTGAAATGCAATGCAAACTCCTCCCAATCGTTGGTAATGAGCTCTCAATGCACCTCCTTGCTGGTATGAAGCTTCCCAAATGATATTTGAGCTTGGATTTGTCTTCAACTGCTTGCTGGTTGCCCTACAATGAACTCTTATTTTCTTCATAGCTCTCTTTTCTCCTCCTATTTTGCCAAGTGAATGAAATGAAGTTGCTTTTAGGGTTGGGGAGATGATATAAGTGAAAAAAAAAACCAAGTTAAACAACTATTTTATGTTTTTTTTTTGCCTTTTTTCCTTGACTGTGTCGGCCGAGTCCGAGTCTGAGCTCCCAGAACTCGGCCAGGGTCATTCGGTTCACGACTCGCCGAGTCCTGGCGAGTTCGGGCGAGTCTCGTTACTATGATTAAAATACATTTATACTTTTGGTTTTTTTCTTGATCTTGAGTACTGATACTAGGTTATAGTAGCATTGTAGACTTGCTTGAGATATGAGTGTAGGATACCACATAGAGCTAGTGACATTGGGCCAAGTGATATAGGTTCCTCTTTATCCTAGTTCATGACTCCATGTTGTGGTCTTTGTTTTGGATGCCACGAATATCATAATCCATGAGTTGTGTACATCTAAAACACTTAAGAATACTTATATTTTTAAAAATGTTGTTACATTCAACTCAAATTTTCTTTAGTACTCATTTGGTTGTTGTATACTTGTGTATGTGATCAAATTAGTTTCTAATCGATAAGTTTATAACGTCTTTAAAGTTGATTTATTGAAGGGTGAATAGTAAAAACCATACATCCTTAAAAAATCCCTATATTTCATGGTTTTTCAATTTGTAGAGTTTAAGTACCAAGCTTGAGTTTGAGTGAAAATTCAGTCTGCTGAGTTCAATTCTTGTAACTATGGCAATACCATTCAAATTGATGCGCAACCTTTATGTAATGAGCCAAACTAGATCTGACTCAAAAACCCCCAATTTTCCAATTTTCTCCACAGAAAGTTTTATCATCCAATTTGCATGCAAACAGATTTTACATTTTTTCCCAATAATTTGCAAACAGATTTCAATGAAAACATTTAATAACCATTCTAGAATAAAGATCTGAAATTACATATGAATATTGTCTTCAAATCCTTCAAATCTTCAGCAGAATAACAACAAAAAATATCCAATCGTAGTCACAGAACTTACAGTCGGACTGGATAATCAGAAGCATGAATCTGAAGCACAAAGTGAGACACCCAAATGATATCTCCAATAGACAATGGGTTTCTGTCCACTGCCTCCAAGCTCGAGGGTTTCCGTCCTCAAACCTGCTGAAAGCCAAAGCTTCCCAGAATTCTCCAAGAGAATATAATAATCAAGCATATACCAAGCATGCCCAAAAGTAGTCTCTTCACTTCATTGTATAACTTCTTTTTAGGAGTTTCTCATCCACCTGGCCAATGTGGGATAAATGACCTTTTAAAATAAAGTAACTTTATAATAAAACATTAACTTTAATTTAATAGTCACTTTATAAATAATCTTCAGGCATTAAAATAAAATATCAGTTGGACTTGGAAAACCATGTGCAATAGCTTGTTGGAAAGGTCTCGGCAAGACGCTTCAAGTCCAATACTTAAAATATCAATTCCTTTGCCCACTGTCGACTTACTAAAAATAGTAAGTCCTTTAGAAACCCCATCAGACGAACTTAGTTTGGCCTAAACTTGAAATTGCCTAGGCCAAATGATCTCAGGATCCCTCCAATGTCCTTGTTAGCTCTCGGGACCAAGTCAGAATAGGCTAACGACGCATCATATCATGTCTGGCTAAAATGGGGACATTACACTTTATGCCAAGGTCTCAATATATATGCTATAGAGACCCATGTAGCCACCAATGGTTTTGTTAGACAATGGGCCCAAATGGGTGCCAAATCCATGGTCAACGTCCATACATATGAGACCTCATGGAGTAGAATGTAATAGACAATCCTAGATGCCTTTTCAAGGTGCACATTATAACCCCCACAATACAATGTTATAGATGCCCTTACACTTCTTACAATATTATAGCTGCTCTTAAAATTTCCTACACCTCTTACATTGGCTAGAAATAGTAGATTCCTTACCAATTTTTTGTCTTATGTGGAATAGGGTGTCCTATTCCCCATATGGTAATTCTTCATGTTTTTGGAACCTTCCAAGGTGACATACAGCAAATAAGATGTGGTAAAGAGTGTCACTTCAAATGGGGTGCCAATATTCACATATAACCGCATTTAAATACATTTTAGTAAATACAAATGTTAGGACTATGTGAAGTGTACAGTAACACCTAGCATTTAAAGAATGCAAAATTCAGTAAGAACAGAAATCAAAATTAGAAGCTTTGAGGATATAACAATTGACTAGATTATAAATTACAAAATCTGAATATGATTATAGCTTGTAAGTTGTAATGTAAAAAGCTTATAAAGTGTAATGACCAAATTTTACTAAGGACAAAACATGCAAAACAAGGCCAACATTTTTGTTTTGTGTTTAAACAATTTCAAAACAATAGTGAGCAATGCATTCTAACACATAGTGATATTGTAACACATGACAACACTATACACATTTTACATGTCCGGAAGATACATGTAGATGGCTAACCAGTAGAGAGATGGCATCATTTTATCTATGAAGGGTGGCATGCATGTCAATGCAGTGCTACCATGTGCAAGCAAGCTAATGAAGGATTAAGCATAATTAAACCCATTTAATTCCCTTAAGCATTAATTAGGTTTACTAAGATATTTATTTCTCTTTCTTTAAGAAAATGATCTATATCATATAGTGTCTAAACCATTAATTGTCTTTTCTTTATTAATTAATTGCATAATTAATACTAGAGAAGGTTAGAGAACGTTCATTACATTCCTCATCATAAAGCAATGCTGAAACTGCTGTTCATTCATTGACATCTAAATTAGCATTCTACAAACTATCGTGTAAGAATATACCTCAAAATTTGGTGACAATGAAAAGAAAAAACCTGAACTAAAATAGCAAATTCCAAAACTATTCAAATGTTAGCCGAATGGTTGTACAAAATATTGGTTTTGTATATCTAGTTGTTCAGCCTTATGGTGTTTTGTGGGATAGCACTTTTGTTATAAATGTCTTGCGTACAACTTTTTCTTGTGACTGAAATTTGTACAAATGTTGTGAAGTATGCAGAGTAGAAGATCAGTCACTATATATTTTGATAATCTCCTAATCGGCTATGAAAGTGAATGTTTGGGAAAAAGGTTTATATATTTTGTTTGAATTGTACATCATTCATACACAAGTTGTAAGAGGAATTAACTATGTTACTGAATCGTCCAAAAACTTGGCCGATTCCAGGTACGAAATGTCCCGGAATTGGAGCCTGCATGGAATTGGTGTGGAATCGGGAAAGGTTCGGGATTTTTGTGTAGCGATAGAGTTAAGTAGTGGATGGGCATTTTTGTCTCAATTTTGTCCTCTTGAAAAGGATAGTAAAAAGCTCTGTAAAAGAGATGAAAAATGGCTGGACAGAGCAGCAGGCATTTCAGCTGAAGTCGAATCAATTATTTTCTACCTGATAAAAAACATAACTAAATTTAGGGTTTTAAAAAACCCTAAAATGTTGTTTTGCATGTCTAAATTAAAAACAAGGGTTCTTTTTCTATTGATTCATATAGATATAAAAATATAATTAAATCGGTTTGACTCAAAGGTCCTTGTCTTCTTCGATAATTGTGCCCGTTGCTTCAGCTGTTATAAAGCTCACTCAAACATATATTCTTATTATTATAACATATATTATTGTTTCCTTTAATAATTTTGAAATTTTAGTTGTTTTAAAAAAAAATTATTTATGATTTTATATTTAAAGGTATATATTATAAAATAGTTTTAAAATTTAAACTAGTATATATTATATAATATATATTATATTAGTATATTTTATATATATTATATTAGTATATTTTTTATTAAATTATATATTACTAATTATAAAATAAATTATAAATTAATATATATTATATTAGAATATTGTTTATTAAATTATATATTAATAATTATATAATAAAATTATAAATTAATATATATTATATTAGAATATTGTTTATTAAATTATATATTAATAATTATATAACAGGGAAACCCGGGGATGCGTCCCCGCCCCCCAAAATGCCCTGTTGTTGTCCCCTGGACGTCCTGGGTACGGGGGGACGGCTGGGGGGCGGCAGGGGACCGTCCCCTTTTTAGCAAAAAAATAAGGAAACGTCCCCGAAACGGGGGGATGCCGTTGACCTAATGGGGGATGGCTAGGGGACGGCTGATTGGTCCCGGGGACAGCCAGGGGACAACCGGCCGTCCCCCACGTCTAAAGTGGTTTTAAACAAAAAAAAAAAACTCAAAATAAAAAAATGCCCCTGCCTACGTGGCATTTATGGGCCCCATTGTTTTTGACTCTTTTATGAGGAAAAAAAGGCCTCTCTAAGCTCTACGGTGGGATATTGATCCTGAGGACGTGGCCCAAGTAGATGAGGAGGAGACAACTGAGGGTTTGGTGTGGGTTCTGTTGGTTGAGGAGGAGCATCATAGTGGCAGTGACTTAGAGGATGACTCTGATTTTGATGCGGTTATGAGAGATGATTATGGGCAGCAGTGCACTTTGTTTATTCATTATTGACATACGATATTGTATTTTGATTTTCATAGCAAACTTTAAAACTATATGGCAGCAATATAGCCTTTGGGCATTCCTTTGGGCATTTTGATATAAGTTTATAAATTATAACTTGGAGGTTGTTTCATGATTTGTGTATGTTAATTTTGAATGCGTATTGAGTATTAGCATAATGTTGAACACAAATGTTATATGTTAAGGTTCTATAATGTATATTATGCATGCCTTATCCATGTTATCATAGGAATATTTAAAATTTCCCTATATTTTTAAAATTTTCCCTAGATTTTTATATAGCCGTCCCTCGCCATCCCCAAATTTGGCCTCAAAAATCAGAAACTTGGGGGCTCGTCCCGCCGTCCCCTACTGTCCCCGTCCCGGAAACTTGGTGTAACACTGTTATATAATAAAATTATAAATTATAAACTCCTATTAGGAATATTAATATATTTAATATGTAATGTATATATTAACGATTTTTATATGTTTTTTGTATGTACATATCCAAACGTACCCAGCCCCCACAATCTTTTTTGCCGTATAAGCGTACCGTAACCGTACCTGATTCGGCAACTTAGGGAATTAATTTATTGAATCAATAAATAGTTGTAATTGAATGAATTAATAGTAAATTCAAGCTGTGGCTACCAGGTTTATCCAATTAGGGTTGATTGTTTGGAATTAATCATTGGAGGCATATACATTTTGGGCTTGAAATGGACTGGATATGATATATTTTTACTAACTAGTTTTAAAAAGGAAGCACACACTTCCTTAAGAGGTGCTGATAAGATTTTGGTTTGTTGTTTTTGTACTGTTCTATTAGATTTTGAAATCCTATAGCATACCTGAACTGTTGGGCAACAGGAAACATCATGTAACGCATTTTCTTAAATCTTGATAATATGATGTACCTCTCTGGTAAATTTAATAAATTAAGAATCTGAATAAGTCAATAAATTAGATGGAATTTGCATGGATTTGTATATACTGATAAAATAATTAATCATATCATCTTTAATACAGATAATTATGTCTATATCATTTATATGGGGTATGGAACTAACAAGGTTTAAAAACCAGATGACTACAGAACTAAATTTTGAGCTTGTTGGTGTCCTTTATTTGTCCGCAACTAAAGATTCACATCTACTATATCTTTGTACATTAGGACAAGTATGTGAGTGGCTAAGTATTGTCCCACAGCCATATTCTTTTCTCCAAAATTGGTAGATGTTCCTGTGTTTTCATTCAGAACAGGCGTCAGATAAAAAGTAAAAATTCTAAAATGAAATGTTGGTGGTATGTTTGAAGCAGGCCTTGGACTTTGCAACCGTCTTAAATTTTCTTATGGAGGAGCTACCACATAATTTCAAGTCTTCAACCACGGAAAAATCTAGTACTCTCTGTTTCATTTTTCTTATCTAAATTTTCATGTCATTTTATTTAGTGATATTGTAATCAGATCTGTATATATCATTAGTATTTTTCGTTTCGCCAAACTCATTCTGAAAGTGAAATGTGCCACAGGTTGATGCTATTCTAGGATTGTTCACAATGTGAGAAAATAGTACAATGTCAGCTTTTGTTATCTGTTGTGTGTTCTGATGAAAAACAATACATAGAAAATTATCTGTTTGTTTTTTGACTGGTAGCATTGTATTCTTCTTTGTATGTGCATTGCCTGTGCTGGAATTGATCTATAATGAAGTTAGATATTTGAGAGTTTTGCTCAAGATGAATGTAAATGAAGCTGTAATTTTGAGACATATTTAAGTTTTTTGGGAAACCCTCTTTGTTTTTGGGTGTTGGCATAACAACTAACGCCTTTGGAGTGCAAGTTGGTACAGACAACTATGCACACTGCGTAATGAGTGCTCTTCAAATTAGGAGGGGAAGTTCCCTCATATGCTGAAATGCGTGAAAAGTAAAGTAATCTAACTCCTATCTTTTTGTTCTCAGCTAGAAGAGGCACAAGGTTAAGAAAAACCATGAACGTTGCAGCTAAGGATTTTCTGGTTTCGCAGATCACTAACTACAACTACACTAAAACTTTTAATCTATCCAGTCTCCTCAAGTAAACAGAGCATGAAGAAATGGAGAAGGAATGTTCTCTACGATAAACTTCAGGTATAGATTCACAACGTGAAGGCAAGGAGGCACAACTATTTGCTTGGCTGGGAAGAAGTTTATCAACACACACTTCAAACGATAAGCTTTAGGTACAAATTCACAACATGAAGGCAAGGTGGCACATCTATTTGCTAATCTGAATAGGCTTATTAGAAACAAAACATAGAATAGCCAACTAGGACAGTAAATTGCATAGGCTAAACACGCATGCAATCCACGATCAAACTAGCCACTATATTTAACTAAGATAAGCATTCACCATAATAATAACGTAAAGGCAAGGTGGCACAACAATTCATCATCATAGTAAAAACTCGTGAATAGATACAAAATCAGCAATATTACAGGCAAGGTAGGCACAACATATATTACTATCTCGTGCAAAAGTTAATTACAAATGAGCAGAAAGCTCTTATTTATAGACATCAGAAGGTGTAGGGAACCCTCAAATCACCATGAGTCAACTACAGTCTTGCAATCATGCAAGGTTTTATTGCTAAACCCTAAATAAAGGAAACTATACAGTTAACTGGAAAGCTACCATCAGTTAACCGAAACAAGGCTAATCTAAATGGACATGTGCAACATGCAAGTCCTTATTGAAATAAAAATAACTGATAACTACCATCAGTTAACTACTCCTAACTGAAAGTCTAAACTCCTGCGAAGATAACTCCAAGGAAGAGATGTGCGTGCATGAAATCAGCAATAAGAACTCAAGACTGAATGTCGATTTAGCTGCTGCTCTTAACTCTATCCTTGAAAATAATTGCAGGTCCCCATTGGCAGATCACTCCAGATCATCACGGTCTAACATCTCGTCCAGGAACTTGTCAATTGCCTTATCCTCTGGGACTTTGATGCAATCCACGATGATAACCTGCCTGTTCAACTCTCTGTCACCATCCCTGATTGCTCCCTTGCATACTTTGACCTCTTCAGTTGCCTTTTTGAAACTAGTTGTCATCACTGAGATGTGATCCAACTTGGCTGCCACATGATCTCCCATCAAGGCTATCACGAACCAGCTTCTCAAACTCGGTTTGTACTGCATCAAGTTCAAGGAAAGCACAATCTCACGCTGATACTGGCAAGGGACTACTTGGTAACTTTGGTGGCTCCGTAAATGGAGTGATGACCTTGGGCGCCCTTGACCTCCAGGGGCGCTTTTGCTTTTTCCTTGTCATTCTGACCAAGATTTAACCTTGTGTTTGAGCTCTGATCCCGACAGTTCAGCAACTTAGATTCACCCACTGACAGATGCGTTGCGAAGCCTGATCAAATGTGAGACAAACATCCTAGGTGTCGTTTGGTCCGAATCCTTCATCTCATCCCTCAAAAAGATGGGCGACTTTTGTAAAAGCTGCGCTTTTCCTTTCAGTGTTTGTCATTTTTCAAATTTCCCCATTTCTCACTGAATCCCCCGTATCAGGTTCTAGACATCTTTCAGACTGGCTGGATAGCTCATCGCGAAGCTGACAGTATTCTTGACAAATCTCCTCGAAAGTGACAAACCTCAAAACTGACATCTGGACCTCTGAAATCTATGGCGCCCTTGGCCTCCAGGGGCTCTGGTGCTCCAAAGTTAGAAAAAGTTTGATGATTTTCATCCCGGTGAAAAATCTCCTCGAGATGAAGCATTATTTTGCACTTATCTCGCCACAGAAACTTCATTTGAGTGTTTTAGGCTTAGATTTCAACACTTGGCCTCTGGCCATCTGCCATTGACGATTTCAAAAATCTCATATTTTGCATCTGAAAAAGTGAAAACTACTCACCAGACTTAAACTGAGTTTTATGAAACTAACTTCACCATTGTGATCGTGAAGCAAAATAAGCCAATCAAAACAATTTTTAGTCAATTCTGACAAGTTCCAATTTTTTAGGGTTTCGTGACCTAAAATAGGGGTACTTGAAAACCCTAATTTTCAATTTTTTCAAATTTCACCAGTATCTTCCAGACATCAAACTGACACCAAGTCCATACTTGATTTGCCCAAAAACAGTGTTTTGACATCAATTTAACAAGGTTAAGACTCTTTTAAGCAAAATGCCTTAATGAAGCAAAAAATTTGGTTTGGGTACAACATTAGGCTCCGTCTGGTGACCATGTCAGATACTTACGGCATAGGAGAATCGAGATTTTCTGTGTTTTGTAGACCAGCGACTTTTCAGTTGGGCATATGGAGTCAGGACTTTACCTAATCACCTAAAAAACATTAACATTCCTAATAATCTCCTAAAACAAGACTACCTAAGAAATCGCCTAAAACATGACATAACATCACAGAACGGGGAAACACTATATGACATAACGAAAAACATAAAGAAAAATATTTACAAAAAGTTACTCCTCCCCCGGAGGGTTGAAGTGTTTGAGATATTGCCTTCTGTAAGGAAGCGGGAGAAGCCTTCCATCCTGATGTGAGAGAATGTATGTGTTCTCTCTTGCAGATTGATGGATCTGAAAGGGCCCTAACCACAAGGAATCAAACTTGGCCATGCATTCCCTTAGGTTCATGCCTTTTGTCCCCCGAAAGGACTTGATCTTCAACTTCGAAGTCTCTCTGACAAGCCTTATTGTCAAAAATATTCTTCACCGCTCTTGATGCTGAGTGATTTTATCAACAACCTCTACCCTTTCCTCTTCAAGTTTCATTAGGTACAGTATCCGCTTCTGAACAGGGTCTTTGAACTCTTCATCTTCCAATGTAGACGCCAGCTGCAAAGCAGACAACTCCAATGTGATGGGCAAAACCGCTTTTGTACCATACAAAAGTATAAAAGGCGAGGTGCCAGTGGCTCTTTTGGGAGTGATCCTATCAGCCCAAAGAGTGTCATATAACTTTGTGTGCCAAGCCCATTGATTTGAGTCAACCAGCTTACGCACGATTGTGACTATGTTTTTGTTTGATGATTCGGCTTGTCCATTACCCTGAGGATAATAATTTGATGAATGTGATAGCATGATGCCATGATCAAAACAAAAACTGAGAAGTTCCTCTTACGAGAAGCACGTTGCATTATCGGTCACAACTTTACGAGGCACTCCGAAGCGTGAAATGATGTTCTCCTTCAAAAAGTTGCAAACCACTTCGGAAGTAGCTCGTTTGGTAGGAATTGCCTCAACCCACTTCGTAAAATAATCTGTTGCTGTCAGGACATAGACATGCCCCTCACTGGAACTAGGGTTGATAGGACCTAGAAAATCTATACCCCATTGCTGAAATGGAGCATCGATGATAACTGGCCTGAGTGGAATAGCTGCCAATTTGACTTTTCCTGCAAACTGCTAACATAGCTGACACTTGTACACCCAATCATATGCGTCGCGAAACATAGTTGGCCAATAAAACTGTGCTCGCAGGATTTTGAATGCAATGACCCTCGATGAAAAGTGTCCTCAACATGCTTGATTATGAAAAGCTTCCAACAATCTCTGTTGCTGGTCCCTTCCGACGCATAACAAGAAAGTTCTGTCAAGGCCACGCTTGTACAAAATGTTATTAATAAGCACGAAATTTTGTGCTTTCAACTTCAATGTTCTCTTATGTTGTTTGTCCATGTGACGTGGACATTCTTCATAAGTTGAATAATACCACAAGGGTGTGTACCATTCCTTCGCAGAATCAACAAATAGGACCAAAGGAAGGTCCTCTTCAATTTCTTGCTAAGGATCAATTCCACCATTGCTCTGATTCTTTTTATCTCCATCTTCCACCAAATATCGACAAAGACCTTGCCCGCAAACGAGCTTAGTCAGCTTGATTTCTAGATCATACTTTTGAACTTTTGCAATCTAGTTTCCTCATTTTGTGCCCATCTCCTGTTGAGTCAGCACACTTTTAACCGCCGGATCAGTGACAAACACCGTTGTATGTGAATTCAAAAGATAGAACTTGAAATTCTTGAAAGCTCTAACGACAGCATACGCATTCTTCTCAATCTGAGAATAGTGCGATTCACTATCCTTGAAACTTGCGCTCATGAAAGCAATTGGAGATTCTCCTTCTTCACTGAGCTTTTGAGTCAATATAGTAGACAGCGTGTGTTCCGACGCATAACAATAGAGGATAAAATCCTTCCCAAAGTTAGGTCGAACCAACATGTCTTTTTCATCATTGTTGAGATCTCCTTTGTCAGCTCTGAGAAATCAGGTACAAACCTCCGGATAAAGTTAACTTTACCGAAAAAGGAATGCACTTGCATTTTGTTTGTTGGAAGAGACAGGCTTCTGATTGAATCCACCCGGTTTGGGTCAATTCTAGTCCCCTTTTTGGAAACGATGTGGCCAAGTAGCTTGCTCTTCGTAACCGCAAAGATGGTCTTCTTGGGATTCAATGATATCTTATGATACCTGCATCTTTCGAACACTTTCACCAGATGTGAAAAGTGGTCTTCCCGTTTATCTGAGAAAACGGTCAAGTCATCAAGATAGACGACTATTATCTTGTTCCTGAGATCCCCAAACTCCAAATCCATGGCCCTTTGAAATGTAGCACCGACGTTGATAAGGCCGAAAGGCATCCTCTCATAATCAAACGTCCCCCACGGCGTGGTGAAAGCTGTCTTAATCTGGTCCTCCTCTGTCATTGCAATTTGATTGTAACCAGAAAAACCATCAAGAAGTGATAGCATCATTGATCCGGTGACTGTTTGCAAGGCATGCTCCATGATTGGTAATGGGTAATTGTCCTTCAAGGACGACTGATTTAAGTTCCTGAAATCCACGCAAATTCTGATTTCACCATTCTTCTTGCGCACAGGAACTATATTGGACACCCAGGTGCAGTGATGAACTGGAAATATTATCTTCGAGTCCACCATCTTCTGAATTTCCGCGTAGATAGTATCTTGGATTCGCGGATTATAATGTCTCTGCTTCTGCCTGAAAGGCTTGACATCAGACTTCAGAGGAATTGTATGTGACAATTCTATGGTGTGAAGACCTTCAAGTCTTCGTAAGACTAGGCAAATACATCCTTGTATTGTTTGAACAAGGCGGTAAACTTCTCAGCTTCTTCTGGAGTACAATACTTGCCTAGGTTAACAAGCCGAGGCTTGTCTTCAGTGCCGATGTTTACTTGATAATGCTCCGCAAAAGTATTAACACCTGACATCCTTTGATCCTGAATGTATCGTTCATGCCGGTCAAAAATATCTTCTAAAGACACAAAACCCTTGGGAATTTGATTTCCTTTCAGTTGTATAATCCCAAATTTTGTAGCTTCAGAGTCTTCAATGATTGACTCTTTGAAAGGAGTAGAACTTCCTTCAAAGAACAACTCTTTGTAGTTATCTCCCATGACGAGAAATTCTTCAATGTCATCATCGTCATCGAAGACTTGCCAGTTGTCTGAATTATTTGGTACAGCTGGCCTATAAATCAGTTCAATAGCAAAAGAATTCTGATGAAAGTCAGAATGTGGCATGAAAAGAGCGGCTGACACTGCAAGGGCATCAACTTTGCTATTGTCTGTTCTTGGAATATATTTGATGTTAAATGCATCGAACCATTCGATTGCATTCCACATCCTCTGCCTATAGAATTGAAGGCGATTCTTTCTAACATGAAACTGCTCCCTAACTTGTTTAACAACCAGCTCCGCATCTCCTTCAACTTTAAGCAGTTTGATCCCCATATCCTTTGCGTTCTTGAGACCTAACAAAAGTGCCTCGTATTCAGCAGTGTTATTGGTGCATTCAAATTGCAACCTATATGCGAATGGATATAGATGACCTTCGGGAGAAATAATCACTACTCCCGCTCCTAAGCCTGATGTTGAGCAACTGCCGTCGAACTGCATTGTCCACATCTTTGATTCTTCATTTGACAATTCTGTGGAAAGTGCGAAGTTCTGACAATCTTCAGTTACTTCAGACACTATAGCATATGTGCCCAGACCCGTGTCTTGATACAACACTTGAGCTTGTGGGTCCTGGGACTTCACCATCGTAAACATTGCCTTTGCCTCAGGTTCTAGCTTGAAAGTGCCTTTTTTCAATGGAATTATCGTGTACGATCAATCCAATTGAATCTCACCTCTGAGGTCTTTACAGAAGCTCGTGCTGAATAACATTCCGTAACTAGTAGGAATGTTTGCTACCAAGATAGTCATCATAATTTTCTTCTCAGGACAAGACGCTAGCCTGACTTGTGCATCCTTTAGTTGACCAACCAACGACGCCGGTTTTGACTCCAGTGAGTAACACTTTTCTTGAGTTTTGGTGCACGAAAGTCCCAACGCGTTCATGATTTGTAGGGGCATAACGTTGTTTGAAGCTCCACTATCTATGATACAATTACTGAGCTTAAAACCTCCTATATACAAATATATATAGAATAGTTTTGGCTTTTCTTCTCCTGGCACGGATGACTCTAGCAGTGTAGGCTGGATTGCAGCCTTCTTCTTTACAACTTTTAGGATTCTTTACAACCACTCAGGATGATCCTGTAGATACTCCAGTTGTGAGATTTGTACCTTCGTCTTCATCATAGAAGACACAATGTCGAAATTTGCTGAAGATGATTCTTGAGCAAGTGGCACGATGTTCTCTTGTGAAGACTTGGGATTGGAAGTGGAAGGCACATCCTTTCCCTTATCATTTGTATTCTGCTTTTCCTCTTCTTCTTTCTATGCCTTGAAGTGCTACGCACATGTGAACACAGGTGATGAGATATTCTCATGATTAACCGCAAGAGAAAATTGGCGGTATTCTTCTTCTCCTTGTTCATTAACGGGTTCTCTTTCAAAGTACCCCATTGCGGGGTCGCCATCAAAGTTGTTTGTCTGTGGTGAGACAACATTTGTAGTTGGTGAAGGTACGAAACTTGAACTTGGACTAGTAGTATCAACAAATCCCATGAGCTGATTCATTCTTTGATTTTCCCGGCATGTAGCTCCGGTGTGCTCATTAGAATCATGGAAAGTGCAATAAACAGTAACCTTCTCAGCCTCATTCGTCTATCTTGGTTGTCCTTGCGGAAACCTTGGCTTGTAGTTATTGAAAGGCTGGAAGTTATTCCTCTTTGGCTGATATGGCTGCTGAGGTTGATATTGTTGTGGTGGTGCGGGCATGGCTTGTTGCCCTTGTGTAGGTGACTACCTCTTGAGAATAGTCACCTCAGTAGCTACCTTCTGTAGCAGTGGATCAGCAGACGCTTGAACAAGCGGTTTGATCGAATCATTCTTCATCTTACCCGTTGCAATCATGTTATCTTCAAGCTTGATAGCTTCTTCTTGTACGAGCTATAGATTCTCTTCATGACCTGTCTTCAAGAAAAAGGCTATTTCTGACAGTAGTGTGTTGATGAAGCTACTCATCAAAATCTCAGCAGATGGATTGAGTGTATGGGAAAGACGTGTGACAAGGCGATTAAACCTTGCTACGAACTCCCCCATTGGTTCATGTGCCTCTATCTTTGAGTTTGAGAGTTGTGCAAATAATTGATGGCTGTCCTCGGCAGGCTTGAAACGTGCCAAGAATTTCTCACTCATGTCTGCCCAACTTGTAATAATACCTGGCTCAAGATGATTGAACCAGTCTGTAGCGTTGTTTTCCAGGGTCTCTACAAAGAGACAGACGGTGATGTCCTCATGTGAAACATGCAGAACGGAACAAGCCGCTGTGAATGCTGAGATGTGTTCATTAGGGTGTCTAGATCCATCGCCATGGAATCGGGGAAAATGCTTTTGCAATCCCTTGGGTAGTTCATGGTGTGCTGGTAAACTCAACGGTCCAATATTGTCACCTCATGGTAATGGAGCAGGACGTCTTGCGTTCCTCTCATTCCGACTATTGCGATTCTCGTTGTTGTTGTCAACTATTGCTTCAGCTGGGATTGGAGATTCTTCTAGAAATTCTTCAAGGAAATGTTCAGGAACCTCTTGAAAAGTCTGCTCTTCTTAAATAGGAGGATTGTTTCTCCTTCTTGTATATACTCGGTACGCTAGGATGCTCAATTCCACGCAGGTGGTGGCAAAATAGGTCTACCGATTGCAAGATCCGCTTTTTCTTCTTCTTTGTCCAGAGAAGTAGCTGCGTTTCTCCACTGAGTAGCTGATGTATGATTTTCAAAGATAAAACTGCACAGGCTACTGATGATATCCAATTGCTCCGCTTCAATGAAAACAAAATTTGGCTGTATGATGGCCGGAGTAAGTCCTGGTTGTTGAACTGGAGCAGTAGGACACCAAATGGTCATTCCCGTGACATAAAGTGTAAGCTTTCTTGAAGTTTTCTTGCCTCGTGCCCCATGGTGGGCGCCAGAAAACTGTTGGCGTAACAACTAACACCTCTGGAATGCAAGTTGGTACGGACAACTATGCACATTGTGTAATGTGTGCTCTTCAAATTAGGAGGGGAAGCTCCCTCATATGCTGAAATGCTTGAAAAGTAAAGTAATCTAACTCCTATCTTTTTGTTCTTAGCTGGAAGAGGCAGAAGGTTAAGAAAAACCATGAACGTTGCAGTTAAGGATTTTCTCGTTTCACAAATCACTAACTACAACTAAACTAAAGCTTTTAATCTATCCAGTCTCCTCAAGTAAACAGAGCATGAGGAAATGAAGCAGGAATGTTCTATACGATAAGCTTCAGGTACAGATTCATAATGTGAAGGCAAGGTCGCACAACTATTTGCTTGTTTGGGAAGAAGTTTATTAACACACACATCAAACGATAAGCTTTAGGTACAGATTCACAACATGAAGGCAAGGTGGCACATCTATTTGCTAATCTGAATAGGCTTATTAGAAACAAGACATAGAATAGCCAACTAGGATAGTAAATTGCATAGGCGAAACACGCATACAATCCACGATCAAACTAGCCACTATATTTAACTAAGATAAGCATTCACCATAATAATAACATGAAGGCAAGGTGGCACAACAATTCATCATCATAGTAAAAACTCGTGAATAGATACAGAATCAACAATATTACAGGCAAGGTGGGCACAACATATATTACTATCTCGTGCAAAAGTTAATTACAAATGAGCAGAAAGCTCTTATTTATAGACATCAAAAGGTGTAGGGAACCCTCAAATCACCTTGAGTCAACTACAGTCTTGCAAGCATGCAAGATTGTATTGCTAAACCCTAAATAAAGGAAACTATACAGTTAACTGGAAAGCTACCTTCAGTTAACCAAAACAATGCTAATCTTAATGGACATGTGCAACATGCAAGTCCTTATTGAAATAAAAATAACTAATTACTACCATCAGTTAACTACTCCTAACTAAAAGCCTAAACTCCTGCGAAGATAACTCCAAGGAAGAGATGTGCGTGCATGAAATCAGCAATAAGAACTCAAGACTAAATGTTGAGTTAACTGCTGCTCTTAACTCCATCCTTTTAAATAACTACAGGTCCCAACTGGCGGATCATTGCAGATCATCATGGTCTAACATCTCGTCCAGGAACTGGTCGATTGCCTTATCCTCTGGGACTTTGACGCTGTCCACGATGATAACCTGCCTGTTCAACTCTCTGTCACTATCCCTGATTGCTCCCATGTATACTCTGACCTCTTCAGTTGCCTTTCTGAAACTAGTTGTCATCACTGAGATGTGATCCAACTTGGCTGCCACAGGATCTCCCATCAAGTCTATCACGAACCAGCTTCTCAAACTCGGTTTGTACTGCATGAAGTTCAAGGAAAGCACCATCTCACGTTGATACTGGCAAGGGACTACTTGGTAACTTTGGTGGCTCCGTAAATGGAGTGATGACCTCTGTTCCTTCTGCAACTTAACACTTCTGATGCTTTTCTTGATTGTTCTCAATGAAAGAGTGTTGCATGATGAAACCACGAAGCTTGACCGCGAACACTCTGGTTGCGAGAAATACACGCGAACTTGCTACACACGCAAAATTCCAATTGTGTCCAACCCTCTAAACTGGCCTTTGAAGGCTATCAACTATACGAGGTATGAAACCATGTGAACCTTGGGTGACTATGCCTATCAAAATGTTTGAATCAACCCTCTGGATGCACATGATGCAAATCTGTGTCAGTCATTCTGACGAAATCATGAATTAAGACCGATTTGGTCTTGAATTTAGTTTGGTTGAACTGGATTCTGAAAAGCTCGCCTGTTGACTGTGAACGCGGCTATATTCTGACAACTTTCGGAAAAGGTTGAAAAAGCTCTAGGCAGGGCTAAAAATAGCTAATTGCGGGAAATTTTTCAGAATTTATTTGAAATGTGGGTTTTGTAGAGAATTAAATTCTAAACAAACCCAGATCAACAAAAAATCGAAAAAGTGAGTTTTAGCTAGGCATGCAGAGGTTTTTCAGTCGACGAAAAGTAGGGGTTCTAGAGCTCACTTGATACAATTTTTCCCGAGAAAATCTGGAAGATGGGTTTTGTAGGCAATGGAATTCTAAGGCAACCCAGATGAGTCGAGTTTTGAAAAAGATGTGTTTTTGACCCACATGCAAAGGAATTCTCGGAAAAATGCACAGAGCTTTAGAATAAAAGCTGCGGGGCAATTTGCTCGAAAAAATCTAAGACGTGTTTTGCTGTTGTCGCTGAAGTATGTGATTCCAGATGATTTGATTCTGAATATTCTGCCGTTTTCTTTGACATGCGAAGAATACCTAAGACGAGAATAGAGGAAATTAGACAAAAGATAGAAGTTTGTTTTTGTTTATTTTGCTTTTGTAGAAAATCGCCTATGCTTGACTGAGATTCGATGATATTTGCATGCATTGAAAAATCTAACTCTAGAAAATTAATCTTTTGAACGATTTGGACCCAGCATTGAAAAATTGAACTCAATTGCTCAAGAAATTCGCCTTTCACTAAACTCTGATATGAAAATAATGGCGACTTTCAAGACTTAAATAAATAAATTCAAGCTTAAAATTGTCCATCCTCATGCAATAAGGCGCCACCTCTAAAAATATTAAATTTAATTCTGATTGAGCCTCAAAATATACGACCTCATCTGATTGGGGCTTTGAAAAAGGTAACTGAATGTTAAATTTTCCTTAAATAGGGCGCCAGTTTAATTAATTCAATCAAGTTCGCCATGCAATCCAGTTTACTGAACATGCAAATCAGTTAACTCAACATGCAAATTAAAATTCGTCCTTTTTTGCAATTTATTCAAAGTCTAATTATTTAAATATTAAAATAATATTTAAATCCCACCTTTAATGGGTGCCTCTTCATTTTGAGTTCAAAAAGTTAACCTTTAACTTTAGGCGTGTTTCTAGACTTAGTCATTTTTAATGAAAATTTGGATTTTGAAACCTCTTCGGAGTCTTGTTCAATCACTAACTCTGATTGACTGACACAACCAATTGACTGGTTGACAGTTGCGTTGCAGAGCAGGACCAATTCTAACCAAATCACTCCTTGAGACTGCAATCCAGAAAACTAAGATCTGAGGCCTCAAAAATCCAAGCTGCCTTTACAATTTTTCTCAGACTTAGCCTTATTTTCATCTACTTCATTCATTACGAAGGTAAACCTGACTCCCGCGTAACTTCTACTCAACAAAGTTTCATGACTGGATAACTGGCTCATTGTGGAGCTAGGTGCATTCCGCACAATAGCTTCAAGACAACACTTCATCAAATTCCAACATTTGATGTCTCAAAATCAAGGGCACCCCTGGACTCCAGGGGCGCTTTTTGTTTCAGAGATGGACATTTTTCCAATTGGCTAAAATACCACTAAATCTCCAACTATAGGCTGACTACTCGTCTTCTGATCTGACCGAGGCATGCAACGGAAAGCTGGATGTAACACGGATAGGATGAACACCTGAGATCACCAAAAAGAAGACATTCAAGGCTCTAAAACCTTGGGCGCTCCTGACCTCCAGGGGTGCTTTTGCTTTTTCCTTGTCATTCTGACCAAGATTTAACCTCATGTTTGAGCTCTGATCCCGACAATTCAACAACTCAGATTCACCCACTGACGGATGCGTTGCGAAGCCTGATCAAATGTGAGACAAACATCCTAGGTGTCGTTTGGTCGGAATCCTTCATCTCATCCCTCAAAAGGATGGGCGCCTTTTGCAAAAGCTGTGCTTTTCTTTCCAGTGTTCATTTTTCAAACTTCCCCATTTCTCACTGAATTCCCCGTATTAGGTGCTAGACATATCTTTCGGACTGGTTGGATAGCTCATCGCGAAGTTGATAGTATTCTTGACAAATCTCCTCGAAAGTGACAAACATCAAATCTAACATCTGGACCTCTGAAATCTAGGGCGCCCTTGCCCTCCAGGGGTTTTGGTGCTCTAGAGTTAGAAATTTTTTGATGATTTTCATCCCGGTGAAAAGTCTCCTCCGAGACGAAGCATTATTTTGCACTTATCTCACCACAAAAACTTCATTTGAGCGTTTTAGGCTTAGATTTCAACACCTGGCCTCTGGCCATCTGCCATTGACGACTTCAAAAATCTCATACTTTGCATCTGAATAAGTGAAAACGACCCACTAGACTTAAACTGAGTTTTAACTGAAACTAACTTCACCATTGTGATCGTGAAGCAAAATAAGCGAATCAAAACAATTTTTTGTCAATTCTAACAAGTTCCAATTTTTAGGGTTTCGTGATCTAAAACAGGGGTAGTTGAAAACCCTAATTTTCAATTTTTTCAAATCTCACCAGTATCTTCCAGACATCAAACTGACACCAAGTCCATACTTGATTTTCCCAAAAACAGTGTTTTGACAACAATTTAACAAGGTTAAGACTCTTTTAAGCAAAATGCCTTAAGGAAGCAAAAAAATTGGTTTGCGTACAACATTGGGTAAAGTAGACTGGGTTTTAGCAAAGTCAAGGGATTTACTAAGGTTTCTATCCCACAAATATTCTGTCATATTGGTATTAATCCTTTCATCTTCTTAACTTTGCTATGACATTGCCATTGAATCATCTTTTTAATTATTAAACATCTCAAAAAGGATTTTATGCTCCCGCTCCCTTTCTATTTTAATTTTTGGCATCCTTAAGGGACAGTTGTCTATAGTAATGTTTCATGTATTTCTCTGTGGTTCAATTATAAGACTAGACAGTGTTGTTATTTGGTTAAAGATAAACAATTGTATTGCTTTGATCCAAAGTTAGCTTAGTCTATTAGGAGCATAATTCCAAGAGAGAGCATTTAGCCATCCAAACTTGCTGTGTCTACCATTTTGATCTGAAGATAAATTATTGAGAGGTAGAAGTAGGTTGAAGATATATATAGTAGTTGTGGTTGACATCGAAATATAGACCAATATTTCAGTGGGTGTACATTAGGTATGGCATAGAGATAGAGAGGTAGTTGCAGAAAGTTCTTGACGATGGTAAGATCTGCACTAGTACTTCTCAATATATCTCTCCAGCCCCATATGTACCCAAAAGAGAGTAAAATGAATGGAAATTGTGCATAAATAATAGAGAATGGAACAACATAACAGTGAACATCTGACACCCATTTTCCAGGATAGTTGGTCTCACAAATCAGCTATAAGGGGGTCAAACTGCCTACATTATTTTTGAGATTAGCTTAGGTTCATTGACAGTCATTACTTTTTGTCAAATGAAAGGATGGCTAAATTTGAATAAGTAATGGATCACTCATGGAGACAAATTTGTGTGCATTACGTGTTGATCATAGTCATTCAATACATGCAAAAACACTGTTTGTTCGTATTTCTGTACTTTGATCATGTAGAAACTAAGTCACCAAATTGGAAATGGATACGGTTATGGGTATATGGGTATGGTACACCGTTATGGCCTTTTTTTGGGGCTGTTTTTGTCCATAAGAAAAACAGATAAAAGTCATAAATAGCTTAAAAACATGTAATGTCCTCATTTTTAGCAATATTGATTTGTGAACAATTAGCTCAGTTTTTGAGTTCGTCCGAAGGCTAATTGGTGTGTTTGGGGGATCTCCAAAGTTCTTGGAGAATGCAGATTCCATCTTGCAAAGTTGTCATTGGCAGTAAGCTGAATTAGTCTTGGTGATTCTAGTGATGCTTTCAAAATTAGTTTCCGACCTTTTGGGAGCTCTCCAAACTTCTTAGAGGAGCAGGCTATTTTTAGAAAGTCACCCATTTGCCTCTGATCATGGTCCCAAGTCTTCAATATTATGTTGATATGATCAGAATTTGATTTCTATGTCATTTCAGTGCTTCTTGCAACTTGGGTTAATTATTAAGTTATTAATTAATTATTCAATTAAGTTGTCTAATGTTGAAAAATAATAGAGGGACAACTTAGTGTAATAGCTCATCTGTTGGATGCCTAAGCTTGGGGGACTTTGTACATGAAATTTTAATATTAATTCTCTTGAAAGGTCTTTGTGAGTGAAAAGATAAATTATTATATTTCAAAATTGGTTATTTCCCTCCAAAAAAGTTATGAAAGGAGGTTGAGGGCTCATTTGGGGGTTTAGACTTGGAAATGTTATTTGCTTTTGCTGTTGGAGAGAATTTGAGTTCTTCCAAAGCTTCTTGAGCATGAAAAACCTCTTGGACTTGCTGGTTTCAGGGACGAAAAACCCCCTAGCTGGTTGGTGTGGTTTAATTTGGAGATCATCATTGTGGTGCAGGAAAGAGTTTCAGTTTGGGTTTGCAAATATGGATGATTTTGGTGTCTTGTGAAGCTGCAACTTTTGATTTTGTTTGTCTAGTGTTTTTATCAAAAGATTTGAAGTCTTTAATGAGATTCAAGAAATTCTCTATGTTGGTTGTACATTTCACTTGTACTAGGCCAGACCTTTTGGAGTTTTGTTTCAAGGGGTTTGAGATTAATTTCGGTGTTTTAATTCCAGCCATGCAAGTCTAAATTTGCAGGTCGTGTTTACAGTCCAGCCGTGCAAGTCTAAATAGCATCATATGGGTCAACAAGCTGATCTATATTTAGGATATATCCTGATGTAGCATGAGGCTTCAATTGGTTAGGACGAGCATTCTCAGTGAGAGGCTCTTTTTGTTCATAATCAAGTTCTACTTTAACCATAGCAAGCTTTTCCCATTCTTCAGCCATTTGTGCTTCATCAAAATCAAAACTATATACGAAACTAGTTACAGAAAAATTATCTGAATCAACATCTAAACTAACAGAAGATTGAAAATCTGATTCCATATCAGACTCTTTTTGTGCACAAGCATGTTCGTCAACAAATATTGGCTCATCAATTACCTCTGTAATTCCTATTTCAACCATCCAATCTTTTTCTGTTACTGCATGTGAGTGTTCTTTGGCCTTAGATGGTCTTGTTTTTTGGATTGGTGGTGAAGGAGTAGGTTCATCATAAAACAATCCTTTTCATATCTGAACTATAATCTTTTTCTTTCCTTTCCGTGGGATTGTTTTTTCTCTTTCTTCTTCTGAGCTATCATGCTCAGCTTGAGTCACTCGTATTTTCTTGACATAAGATCTCACATTATCTATTTTTCTTGACACGAGATCTATCAATACCTTTGTATCAGTAGCCTCGTTTTCTAATTTCTTTTCATAATTGTGCTGATTATCATATATTTGGTTTATATGTGATTAAGTCTTTGTCTGACTGTTGTATAAGGCACTGAGTAAAGTATTTATGCTTTTTACCTGATGTGAGAGTGCTGATGTGTCATTCAAAACTGCAGATGAATTTTTTTTCAATCCTCTATGTGCTAGTACTAGTAGTATTACCAAAATACATACCAATTTCATTAATTAAGAAATAACAACATTACACTTGAATGATTACAATGTTCAGATTTCTGATTATCCAGATCGCACAAAGCGCAGGATAAGAGCATACATCTGAGACTTTTAAGACTCTATTGGACTCCAAATCTGACTGCCTAACAATGAGGCGTCCCCATCAATTTAAGAAGGGGCAGAGCTTCTAACCTCAATGAAAGCATAATCTAATTTGAAATCTGACCACAAGAAACTGACACGTGCAAAGCACTAAGTGAGGAGATAGCTGTTGACGATGACTATATGGAGATGGCTTGATGCTCTTGATCATCTTGTGAGCTTCCCAAGATTTTGGTGAACATTAGTGGAAGTAAGATTGTTCTCGTCATTCCTATAGGTTTTCTCTCTCTAGCTTTCAATTTGTTTGCAAGTATAACATGTAGAAATCAAAAAGGCTTCCAACTACAAAAGTTCCATTTTAGATTACCTTTTAGCATCAAGTTGATTTTATAGTTTTTTCTTTGCAAGGGATATACTTCAATGTCTATCTTGAATCACTAGTGTTTTGAAATGCACGTTCATGATATCCCTTGAAGATGCAGCTCTTAAATGAAGATCATTAGGCCTTGGGTTCTTTATGGTTACAAGGTTTGCGATCTATTGATTGATCTCATATTGAGCAAGTTTGGATGGTCATGCTTCAGTTTATGGTTTGTTTTTAATAGTCTACGCCTCATTGTATCGTGCAAGATGTTTTTCCACACAATGCCTTAACCTTGAGATTATTTACAGTTTACAAGCTTGTATAGTTGTAAATGTGGATCCTTGGGTAACTCATCTTTATGTAGTGATAGTTATTTACATTTGGCACTTTATGCTGATAAGATGATTTCTTCTTTAGTCACATGGAGTGTTGACTTTGTTGTTATCTTGAGATTCATGTGGTCCTTCAACCTATAGGCATCTCTTTAGATTAACTTCCTCCTTTGAGATAATCGTTAGATTCCTCTCCTTATTGCCTTACCTTAGAGGTGCATCAATATGGTATGCTTTTAGGTGTTTCCTATAGTGTCTTTGAGCATCAATTTGAAGTTTTGTGTTGATTTGAAAATGGATCTAGTTCTTGTATTCTTGGGCATGATTCTAGGTAGTAGTTTGTCTCTAGTTTGTTGGATTAGTTGCATGGTGGAATGGGCCATTATTGTCTAGGTTTTGGTAGATGAGAAAACAATACAAGTTGCATTTTATTTTGGTTTTGTGGTGAATTTGTCAGTTTGAATAGGTAGGAAATACAAATTTGTCGTGGCGATTACAAAATTTCTTGTCTAGTGGAAGTGATGATTTCTTTACATGTGACACTCTGCCTTTTGGCATTGCAGAACTCAAAATTTTCATTATCCTTTTCCTCCTTGCTGCTCCTTTAAGCTTCCTTAATGTTTCAGAATCTATAAATAGCATGTTATAGGTCAAATTGGCTATAGATGGAGGTTGATGAGTTTTGTATCTCTTGTGTTGGTAGTCATTTGTGAGTTTTGTTGGGGCAAGGAGTTTGTTGGAGAGTTAGAAATTTGACTTTTAGAAAACTTTTAGTTGCCACTTAGAGCTCTTGGATGACCTTTAGGCTAAGATTATTTGTACTAATGCTCTCTTGGAGTTCTTTAGTGAGTGTGACTCACAATTTGTGTAGTTATTTCCCACAAGGAGTTTCTCCATGTTATTTCTTGTGTCTCCCTTGTTTATGGCATTGTTTGAAATTGCGATTTGACGTTGTGCAAGCAATAGATAATTTAATGGTTCCCATAATTTAGTCTATCTACATTTTGTAAGCCAGTGATTAGAGTGAAAAATATTCTTCCTAGTTTACAAATGAAGTGGTATTAGAGTGAGTTCATTTCATTGGGAGTGTTGTTTTTGTGAGCATTTTGTAGGTTCATGTTAGCAATTTGTTCAACTAGAAAGAAGGTATTTTCTTTGGAGAGAGACATTGAATTTTGTAAGTGGAGGAGAGCTGAGAATCATGTTAAAGGAAGGAGATTACGAAGACTTGAAGTTAGGTTCTCTATTATAAATCTAACCTTTTCACTCTTCTCTCCTCTAAGGGCATACATAATGCTTTTTCTTCTAATTTTGCATTGACAAAGTGATAAACCTCCTCATGTGTGTGCCTAGACAACTTGAAGCACTTTTGTTATGTTATAAACTCGACAAAGTGACAATTCAGAAACTCATTGGGGTATGTAAGCACTCATTTGCAATTTCACCATCTATTTTTCGTTTGACAGTGAAGGTCTCGTTGGCATGCTCAGGACATGATAGGCACTTTTTTTCTATTTTTGAGTTGACAAAGGGTTTTTTTGTTGGGGGATAAAAGGTACAAGTACCTATAATATTGAGTTGACAAAGTGTTGTGTTAGCATTTCAATTCGCACCTCTGGATTGCGGATTAGAAACAGATAGCTATGCACAGATAAACTGCTCTTCAAATTAGGAAGGGAAGCTCCCTCTTCGTTGATGATGCTTAAAGAAAGTAATCTAAACTATTTGCCAATCTTTTTGTTCTCAGCTAAGAGGACAAGGTTATAAAACTCTTTGTGTCGTAGCTGAGGTTTTCCCTTTTCCAGAACTTGAACTACAACTAGGCCTACTCTAATGATGCTTCTAACAACTCAAGTAAATTCAGAGCTTGAGAGCTAGAAGTAAACAAGGAATGATTCAACATAGATACTTAAACAAACTCTCTTCCAATGCACACCTGAAGACTCATTGTACTTTTCGATGCAAGCTGAAATAATGATTATATAAGAAAAACACAAAGCAAAACCTAAGATAGTAGATTAGAGCAAAGTAGCCATAAGATTTCCTTTCTCAAATTTCTAATAACGATTACACTTCTGGGACAGAAGGATTGTAGCAATAACAGGCTTATAGTTTAGCAATCAAACCAGAATACACTTGACACAAATTACACATAAATTGAACAATAACTTGCAGCAAAAGGCAGGCATGCAAGTTTGCTCTTACACTAAGTGAACAGACACTGAATAACAACTTGCAGGAAAAAGTAGGCTCAACAATTTGTTATTACAATAATGGCTAAAGAAAAATGGGCAAGGCTGCCCTTATCTATACACAAACAAAGGAGTAGGGAACCCTAAAATCTCCTTGTTTTTACAACCAGACTTGCCAATTGACAAGCTTTATTTGTAAAACTAAAACATGACAACTAACAACCTGCTGAAAGCAAAAAATAGGGAAAGATTCCAACTATTACAACTTGATATTTCCTCTTTCACAAATAATAGATAAGCATGAGACAAGAATAGCAAGAAAACTTGGAAAAGGCATCGAGTTAATTGCTGCTTTTAAGTTCTATTCTTGGAAATCTTTGCTGCCCCAAAAGGTGCTGATTTTTTTCCAAAAAGTAGATTGTCGAAAAAAGTTGAGGTCTGGGTTTTGTAGAGAATCATGTTTCGGAGGGACCCAGTTGGTCAAATTCTGAAAAAGCCGAGTGTTTCCCGAAAAAGCGCAAAAAAAGTAGATTCTTGAAAATATAAAATTTTCCAATCTTGAAGAGGATCAAAAAGCAAGTGGACCCAAATTGATGAAAACTGAAAAAGTTGACCACCTATTTCTGAAATGTGATGCCCAGAAGAATGGATCATGGAAACACGTGCCTCTATGCTTGCCAATCCCGAATTCATGAAGAAAATTGAAAAGCACCCTGTTTGAGCCTCTAAATCTTGAAAAGCAGGAAATTGTATGTTTTCTCCTCTAGATGCCAACCTGCAAAATATGTGAATAATGGATGCAAAAGCTTTCTTAAATAGATGTGGAGGACGAAAAAGCGTTTTAGTGTCCAAGCTTTAAAACTTTGAAGCCAATCTGGAGGCAGGTACGTTGAATGTAGACACTTTTTGAATGATGAAGGATAAAACTTGAAAAATTGTCTATGACATTGAACCTTTTGGGTGTCTTTCCTCTTTAGAGTTAGAATATTTTTCAAGATTTTCAACTTTGCTTGCTTTTTTGACCTTAGTTTGATCTTTGTTTCTAGATGTTTGATGGATTTGGTGAATTGGCTGACAGATTCACTGGATAGCCTGAAGAGTTCTGAGAAAGATCTCCTGGAGGCTGTGATTCTTGAAAAGTGATTTTGGGGGCTCAAAAGCTTGGGCGCCCCTGGCCAGTTAGGGCACCCAAGCATCCCAAAGTTATCCATTTTTGATGTTCTTCAATTTGTAAATGTTTTCTAATCTTCATGTGAATTTTCTGTTGAATTCACAATTCCGACCGTTCAGGAGGTTTGATGAACTGGATGCTGGATTTGTTGGATAGCTTGATGAAATCTGAGATGATCTTCTCAGAGGTGACTAGCTGCGAAAATTGCATCTAATTGCCTAAATTCCTAGGCGCCCCTAGCTACTTGGGGTGCCTAACCTTGCCAGACTAAAATATTTTCATGATTTTCATTTCTTTTCTTCATTTTCTCTTTCTGTTCGATCTGCAACAATTGGCATTTGACAGGTCCTTTGAGCTAGCTGACAAATTTGTTGCAAAGCTAGACTGAATCCAGAATAATTCTTTTGGAGGTTGCAACTTTTAAAAACACATTTTGAGCCTTCAAAATCTTGGGCGCCCCTGGCTAGTTGGGGCGCCCAACTCCTCCTTGCTCGGCAACTGCATTCTCGTTTGACTATGCATCAAACGTTAGAGACTGAAAATATTCTAATGCAAAGAATCCCAATCGCCTAGACTGGATAGGGGCGCCTGAACTCTCCAGACTTAGTCAAATTTTCACAATTTTCAAGATTTTCAGATTCCACTCCTTTGTTCTTCGTTCCTTGAGCATCTTTCGCCATTTCTTGCTCTGTGCAGTGTTTGAGACCTTGAATCTAACACTTGGCAGTTGACCAACCTCCATTGATGACCTCAGAGATCCTGTTTTAGCTTCTGAAAAAGCAAAATAGACCCACCATAGAAATACTGATCTTTTGATGATTCTGACTGGACCAACCGGATTAGGAAGTATTTTAAGCCAATCAAAATCAGTTTGAGCCCTGGAGGCAGAAATTCTAGTTTTAGAAAATTTTGCCAATATCCATTTGAGAAGAAACCCAAAATAATCCAAAAAAGTATATTTTTAGAAACTTTTTATTTTTAGAAAATTTCATAAAATGTAGGGTTGAAAAACTGAGATCTGGGTTTTGTGGACAATATCGATCTGAGCAGACCCAGATTGTCAGATTTTGAAAATTTTGAGTTTGCATGACATGCAAATTTCTATTTTTTGACCTTTTTGACAATTTTTATAAGACTTTTACTGACTCTTTACAAAATGCCTTAATGAAGCAAAAATTTTAATTTTGGGCATTGCATGTTGAAGCTCTCCCAGGTGACACACTAGAGTATCTGAGAACACCTTTTGATATGTTGCGTTGTCAAAGTGGCAAAGATCCCTCTAAACATGTGTGAAAAACATTAATTTTCACTTTTGTTATGTTTTGTGTTGGCAAAGTGATAATGGGAGTCTTTGAGGCATGCCCAAGTTCTTGGACCGCTTCTTTTTTGATCTACTATCGTTTTGATAAAATGACTATGACCTTTTCATGGAGGTGCCTAGACACTCATTTTCCATTCTGCACTTTTTGGTTCTAATTTCATGTTAAGTTTAGCCCCATTAGTTAAAAAATGCACCTTTTTTTCTATTTCTTCATTGACATAATAACTTACGTGTAAAAGTAACTTTTAGCTTACTTAAGTCGTCTAAGTTTTAATTAACATTCTATTGTACCCAATATGAAATTTTCTCAAAACTTTCATTTGGTGTCAAGTTTCAAAGCTAAATACTCATTTCTTTGTTGAGTTAAACTGTTGCATTTGCTTTGTTGGTCTATCTTGTATTTGTTGTCTTCTTGTATGTGTTAATTTAAGGAGATTGAAGAGCTTTCGAACATTTTCAGAAAGACAAAGAATTTAGATCTATTGATAAACAGATGACAGAAAGTTAACAGATTAGAAATGAGTTTTTTGGAGGTCAAATATGCGACGCATGGTGTGTTCATCATTGTGTGTCCTTGAGTGATAGAAAGAGTTCATTAAAAGAAAATTTCAAGTGACATTTTTGAGTGTATGAATTCTTGTTTAAGGTCAAAATTACTGCACACTATTTTGGTGCATCCTTGGGTAGTAGATTGTAAGGTTTCAAAGTTCAAGAATTGCTTTCTAGGTTAAGAGAGAATTAGATTTTTGGATGAAATTTATTGATTGGTTTTGGTCACATTCAACAGAAAACAATTCAATGTGCAATAAAAATAAAGAAGTAGTAGGGCAGAAAACAACAGAAAATTAATTGTGTGTAGAGTAGAACAAAAGTGAGCACCCAAAACTGAAAATAATGTTTGAAATATTAGTGATCAACATCATGGAATAGATTGCCACTAAAGTAATGTCTGAGTGCTCTTTTAAAGTGGCATTACTATGTCAGACTTCCATGCAACCTTGAAGGGGTTTGAAATAGAAAATCAGACACACTTTTTGTTAGTGTTATGATCAGATGTAATGCACAGAAAATTAATTCAAAATCAACACAATAACACAGCATATACCCTGGAAAAACCCTCCTCTTGAGGGAAGAAAAACCCAGCAACAATATATCACTTATAAGTTATATATTGAATTTCAACAACAATGATCTTCTTACAAGAGGCCGATATGGAGGCCAAAATATAAGCACCAGATATGATGCAACACAGAAATACAAAGAGACAATTCGCTGATGAAATCTCAGTCTCTAACAATGCTGAACTGAGCTTGAATATAAACTCGATCTGCCTTGAGATGAATTCGCACCAAGAATGGAATGGGTGAAGTATATCGAATGAACAATGAATGAATGATCAGCAATGAAGTCCATCGAGCATATATACATAACGAATGGAAGGGACATGACACTTCAAAATGAGTCGGCCATCATCAAGAATCGCGCCACTTCAAGGTCGGCCTTAACAAACAAATGTAACTCTTTAATAATCGTGCCTCTTCACTAATGATGTCGGCCTTAACAATAAATCGTGCCTCTTGAGAATCGATGACTTTAACAAATTAAATATTGATCATCATTTAATAAATGATGTCTCATTTCATGAAATCGTTTCCACCAATTAAATAGCCGTAAGGCTATAATTTAATTGTTTTCGGTCTGGGCTGGAAGGAAGCGACCGATGCTGTATGCATCAACACTTTTAAGTGATTTTCATCATCTTCTAAACCAGGTTAAAAAGAACTAGAAGGAAAGCACATCTTTTGGGTGGCTTTACTAGCAAATAGTTTTGCTAAGTCTTCATAAAAAGTGTCAGACAACTTGTAAAATTGTGCTCGACATGAAAAAGTTTTAAGTGTTGATATTGAGGTGCAATTTTTGGTGCTGAATGTAATGAAAAATTCCTCGTGGACTTTTTTGTGACAAATGTAATAAAAGGTTTTTCCAAGCACACTTTTTGCCAACAAATATAATAAAAAGTTTCTCCAAGTGCACTTTTTAGTAACCAATGTAATAAAAAGTTTCGCTAGGCACCCTTTTTGGTGACAAATGTAATAAAAAGTTTGTATAGATGCACTTTTTAGCAATCATTGTAATAAAAAGTTCCTTAAAGTACACTTTTTGGTGACAAATATAATGAAAAGTTGCTCAAGGCATACCTTTTGCTGACAAACATAATGAAAGGTTTCTCTAGGCGCACTTTTTAGTTATGAATGGCAAGAAAAATCTCCTCTAGTGCATATTTGTTGAGGCTTGGCCACCTATTTTTATTCAATTCATCATTGAATCCCAAGAGAAGTTCAAAATAGTAAAGAAGTCATCTTTCAAGCATGAAGTTTCCATGGTAGAAAATTCAAGTTCGAGTGTTTGGCGTATCATCATGACTTAAGTTTTCAGTGTTTTGAAAATATTTGCCATGATTAGAGTAGAGGAAAAACTTCATCAAAATCATCCAAAACTGCTTATCCAAAAGTCAATTTTAAGCCCACTCTAAAAGTAGATCGAGATAGTCTTAGCAGACACCTTTTTCAAAGAAAAGGGAAAATTTTGTTTTCAAAATATTCACCATGATTTGAATAGTGGAAAAGCTTCATCAAAATCATCCAAAACTGCCTAACCAGAAGTCAATTTTTAGCCCACTGGAAAAATAGATTGAGTTAGTTTTAATAGCCACCTTTGTCAAAGAAAAGAGCAAATTCTAGGATTTGTTATTTCTAGGCAGATCTATTTATAGCTAGCCTATTTTTAGTGGTCTGTTTGTTCATACGAGGATCTTTTAGGAGTCAATTATTTTATGTTGTTTATTTTTAAATCTTTTGCCATGTGAGAGTTGTGACTTCTAAGTGATAGTTTGTATTAATTTGTGTTGTTAGTTTAATTGGCAGTCACATGCTTTAGTTTTATTATTGGTTAATAGGATTGTTTTGTAATAAAGATTGCATGGCATGCAAGCAGCCATAGCTAGAATTGAAGTGTAGTTAATTTATTTCGTTTATTTTCATGTATAGCTTTTTAAATAGTATAAATAAGTGCTATTTTGATCTTAATTTGAATTGTTAATCCTCATGCTTGCATATTGCTCTTAAATGTCTATTGAGATGTCTAGGTATGTGTATTGAGGGTTTTGTTTGGTGAGTTTGAAAGTTTAGTATTGTAGGTTGGCTTGAAGGTAAAGATTATGGCTTTGTATCCTATCCATTTATCTTTAGCCTATTTAGTTGGTATGTGTACTTGTATTGTTTGGTCCTTGTATTTAGCTAGACAATGCAAGTGTGCAGTTGAACAAGGCAAGCATGTAGATGTAGGGATTTATTTCAATAAAAAATATCAATCACTTTGTTTTCTAGATTAAGAAAGGAAAAGGATAGGTTTTAATTTAGTTTGTTTATATTACATACTCAAAACCACCCTAGAATACATTGTAAATACTATAAAATGCAAGCACATATTGGGCAATTTAGGTTAGTTTTAATTTATAGGGAGCTTCCCCATCTAATTCAAAGAGTGGTTTCACCGCACATTTGTTCCATTTTGTGTCACGCTGAAAGATGTGAAATAGAATGCTTAACACATTGAAAAAGTGCAACGTTGTATGACTTAAGTGTTATTTTGGCTTGCAAGATGATGGATCCCCTAGGGGCATGCTGAAGCTTCTTGGAGGTGCTTTTTAGTGATTTTGGTCTTATTGCATGATTTTTTCTTCCTTTGGTGCTTTTTGGACCACCTATATGCCTCTTCCTGACCTAAAATTGCATTGAAGTACCTTTTCTTTTGTTGAGACAACTCTTTAAAAGTTTGATGTTTATTTGTGTATCTCTACACTTCACTGTCTTTCCTTGTATTTTGTTAATTTGTTTGTCTTCTCCGGCATGCTTGAAATACTTTCTTCCAAAAGTCCAACATATGTGTTAGATTAAAATTAACCATGATGCCATTAAAACTTACTAGGAATAAGACTTTAGAAACATCTTACCATTGATAACTGACAAGTTTTATGATTAGGGGTTGAGCCATGAATTAGAAACAAGTGACCTGTGGTTTAAAACTGTGATGAGCCGTGCTCACTGCTGCGATGATTTTTTTGCTTGGTTTTAGGTCTGATTTTTGGTTTGTATTTTGCTTTCCTTGTTTTTTGTGTTTTTGTGGTTTGATGCCGATGATTCAATGATTTACTTACAACCATATGCATATAAAGAACTCATATAAACTAAACTTCAAATATAAACTAAGAAGAGACTCAATAAGATTGCTAGAGGCTTTCTTCATTACATGATAGAGTACTTACATTGCATAACTTCCATACATTTCGAAATAAGAGACGATTTACAACCCTAGATTAACTTGCAGCCAAAATAACACTGTGAACAGTGTTTGCTACAGTACCCGCGCCCAACAAAATGCACATAAAAACTTACAACTTTCTCCCACCGAATGTTTGAAGAAATAGCTTCTAATACCAAGGGCGCCCCCTTAGGGAAAGAAAGCAGCCACAAAGATGAGGCGTTTTCCTTGCTTGAAGAAGATGGAACCCTCTCACCAGGACGGCTGGCTGTAAGTGAACAATCAGCTTCAATGACTTGCATAAAACTTGAACAAATCCCTCCCAAAGGCGATTGAAACCTCCAACAACAATTATCCTTCCAATAGATGGCTTCCAACAACTTGCTATCAGCAATTTCAAGCTCCAATGCAGCAACAAGAAAATAACCAGCACTTTAGGGTGGTCTTTCACACCTTCAAGATGCCAAAATTCTAACTACAAGCCCCAAACCAGGCTTACCCACTGCTGAAATTGAGAAACCCTAGTTTCTCTCTTCCACAAACTCCACACTTCAAACTTCATTCAACAAAATAACTCATAGCATGAAGAGGTCGACTTTCTCAAGCTCTTTTTATAATTTCACTTTGAAAAACACTATTCATTAAAAATCACTATTCATTTAAGTTATGTCTTTTTTCACTTTAGTGATGAATAGTAACTGAAAAATAGAAAATGCCCCCTTGAACTAATAGACACATGGTCCCCAAAGCCTGAGAAGGTGAAATAATGGTGAAGATCAATATTTTAAGCCCCCATAACACGCCAAAAGTGCAATTTCACCACGTCACATACTCTGGATACCAACATTGCATTTTACCGACCAGGTGCCCAAACAGGTGACCCTCTAACCAGAACCATTAGCCTACGAGGGTCGACGTAATAGGCTAATCCACTGAATCACGGAAGGTTAATTAGAAGGGGACACTACAAAAACTTAACGTAATATGAAATATTTTGTATGGGTACAATTCATTAATGATTAATGGGATGATATCATTCAATGTTGGATCATTGACCATGTTATATAACCAAAAACTTAAAATTTCAACCTTATTTGATTTTTTTAAGTTATTTTGTTCTTTTTTTTATTGTTGAATTTTCAAATATAATTACATATATTTTTAGTAGCCTCCCCAAATTCTGCTAAAGTTTTTGGCATCTGTGAAAGCACATCTCTCACCCGTGAAACACAGAGAATACAGTACTTTTGTTATCTGTGAGTGTTAATATACATTATTTGCTTTCTGTGTTTTTGACATTTAACAAATGAAACAAAGATTGTGCATGGCTGTATGAAATTAACTAATAATAATGTATTCGATCTTGTCATATTAATTTGTTAATTTTATTCTGTTTGTCACAGATAATGATGAAGATAGCGATATGGATGAGAATGCTAGGTTGATAACACTGAGTGAGGATTTAGAGAAGCAAATCCTTAATGCAGTAGATACTGATTTTCTTAAAGAATTGGTATTCAACTGGTCACATTTTATATAGAGTTAAACAAGTGATTCTATCTGTAAATAATGCTATTTGTGGGTTTTCTTATCTGCGTATTGAATGAATTAATAATTAGTTTTAGTAATCTCTGACCGCTTTTCTTTTTCAATGCTATAACTGTTTTTGTGTAGGTGAGAATATTATGCAGAGAGGTTTCTCCATTTGGTGACACTAATTCAAATGAAGGGCCCTCTGATGCCGAAGCTGCAGCTGTTACTGCAGTTTGTGCATTTTTGCATGTTACTTTTATGGTGTTACCCCTTGAACGTTTTATGACTGGTCTAGCATATACAACAGAACTTGTTCCGATGCTTTGGTACTACATGAAACGGTGCCACCTGAGCCATAGATGGCCATCTACAGAAGCTTTAACAGCACTTTGTCCTGGTGATGCTCCTGGCTGGATGTTACCCCTTTCTGTTTTCTGTCCAGTTTATAGGTGAGATGTGCATGTTCATTCCAGAAGTTTAATTTAAAGTTGAAATATGATTGTGCCTTCTGCCATTGAATATCCTGACTGCTATAATCTATTATAGGTTATATATTTTGGTTTATTTCATTTTTTATTCCTGATTTTTTTGGTTTTCTCTCAGGCACATGCTGATGATAATTGATAATGAGGAGTTCTATGAGCAACAAAAGCCACTTTCTCTACATGATATTAAGGATTTGGTTATCATTTTAAAAGAGGTAATTTTCTTCAATCATCTGATTCTTGAGTATCATATATAAGTGCAAGCTAAGTCTCTGTTTTTAGTGGGATTTGGGATAAGGAAAAACTTCAGTAGTATTTCCATATTTTAAAAAATTACTGAGCACTTGTGTGACTCGTGAGTACTTGCAAGATAAGAACACAGCCTAGAAACTCACCCATTTACTTGTGGATGATTTCCTGCAATTTTTGTATCAAAAACTGTGTCAAGTAGTTGATGATTCCTAGGAGAAATTTGCATGTGTGGTTCCCATTTGGAAACACAACGTGGATGCAGAATAATGCAGTATTTTGGCTTTTTATGTTATGCCCCTACCCCTATAGTGTGTATAGTGTTATGAGTAGTCGGCTTGTGGCTACCTTAACTGTTAATTAAGTCATATTTTCATTATTATATTGTTATTTAGTTATTTAGGTCAGCCTGAGGTTTATATAGTGTTATCTAGGTCAGCCTTGGTGAGATCCTAGACATAAGTATGGTATATATAGGAGGTATAGCTATATTACCCGAAGTTTCCGGGACAGGGACAGCAGGGGACGGGGGGATGTGTATCAGGGATGGGGACATGAGGGAGGGCAATTTTTAGGGGACGATTATTAAAAAATAGGGAAAATTTAAAAAATATAGGAAATTTCAAATATTCATATGACAAGGCAATCAGCATATACATCATAGAACCTTAATACATAATATTAGAGTTCAATTGATATTTTCATTCCATAGAAAGCAACAGAAAACTACCTTTTTGGCTTTTCAAGTTTCATTTCATGCTACAAGCTGGATGAAATGTGTTGAAATGCAGCATAATAAATTGTCTTTGCCTCATCTTTGTCTGTGCTTATTCTGAAAATTCACTTGATCTTTTGAATTTATCTCTAGATTTTTGTTTCATTCATCTAGTTGTTAGGTATTCAGTCTTGACACTTCTCTGACTGAAAAAAGTTTGGAGGTCATGTAGAAAACTTGATATTTCAAATCCCCTAATGTAATGTCCCCACTCTAGTCAGTATTCAGGATCAATAGAGTTAGCCTATTTCTTGGACCCTTGTAGGCTGACAGGATATGGTTAGAGGGTCAGTGGCTGTTTTGGTCGGTATTGTCGTTTCCACCCTTTTGAGTTAAGTGTTAGGCTTAGAGCAAGCCTTGGCAGTTTAGTGATTGACAGCTTCTGACGACATGTCAATATGTTGAGTTATGAGAGAGATATTAATATTTTAGTGGATTAAAGTGTATTTAATTTATTTGATGGAATATTATAAAGTCAACTTGATTTTATAATAAAGTGAATCACTTAAATTTATTTAAGTGAAAATTAAAACACTTTATTGAAAAGTGTGCCCATTATTTAATTGGTAACTATTGAAAGTTATAAAATACATTTAAAATGTATTTTAAAGGGAGAATTGCGTCACTTTTTGGGAATCGTGCCTTTTTGAGCATATAAGGAAGCCAAAGGAAATTCAAACTCTATTATTGATCATTTGACATTTCTTCTTTGGCTTTTGCTGAGCTTTGCATTCTGGAACAAGGGTTTCAGGAAATTTCTTCTTTGGAGAGCGACAATTCTTCATTGATCTGTGATTGTGAGACTGTGGAATACCAGTTGAATAGTTGCAACCTTGGGAGCTTCATTCAGGAGTTCTTCAGTGCTTCATCAGAGTTCTATTGTGTAGTATTTTCCTGTTTTCAATAAAGGAAAGGGTTTATCTCTTTGGATTGCCATATTTCCTCACCTGTCAGCATCACACAGAGTCTGTACCATTTATGGAGAGAGAGGCCGTACATTTCAGCTTGCACGTGTGGACACCCAGAGAAGGGCGTGTGAACCAGAAGGCTGAAATGCCTTCCCTTTTTGGGGTTTGATAGCTTCATCACTGGCGCCTAGCATCTGCAGAGCATTTTCCTCCGTTTCTAGGCTGGAGAAATCATTATGTGGTCTTGTACGCTTGGATATGTCAGTTTTCACCATTCTTGACTGGCAAGCTCCAAAATTTCTTATTTAAATAATTTGGAGGCATCCGGGTACGTTTATCATTTGTAATCTCTTTGTAGTGGTTGTTTAATACTTCTTGCAATTACAAGTTATCAAAAATTGCTCAGATCTGTGTTTTATCTACATTTATATGCTATCACCCCTTCTACTTCTGTTTAGAATTTCTCCTTAAAAACTTAAAAAACACAAAAGATAAGCATAAAACTTCAGGGGTTGAGTTGGAGCCAGCTGGGCTCTTCACACCTGATCAGGCTCATGCCTTCATATTCAATCTATCTATTTCGGCTGATATTGAGACGATGTGCTCATGAAGGAATAGTATAGAACTTCACATCAATATTCGTTCAAAAGTTCTTTAAAATTTCTCACTTTCCATCATTCAAAAACATTCTATCATACATTCCTTATAGCATGTTAGTTCTCTAGTCATGTCTTCCACATTAAAATTTTGAGAATATGTAGATCAATTGAGAAGGTTGTAGCACAAGCACTGTAATAGTCAAATCTGAAGTAAAGATAAAATGTTTGGTTAAGATTTAAAGTAAAATTGTTGTTCAATATTACAATAATAAGAGAGTAGGATCAGCAGAAGGTTAGGTCTGATACTAATGAGATGTGTGTAGGCTGTTCAAACTGTAGACTTACAATGGTTGTTATCAAAACTATAGACTAATAGTGGGATGTTGTGTCTACAGAGAAGTTCTAAACATAATATTTTTAATAGTTTTGTGTTTTTATTTTTAAAATGAAATCATAACTTGTTGGACCATAGGGGATGGCTAGATGTCCTTGGGATAGTTGGGGGGTGTCCAGGCATTCCCTGGCTGTCCTGGGGATGACTAGCCGTCCCCTGCCGTTTCCGGCTTATTGGCAGATGTCCTCGAGACGTTTCCGAATTTTGTTGGCAAATTGGGGATGGCGCGGGGACGTTTCCGAGGCATCCCTGCGTCTCCGAGATGTTTTCGACCAGGGATGCCCCTAAATATGCTAGGTACGCATCCTTGAGTAACATAGAGGTATAGGCAGGTTATTATCATCATGTTGAGTATTGTGCTCTTGGTGAAGACTATATGAGGTATGCCCCTTGAAGTGGACTAGGAGGTTACCCTCTTGAAGTGGCATATTATTATCTAGTATTTGTAGCATACTTCCTATCATATTTTCTATTGTGCAAGTTATTTCATTATAACTGGTATTAGAACTATGATTTGGGCCAAATTTTATGTTTCCACCATAGCTTCCAAACCAATGTGAATTTGGATCTAATATTTTTTGGGTTTTTAGGTATGTATTAGAAAAGATCCCAAAAAAAAATTCAGACTTTCTACAATTCGAGCGTATAGAGCAAATTAATGAAACAACATAAAATCTCAATAACTTTTAGAAAACGTACCTTCAAAGTCTGTTTTTTCTTGGGGTTCTTTTCTAATACATACCTAAAACCCAAAACAATATCAGACCCGAATTCGCATTGGTTTGGAAGTTATGGTGGAAACACAAATTTTGGTCCTAATCGTAGATTTGATTGTTATGAAATAACTTGCATAGTAGAAGAATATGATAGGAAATGTGCTACAAATATTAGATAATAATATGCCACTTCGAGGAGCAACCTCTTGGTCCACTTTGAGGGGGATACCACCAATAGTCTTCACCAAGAACATAATAATCAACATGACGATAATAACCTACCTACACCTCCTATATATATGATACTTGTGCCTAGGATGTCACCCAGATCGACCTAGATAACTCTATATAAGCCTTAGGCTGACCTAAATGACTAAATAACAATATAATAATGATAATATTACTTAATTAAGAGTTAAGGTTGCCACAAGCCGACTACTCAACACTATCCACATTATAGGGGTAGGGGCATAACATTGCTCTCTTCTTACAAAAGCATTGTTCTCAATGCTAACCTTTTCATTTTCTTCTTCTTCATCTCCTTTTTTACTTTTTCTTCTTCTTCTACTGTTGCTTCTTGTTCTTGTTGTTCTTGTTCCTGCTCTTGTTCTTGTTCTTGTTCTTGTTCTTTCTCTTTCTCTTGCTCTTTTTTTTTTTTCCCACTTTTTCTTTTTCTTCTTTTTTGTGGTTACTTTTTGTTGTGAAGAAGTTCTAGAAAGATAATTTTGCAATAAATCACACAAATGAAGTCAAAATGCTCTGAATTTTTTTTTGTATCTTACCAAGGCCTAGGTTGCACTTTCCCAAAAAATCTCCAAAAAATAGGTGTTATGCAGCCTTGAGAGGGAATTTGTTGGAAACCCTAATTTTGCAATAAATCACTTAATTATGCTCCAATTACTATGAAATTTTTATTGTAGGCTCTTCTCTTACTTTTTCAAACACCCACTAAAAATTACAAAATCAACAGGATTTGGAAGATATGCGCTTTCCAAATAATTTGGTGAGAAACCCTAATTCTGCAATAAATCACTCAATTCTGCTCCAATTTCTTTGAAATCTAGACTGTAGTTTCTTGAATATGCTCTTCAAAAACCCTTTAAAAATTAGACAAAAGTTCGCAAAAATCTGGGAGATGTGTTTCACAAAACTCCAAAAATGAAGAAAAATGCTTTGTTATCATGGTACCAAGATCATGCTCTGATACCACTTGTTATGATATTTCTTGGAAATATTTGTAAAAATGAGAAATATGACAGACCATTTCGAGGGGTTCACTTCTAATAATTAGATAGTATGATATGAATTCAATATTTGATGATATGATCCTACGAGAGAGAGTGCTCTTCCTTATTTATAGGGTAAACTATGTAGGGACATATCCCTTTGTCGTAATTAAGAGGTATTAGAGTATTAATATTTATGTTAGGGTTAAGCATGCCACAAGTGCTTATCCTTATTATAATTAGGAATATATAATACATACTTAAGAATATATCATATTAGGATCATAACATTTTAAGACCTCAAACACTCGCCTCATTTCACCACAACGCTTACTTGCATTTAAGCTCTTCTTGTGGCGATTATAGAAATGAGATTTCATAAATTTTCAAAGATCCTTGAGGCATACTTTTGATTAGATAAGCAGGGTTTTTGAAAGGGCCTTGAACCCTTTACAAATCGAAAGATAGATTGTCCAGCTCAGCAAAACAACAAAAAACCAGCAGAGAACAACAAGACAACACAAAACAACAACCAAATGGAACCACTACAACTCCATCAAAATGGAGCAAAAACACTACACACCCTGCTCAAGGTGGTTTAAAAAATTGTTCCAAAGATTTTTGCTGAATCGTTATACAAGGGTTCTTCTCCACAAATCTTTTCATCTTTTTTTTTGCAAGGAGAAGAAACAAGACCACTCATAGGACCAACCAAACCAGGAGTATCAACAGAGGGGCCATTAGAATCTTCAACCTGAGGCTTCTGAAAGAGAGTGGTGTGATCTTCCATAACGACAAACATCTTCTTCTTTTCCTTCCAAACAAAGTGTTGTTTCTTTTTCCTTAGGCAGGTAAAGGAGGCATGACCTACTTTACCGCAACAATGGCATATAATGGGAGAATTTTCATATTCAATCTGCTGCACCCACTTACCAAATCTTGAAGATAAGGTTATTTGAGTAGGGAGAATAAGGTTATTCTCCACTAACACACAAAACCTAGCAGACAATAATCGCTTCATCGATTTCGTGATCTTATCCGTAGAACAAAAATTCCCAAAAGAATTAGCAATACCCATAAAAATCTTTTCATACCAAAACTCCAAACGCAGCCCTGGAAAACTAACCCAAATAGGAATCTTAAGAGTGTCCGTCATAGGGTTGAAACTAGGAGACCACCTTTGAAGGCATAAGCCGTTCTGACCAAAAAACCCAAGGGCCATCAAGAAGGACCTTAGAGCAACTTTCTTCGCAAGGAAAGGAAAAGAGGAAGAAACCAGTTATCATGGCAATTACCTTGACCTGATCGCAGAACTTCCAGATCTGACAAACCCATCTTCTAACAACATCTATGTTGGGTCAAAGGCCACAAAATCTCCCAACCAAGGAGCTCTTAAGCCAAACCAAAGTCTTGGAAAAGGTAGAGTCAAGAACATCAAATTTAGCCTGTCCTTCCTCCAAAGCAGCAATGGAGCAACCCGCAAAAACCTCGTAGTGGTCAGACCCGCCACCATCCTCCAAAGCATGAAGCTCCTCCGAAGCAGCCATAGGGGAGGAAGGAAGAACAGTCTGAATAGTACTCAAACCCTCAGCCCTACAGTCCAACTCGTCAATGGGAAGCTCAACAACTATAGAGGACAAAGGGGAAACAATAGGGACTTCAAAAGAGGAAGGAGCACCCTCCTCAGCAATACCAGGGAGAAGGAATCCCTTTTTGAGACCAGAAAACAGAGCGTTGTCATGAGTTTTCTCAACAGAACTAACAATCAAGTTCCTTTAAGTCTTCAAACGGGCCTCTAGAAGGATATCAAGGAGGAGGTCATCCTCCTCAACCGACCCCTCACAGAACTATCCTCAAGACAACTGGAAGCAACAAAGGAAGAACCATCAACGGGATCTTCAAAGTCAGAGTATAGGAAGTCATCTTCATCCCACTCTTGAGCCCATAGGTCAACAACCGGGGAGTCAGGAGAGACTTTTAGAGTTTCAGAAGGTGCACTTCCAACAACAAAATGCTTAACAGTAGAGCCACTCCCAGTAGAACCAAAGCCACCATAGGAGCCCTCCTGCAAAACCGACCCACCCAACACAGAGCTCAGACCAACATCAAGAACCTCAGTTCCAAACAACCTGCCAACAACGTCACCACAACAGATCTGTTGACTCTCCAATACAAACCCCGTAGAAGCAGCAGGAAAAATCTTAGGACCAACTTTAACCCCCGCTAAAGAGAGTAGGGGAGAGTACGGAGCAGGCCCATCTTCATCTGTCTTGCCTCCTTCATCCTCACCATTTGCAAAAGCCTCGATGCTACCTGCAGATGAACTTGAAACCCCCCTCCCGCCATTTCTCTTCCCTCCCAGCTTTCGCTTCCCGCTCATCGCTTCTTAAGCAACGATCCTTGAGGCATGTTCTTTTCCTTAGTTTTATTTATTTTTTATTTTTTATTGTTTGTTTAACATTTCTAAAATTTTCTAAGCATTTAAAAATATTTTCTTCTACATGTGCATTTGTGTTTTACATGTGCATTCAAATTAGTTATGTTAGCTGGGATTCTACAAAAATTGTATTTTTAAAATTTATTATTTTAATGGTATTGTTTGTAGGCTTCAGTAGTTAAGTTGATTATTTCAATGCCAAAGTTTGAACTTTGTAGGTAATGGCATCAAGAAATGGAAGTCAAAGCGTTGCATTGACTAGAATTTTTTAGTAGTCCCATGGGATTTGTCTCCCTTGTTTTCAAGTGTTTCCCTAAAAGGGGATGTGGGGATGGGGACAAAACGCTCCCTCTTGCCCCCAAACCAAAATTAAAATAAATAAATGAGGATGTCTTGGGGAGGCCTTTGCAAGGGGAATACCCCTTGGGCATGTCCTCGATTTGGGTACACCAAGGGAGTGCCAAGCCATCTTGGGGATGTCTTAACATCCTTTGTATAGTTATTGGTGTTTATGGGGTATTCAGTATTGAAAGTTGTATGTTTGTGAGAGTTTTTGTTTGTGATTCATTCATTGGCTGCTTATGTTTACTTGTAGGGGATTTTAGAGTATTATACTAGATAATATGACCATTTATTATCATTGCCTATTGCATTCTTTTATTTTTGCTAGATTGTTTTACTATTCTTTTTGGCCACTTATTGTTTTTGTCAATTGTTTAGTCTATGGAAGTAGCTCACTAGATTTTTGGATTGTTGGATCTCTTCAATGAAAGCCATCACAGTTTTGGAACAAGAGCAATGGGTTAGAGATTTGCAGTGATATCTAGGGGGATGACAACAATAGTAGTGCCAAATTTTTTATTGTTCTACCCCAATCATTAAAAAGATGGCCCCAAGTCTTGATAATGCTATTTTCTTTTTAATATTTCTATATTTACTTCTAGCACATTTTTTATTTTTACATTTTAGTGTTATTATTTTTAGTTTTGGGTTTAACATATGCAATTTAATTGTAATTAGCTTTTAAAGTAAAAATTTAAATTAGTATTTATAATTTTATTGAGTTTAAAGTTAAACTATTATATATATGTGTTAGATTTTAATTTGTAAATTTATTCAAAATTAGTAATTTTGTTTTTTAAATAAGTTTATTTAATCTTTTTTTGATCAGTGAAATTGGCATTAGGGTGCCGTACCCCATTTATTAACTGGTAAAAATAAAGAGTACAAAGATCAAAATGGTGACTTCGTGTTGAAAATTCTCCAAAACATGGCCTTCATACATATTTTGTTATAAGAGCCTTTTATCTAATAGTATGATATTGCCATAGATACCTATTTACCACTTTGTGCAACAATAGCTTTATCGACCACATCTGGGTTAAAGTCCTCTAATACCACTACGAAACACTAGTCTAGGCCTTCAACAACTAACACCCCTACAACAACTTTCAAGAATTCTAGTCCCCATATTGCCGTCTTACAAGCATCCTCCTTTTCAGCTACTGCTATGATAATTAATGGAACCCAAGGATTTTTGTAATTAGCGAGAATAGTTGGCTAGTGGCCTAGATTAGGATGGAACCCCAAGCCCAACATAACATTGTCTACAATTTTCCTTAAGCCACCGTGCCACTTTGGCATGATTAGCACTTTTGCAAACTTCGTAATTCATTCCTTCACTTCACCAAGATCCAATATCACCACAATGAACATAGAAGCAATATCTGAGTTTACCCAATGTTTATGAGTCAGCCATGAATGTGTCCCCTAATACCATTGTCACAACATGTAAAACCACATTGGATGTTGTTTTCAAAACTTTCTTCAAGTGCACCTTCATGATCTCACCTCTAAATGCAATTTGTCTCACTTTTGTGGAAAGGCACACCATTGAATACATAACTCCAATTGTAATGTAAAACCCCATTGTCCAAATATATGTTTTCCATTTGTCTTGGTGTATAAACTCATAATTAAGCCAATTCAATAGAGTATAGCCACAAACAACTCCAACGAATAGGAGTGTAGGGTGTCTCAATCTCATAAAATGGTATTTAAAATCTTCATTGTTTCATAGTTGGGAATATCACTTAAGAGATCTTTCCACATGTTCTCCCCCATGCCAACTTGATGTGTGATGTCCTCATCAGCTGCCAAATTGGCAAGTTTATCAACCACATCATTTGCTTCCTTGTACACGTGTTTCAATTTGGAAGGGTTCAAACTTTAATAGCAACTCATGACAACACTGGAGAATATTGAGTTTCCAATTTGGGCAAATATCTTCTATGCAAGGAATCAATTATTAATAAAGAGTCCCCTTCAAAAATTAATTTTTCCTCTTCCAATTTAAAACCAATTCTTAAACCCAATAAAGTTGCTTGGAATTTTGCATCATTCTTGGTGCTAGTCGGTAATGTTTTGGATGCAACACATATCAAAAGAATTGGCATGATTTCTAAGCATGCATCTAGCGCTTGAAAGTCTTGGGTTCCCCCTAGATGCACTATCAACATTCAACTTTACCCACCTTTCATCTAGTGGTTTCCAAACCGCCTTAGCTCTTGCTTTTGTTGTCAGATTATCATGCTTCTTCCCATGAACATGAGAGTTTAATTAATTTTTAAATTCATTCAAATTTTAATATTTTATTTTGAAATTTATTCTAATATATTTAAATTTTAAAATAATATATTTGAATTCTTTGATTTTAAAAGTTAAAACCATTTTTTAAAACGTCAACAAATTTTGCTTCCTACACTTGTTTTGCTTGCTTGCAAATTGGGTTAATATTCAAAATGCAAAGAACAATAGATAGGAAAATGAGATTTTATAGCATATTGCTAAGGAGAATGACAACCGTTAACCCTTGTTTAGCTTGCATACATGATTTTATTGCCTATTAAAGTAAAACGAAGTGTCGATGCTAAGTAGGAGTTTAGGGTACTACCATGGAATATATTATAGTTGGTAGCGTGGTCTGCTAAAAGGAGATAGGGCATTAGCAATAAAAATAGTGTCAAAAATCTCAAATATTTAAAATGACATCTTTTTTGTGCCTTTATAGTAGTTGGCAATCAATAGGCACATATTGTGTATTTTATTTATAATCTTACGTGCGCACAATCATGAGACTATTGTGAGTCCATTTACACAAAAGACATTATAATTGGCATTTTTTTGAAAGCTATTAAAATTTAGATTTATTTAATATTAAATTATTCTAGGCTAAATTGTATAGGTATAATAGATTGTGTTATGCACTAAATGGGTTGGAATCTCAAATGGACTTTGGTGATAGCAAACTTCAATATGTAGGTTTCTAACACATAAGATTTTGAATACATATATAGTCGTACTCACCATTGCCAATTTTTTTGACTTTTTTATCCATCCCTAGAAACTTGTTTCAGCATCCCCTCATTTAATTACTTGGAGAAACACCTGAATTTTTCCTTCTATGCACTACAACATTTCTTGTCACACTGAAACCATGGGCACTAGCTTGCCAATGACAACCACCTTGAAGGTCAATCTCACCAAAAGTGCACTTGGATTTTAAAAACCAATACTTGATTGTTGCTATGGAGATACAGTTTACAAACCTAAAGAATAAATAATTTGCCAAATACATATAAACAATAAGTGAACACAGACACATAATTGAAGCTTCCATTAACATCACAAATAATTGAAATTCACCCGCTTTTCTTTTGCTTGCCTAAATTTGTGTAGTAGATGCTCTTAACTTTGTTTCAGTTTCAATTGCATGCTCATATGTGCATAGGAAGTGTTGGAGCCTATATTGAAATTCCTAGTTCATGCCTATGGCTAAAAATTTAACTTGTTTTGTGAAAAATGTCATCCTAGTTTTTGTCCCCTTTGGTGTCTGAATTTACCCAAATCAGGTTGAGATGAAATTTTTTGTTTTCTTGTGGGAGGTTAGCTTTTTACAACAATTCGAATCCTGTTGAGTTTATTTGCTTAAAGAATCCCCTAAAATTGTCCAAAACAACCAAAATTATCAAAATAGCCAAAAATAGTAGAATTGCTGTTTTAGTAAGTTTGCATTTAAGCACATATGGATGTAAAAATTTACTCAAAGCCCTGGGAATGCATAGTCAACCTTCAGAGTCAGTCTCAACCAAAATCATACTTAGACAACAAATTATTAAACTTTTAGAATTTCAAAAATCTTCGAAAGAATCTTAAATTTGAATTTTTAAAGTTTAAACAATGGAAATTCGCTCTAAAAATTGCTGAATTTGGTGTTGCAATTTCTGGGCAATAGGTCTCTTTGAGCACCTCAATTTCAAAAAATGGGAGAGGTCAAACAAGTACCTAGATCAAAAGTTATCGCTTCTAGAAGTTGTGCTACATCAAATATTTCTAGCTATGAGTTTTAAATGCTTGTAGAAGAAAATTAAAAGTCGGTGAGTTACAAAATCAAAAGTTGTATGAAAGTAGAAAAGTCCCAACAATTGGATATTTTGATTTTTCCAAAACAAATTGTAACAGTTCCCATGAATTTTCAAAAGGGGTTTTATATATTGTAAAGGCATTTTCATTTGTAAGGGTCGGGTGATTTTGGAGAGAATAAGCTTGTAAAGAGAAACTTTGTAAAATTTTCTATTCTTTTTTCTGAAGGATAATAGAGATTTGAAATATTGTTTTAGTATGTCTATTGTAATGAATTTGCTGTCAAATAATGATATAAATACAAACTTCTGAATTTGATTGTCTTCTACACAATATTGCATGTCCTTTGGAAGAAGTACATTTTCAAGGAAAATGGAAAGTTTCTTCTTGCACATTTGTTGGTTCGATTAGTTCATCTACAAGGAGGATGGTAAGTTTTTTCAAAAAGTGATTGGGGTGTGCATTGTTTTTGAGGATTAGTAAGTAGAATCATTTTCAGCAGGTCAAATACGTGTGTTTAAATCATTTTAAGACAGTGATGTATTATTGTTAAACCTCGAAGATTGAAGGTTAGAACATCATAATTGAATCAATTTTTTTTGATTACCCCTATCCAATCACATTATTAGAAATGAAAAACCACACTTCAGTGTTGCATGGTAGTAGTTTAGATGTTTCCCCGTTATACATAAATTCATTGTTGTAACTATGTCAAATCCTTGGTGAACTTGTGGATAAATATTTGTAGAGAATCTGTGCATGATGTTATGTTCATGTCCAATCATTAAGGGTCATAGGAAAGTTAATATTTGACGCAAACGCAAAAGCTCCCTCAGCTATATCACCATATCCACACTCAACCCAAATTACATGGCAATCCTTTGTAAAAGCCAACAGCAGATCAAATTGACAATTTCATTTGTCAATTTATAACGCTTTAAATTTAATCAAGAACCAGGAAATTAAATTCAGGTCAAGCTTTCAAATTATGCAGGCTTCACACTTTATTGGCATCAAAATTTCTTTTAACTCTAAAATTTGTTTGCAATTTTATTTATTCAACAACCCAAATATAGTATGCATTTAACCAATTACAACTCTTATCTGTAAATGTCCCTACTCTTCTGCAAAACCTCCTCCATTGACCTAACTGAATCGTTATTCATCTACACATCTATACAACTTCATGTACATTTCATTCTGCATTCTTTCTCCTCCTCATAAGTCGTGGCTTCGTTGCTTTTGTCAATTTGCAAATATCCTCTATTGTCTTGGCACAACCTGCATTTTATTGTTTCCAAACCTTCCAACCACGGTCTGTCCTCCTCAATTCCCTTTGCTCATGAATTCTCTCTAACTGGCGTGACTCATTCTTCATTTCCCATCTGATTAAGTTTGTTTGAACAAATTGCTCCTCCAAGTGTGACTTCTTCCCTCCTTCCCAGAACATTTAATTGCTTTTTAAATTTCCAGTCAGGACATCATATGTGTGGCCTCCTTCTTGGTGTTCAATCTGCCTGCACTAGCGATTGTGGATGGCGCACTCTATACTGTTATTAACCTCCAAATTCCAGCCCTCGATTCCCCTCATGGAGTATATCCTCTTTTTCAAATCTTTTTCCCTCTATGCATTTTAATTTTCTTCAAACTTCATGCCTTCTCTCTGCATTTTTGTTTGTTTAAACTTCAGCAGCTTTCTAATTCTCCTTTTTCTGGTTGTGTGCCCCTTCCACCCTTATTGCGATGACCCGCAATCTGCCCTCTTTTCAAAATGGCGTGCTTTCCCCTAATGTCCATCTGCTCTTTATATGGTGGGTCTTTTCATTTCTCCATAGCTGCATTGTTTGTCTTCCATTCTTTTAATTTCTTGCTCAGCAGCAGCCTCCTTTTGATTTTTTTAATTCTTGTTTATTATTTTTGCCATGCATATATGATCCTATCAGTTTCTTGATCACCATAATCATCTTCCGCAAATAAGTTTGGAAGTTATTTCAATAGACACAAAACTTCAAATTCAAAGCAAAACATATAACGTTACATGACACTTTGTCAATTAAATGGCAATATTGTCATCTTTCTTCCTCCTCAAATGACCATGGATCAAGATTAAAATTACATTCTGACAAAGAATAAAACCAAACGGAAGAAACCAAACCAAGATGTCTTTGGGTTGATGCAGATTGTTGGTTTGCCTAGGATGATCCTAGATCAAACACGTTGGGTAGAAATTTTTTGAGCTAGGTGTACAAAGGTGGAGTTGAGTAGTCGAACTACTCTTCCAGGTTGAATGCAACCTGCTGCGACTCCATCATTGAATCTTGTGCTCAAAATTAATTTTTCTTCCTCTTTTTCCAACATTGTGCCAGAACGCGCGCCATCTCCCTCCAACAATTTTGCATTCTCTTCCTTCTCCCTCTGTTGGACTCATGTCCACCATGAACCGTCCTCTGCCAAATTATTTCTCCTCTCCTCTCCTTTGTGGGATCGAACCCATCACTTCCACCAAGCTCCACCTGCATCATCCTCCACAACCTCTACGAGCAAATATGCAACATCTACATACAAATCTGAAACTGCAACTATATGATTCACTAACTTCTGATTCACCTCAACAACATGCAAATTTCTCATCGCCAAATTCAGAAAAATTACACTATACCTCTTCAAATTTCGCTGTTGCAACTTCTGTTTTCTCTTCTTTCGTTGCGACGTGCACCTTCTTATCTTCATCCGCTGCTGCTATCTTCTCTTCCACTTCTTCACTTTCCTTCATCTTCTCATCTTCGTGTACATCTATAGGGGCTGCTCTCACCTCTTTTTCCTTCCATCTCAGGCTGCAACACTCTTTTCCTCTACTTTTCTCTTTGCTGACTTCTCTTTACCAATCTCCTCTCACCTTTTCCAACATTCTTCTCCAATGCCTCTATCCTAGCCTGGATCTTCCCCACTTCCTCACGTACTATCTTTCCCATCTCCTCAAACTTTTCATTCTCCACCTCTTCCCAATATCGCTCCCAAAACCAAATTTGCACAGGTCTCCTCACAATCCATCCCATCTTCGTCTGCTGCAATCTCACCTCAATCTGCAATCCACATCACACTCTTAATCTTTTCGTGGCTTCAAGCTCTCTAGCTGTTCAGGACTCCTACTTGCAACAACCCTCACACGAGCTTCTTCTCTATCGCCTTCTTTACTGCATTCTACCAATTGGTCATGGCATAAGCTGCCTCACGTTCGACGATCTGCTTATGCACTTAGAACCTCTCGCTTTGATACTATTTGACACAAATGCAAAAGCTCCCTCAGCTTTATCACCATATCCACACTCAACCCAAATTACATGGCAATCCTTCGTAAAAGCCAACAACAGATTGAATTGACAATTTCATTTGTCAATTTACAATGCTTTAAATTTAATCAAGAACCAAGAAAATAAATTCAGTTCAAGCTTTCAAATTACCCAGTCTTCACACTTTATCAACATCAAAATTTCCTTTAACTCTAAAATTTGTTTGCAATTTTATTTTTTCAACAACGCAAATACATTTTGCATTTAACCAATTACAATTTCCTTCTCAATTGTGGCCTCCTTTTGTTCTTTTTAAATTCTTCTTTATTCTTCTTTATTATTCTTTTTGCCATGCGTATATGTTCCCTTCAGTTTCTTGATCACCATAATCATCTTCCACAAACAAGTTTGAAAGTTATTTCAATATACATGGAACTTCAAATTCAGAGCAAAACATATAATGTTACATGACATTTTGTCAATTAAATGACAATAATGTCATCTTGCTTACCTCTCAAAAGATCATGGATCGAGATTAAAATTGTATTCCAATAGAGAATGAAACCAAACGGAAGAAACCAAACCAAGATGTCTTTGGGTTGGTGCAGATCGTCAGTTTGCCTGTGATGCTCTTGCATCAATATTACAAAGTCATTTTTAGATCATTACTTACATGCATGAACAATTTATCTTCTTTTTACTATGACTAACCCATTGTTCATATAAAATCTAGTATTGTTTGAGGTTCACCCGTGTAGGTCTTGTAGAGCCTAAAGTGCAGGAGAGACATATCTCTCTCTCTTGTTTGTCGGCCTATCCTCTCAATAGTCTTAATTGTAGGAATTCACAACTCCTTCGAGATTATTGAAAACTGTTTTGATAACCAATAGGAAGCATGCTTTTATAGACACAAGTGCCTCCTATTATTACAATAATAACTCATCTATAATTGTCTCCATGTATATTGCTTCATGTGCAAGCAAGCTCATGCACATGCTATTGCTAAACATAAATTATTCCATTGTATGATGGTTTGTACAGGTATCTATTAAATTTAGGGTTTGACAATAATTATTAATAAAAATTGCAAAATCTAGTGATAGATGTCTATTTGAAAGGTCTATTTTGGTGCCAAGATCTTCGTGTTACAAATAATGTCTTATGACCTCAAAATATTGGAAGAATAACCTATTAACTAAACTTTGAAACACCTGATAACATCTACATTCTTTTTTTCCTTCAATTTAGGAGCTCAATCAAATTGGAACATGTTCCATTCTTGCCAGACCTTTCTCGTGCATGTGCATTCTTGGTCAACCTCTAACTACCAAACCACAAAATGCTGCAGATTGGATTAGCATTGGAAAAACTCAAATCCAAAAACCAATTGTGAAAACACCATGCATGTTGAATATATCAACATTTATCGACAAACCTGTAAAGTCCCTTACCTATCCAGTCCTAAGGTTGCTTGGATGTTAGAGGATTTAGGCCCTTTACTCCCTCCCAATGGTCTTATGCTAAGGTGACTTGAATGAAGACCCGCATCCATCATATACACATATATCCATATATCTATATGTTAGCTTTAATAGCTAGAATGAAAATCAGACATAATCATAATTGCAATTAACAAGCAATAGGAGTGCCATGGGTGGATCCGTCCTGAAGCCTTCATGTTAGGCACGAGAGTTTGTTCACCACAATCCTCCTTTCCCAACGGTTTAGTATCTGTATTTTCCACACATGTCAATACCTCGTAAGACACGGGACCTATTAGGAGAGGAGGGAAACCCTAAGAACCAAGGGCCTAAGGCCTACCACCCCTCTATGTAACAAAATCTAAGGTGGGACCCCCACCCTTCATGATCAAACCCTTGCCTTGGGCCTACGAGCTTGAGGGTGGGGTTTTTAGGCAAACCACTTGGTGAATGTTTCCCCCCATCCTAATAAGGTAACAAACATGGAGCAGACAATCTTTGTACAGTCATATGAAAATGCACTTATTATATTTTCATCTATATTCATTATGCATTATGAGTATGAGCATGAGCATATAACCAAATGAGATGTATTTAAGGAAATGTATCAACTATGCTCAAGTAGATGTAGCCAGTTAATATATTCATGTCCATTCTTATGATCTTATTTTCTAATCATGATAATGCAGTTTATTGAATATAAGATTCAGCATGAAACAAATCTAAATGCAGTCCTATGAGTGAATTCCTTAAATTATTATCATATGTGTATTCCCCTAATAGTGTATGCAAAGAGGCCCATTATAATGCAGTTAATGAGTCTAGCAACAATTAAATACATTTTCATTTATGATTGATTTTTTAAGTCCATAGTAATATCATTCCATCATGATAACACTAAAGAAAGCATTGCACCAATAATTAGATTAGCTATGTTAATTTCTTATATCCAAAATATGCTAAATATTATTGCTAAGTGAGTACATCACCTGATTGGCTGTGTCTTCCCATGACTCTTTATTCCTTAGTGACCTTCGTTCAATCTTACATTTGATTGATCATAAATATTAATCTATTCATTTTTTATATTAAGATCGTAATTACTTATAAGGCTCAATAATTTCTACAAGCATCATTATTGCAATAATTGTGTATATATATATATACACACAATTATTGCAATAATGATGCTTGTAGAAATTAGTGGAATAAAAAACCTTCTCAATCCAATATGTGAATTTCTGTAAGGCATCTGCACCATCCCACTAGAACACATGGGTAACCAGTTGTTGTGACTGCCAAGTATGTAGGTGCAAACATTGATTACGTGGAATGAGCAATCCTCTGGAGACTCGCAGCAGTAGATGTATCATGTGGGTGGCCAAACTATGTTAACTCCTCTATTGTGCATCACTTGCATGTGAGCTAACTCTTGCATGTCTCTTGTCTGCACTTGTATATCTATCTACAAGCTCCCAACGGCGTGCTATGAAAGCAAGTCGAACAAGGCAAACAAATTGATCATCAAGAATTCTGAACCACTTCCACTGTCTAATGCGCTTGTGCATTGCAAATACTAAATACCTTTGCATGCATACCCTACAATGTCTTTTCACAATCATGCCCAAACAATAACTCAAGTGCATGTAAACCTTCACTTATGCATGCTCAAAACCAACTTTAGCAATGCGTCTGTGAGAGCCAATTGACAACTATAATAATGTCACTGCAATAAAAATCAGCAACTCAAAAAAATATATTCATCTTAGACAAATGAAAATTGTTGTGAAATCCCAGCTGCATGTAATGGGTGATCAAACCATTAGAGACATCCACTAACTGGACAGGTCACACACTAAATACGATGTAGTAATATATATTCAACTGATTTGTTGTCCGTCAAAGGAAAGAATAGTAAACATAAACAGTGAGAAGCTATCACAAAACATATGTTGCACATATACTAAAATTTTGTTAATGAGTTTCGAGAAATATTTCACTGCTCACAATTGTTGGAATGAAAAAGTCACAACACATATATTTGCATTAGTTGCAACATCCTTAGAGCAGTGACTTGCAATTTAATAGTTGTGCAACCATTAACTTCAGCATGTAGTGCATCCTTCTCGTGCAAAAGGGATATGCATCCTTCTCGTGCAAAAGGGATATGAACCGTCTTACATAATTACATATCTACCTTGTGCAAACACAAACACACTATTCACTTGCCAATCTTTTTATAGACAATAAACTTTAAAACCATTTGTCTAGAGTTTATACTTAAATGCTTGTCTCATGCATGCATAGCAGCCAGTCCATATTCATCTTATCTTTCATTGTAGTCGTGTGCATCATGTGTGCTTCTTATAGTTTATAATGCTATCTCCCATGTTCGACATTGTATGACAACCAAAAACTCCTGGACAAACTTTGTTCCATCTAATAACAATTCCTTGTATTGATGCACAAGCACAATTTTTGGCCTTGCATACCACCATTCTAAAACCCATTTTGTGCAATCAAATTCATTTATCCTTCTTGTCTTAATTTTTTGTGCTCCATTTTGACCATGTGTGCATATCCTATATGCATCACACTAGGGCATAGCCCGTGCACTTCCATATTCATCATGCTGTGTTGTGCGTGCATGGGACACCCCCACAGTATATCCTCTACAGACCATGAGAACATAGTTTGGCATAAACTCAGGGTGCTCAAATTGGACATCATGTTATATTGAAGAGGAGTTTTATTTTCAACAAAATAAAAATTTCTCTAATGTTCTCTATTCATGCTTTGAGCTTCAAATAATATCTTTTCATATCTTTGTATAGGTCATGGTTGCACATACTTGGCAAGGTGCACTTTGCGGCCATAAAACCTTATTTCTCTTTAACGCGTTTGATGACAACTCATCAATAAGCTTGAATAAAACCTTATAATGTTAATAACATGTGTGCACTGCTATATTTAACATTCATTGGTCCCGTTGCATGCTTTTATCAGATTAATTTGGCTTTCTGTTTGGCCTTGCTACTCGTAGTGCTTTCTTCGAGTAAACTAAGACTACATAAAATTACAACAGAGAAATTTGTGGGTTGTCCTTTCTGCACAATATTTGGGTTTAGTTCTTAGAACCTGTCCCAATGTTCCATTTTACTTATACTGCATAACTTACTTCTGTGCATAACCCAATATGCTTCGAAACTCTGCTGCAAGTTCTAGTCAGTTGTGCCCTGTAACATTCAAATTAGCAAACTCAGAAACTCAAAATCTTCTCCATAATAGAAACACTAATTCAGTTCTGGAAATGGAACCAAATGTTGACCATAATTTCTCCTCCTATGTACTGCGACTTTGTTAGTCATGCAAACCATGTGCACTGGCTTTCCAATGACAATTCCGAAAGGGGGGTGCCACCAAGATGCAGTTGGATTCAAAACCCAATGCTTGATTCTTGCTATCGAGATAACACTGTGCAAACCTATAGATTAAAGCATATTTGCAATACAATTGAATAATAACTGAATACAAACACATGATTGACACGATATTTCTGTTAACATCACAAATAACAAATTACATATGCATGGCCACCGTTGCCCAAAGGGGCAGCTAAAATTCACTGCTTGCTTTCCCTTTGTTTGTCTAAACTTGTATAATATGGACTCAACTCTATATGAAAATCAACTCTATCCTTACACATGGAAGGAGTACATGCTTTTCTGGACACAAGCACCTCTTATTACTGCAATAATATCTCATCTATAATTATCTACTTGCACATTACTTCATGTGCAAGCAAGCTCATGCATATTGTTTTGCTAAACATAGATTACTAGTTTGCATGAGCTCTTGCACATGTATCTAGTAAATATAGCATTTTGACAGTAATTATTAATTACAATTGCAAAGTCTAATGCTAAATATTTATCCAAATGGTCTATTTCTAGTGCCAATAGTTGATAATAGGGTTGCTAATTGGAGGCATGGGATACTATGATCGACCTTGGAATCATTCATTTTCAATTACTATAGGTCAAAGATGGAGGCATCAATCGACTCAAATACCACCTTGCATGGATTGTTGGCCATGCCATCAAATTGTGTCCAAATGTTGAGGAGGAAGTTGTATTGGAAATGAATTCATTTGTCACTTGGGTAGAGGATTTTTTTTGAAGAAAATGGAGACAACAACTGTAGCAACCATGATGAATCCCAACAAATGTAATGTTCCCTTTTGGGATATTCTTTGATTTAGGCCTGCAAAACAGTAATAAACACAAAAATCTGATATTACCAATAACAAGTGTCAACTTTATGGTTATATTCAGATTAATACATAAAATAGTATAATATTGAGAATAATACACCATAGCTAAAACATTATAATAGTTAGATCTATAGGTCATATCATCATTAACATTTGAATTCAAAATAACTTAACATCACTAGTGATTAGTCCAAGGCATATTCCGATAGCCAATCATATTAGGAATTCACTAGAAATATTTACAAACTGCAATCTCAAGGATGGTTGTCCTTGTATTGCGAGAAGATGGATGGATCCTTGTCCATCCATCTTGGGGTGGCGTACTTGAGAAGACCCTCAAGCTTGGGAGGACTCATACACTTCTTGGTCCCACAAGCGTTGTATCTTGGGAGTGGCGTACTTGAGAAGTCCCTCAAGCCCAGAAGCACTCATTCGCCTCTTGGCCCACAAACATTGCAGGATCTCAGGTCCACACCATCCCTCAATCCACCTTGGAGACGCTCCATCCTCCTTGATCAAGCCTAGGAGCACTCATTTTCCTCCCAACCCACGAGCGCTGCATCTCGGGGGTGGCGTGCTTGATAAGTTGCATGAAGACTGCCTCCCTCAAAAAGCCCGAGAGCACTCATATGCCTCCCGACCCTAGGAGTGCTGCATCTTAGGGGTGGCATACTTGATGAAGGGAAAGCTGGTACTTCCCATCTCATGAACCCGAAAGGTTGATCAGCTTACCTATTCGTGAATTCTTATATAGATTCAAAATAGATTGCGAAAGGAATCTTATTATATTAATTGTTAATCAAATATCATTTCATTACGCAATTATAATGCATATATATATTATATATATAGACATTCCTAATTATATTTTAAAAACTTACTTCTCAATAATGTTCTTGCTACAAATAATATATATTCCAATAGATCTCTCATAATTCCAAATTCTTATTTTCCCTTTATCCAATCTATACTTTTTCATCCGCTTCCTTGATGCTCACTGCCAAGGAATTGATCTTCCTTTTATATCTTCATATTTAAATGAAATGATGCACCCTTTGGAATAGAGATCTCCCCTCAAAGGACCTTTGTGATTAAAATATAATATTGTTATATTTATTTCTAAGTGCTTCCTTTCTTCTGATCTCAGTCACCGCCCTCCCTTTTTAATAGTCATTGCCAATTTAATTATTTTAATCTGGATCAGCCTATTTGATAGTCATATAATTGCTATTAATATTCTTCCTTTATTTCAATCGCTTGGGTTTAATAATGCTGCGATTTGGTTGCATGGCAGGGGCATGACAACATTGCACAAGAAGTAGAGGCAAATATAGAGACAAAGATTGTGGGCTCTTGTTATCATTAACAAAGTCACAACACATTCACTTCATCAAATTCTAGGCGAAGGAAACTAGAAGGATTTTTTGTTCCAAACCTTCACTTGAAAGTACAGGTCAGAACAAGGAGAAGTTGATGAAACAAATGCAACCTATGTGAAGTTTTGGCTCTACAAACTTTCATTCAAATTGATGAGAAGCCCATATTGGGCCATACTGTTGAGTGTTGTAGAGAAAAGATATCAACTTGTCTAGTCCACGTGACTTATGTGAGTTGTTGCTTCAAAAAAAATGGTAAATATAGAGATAATTGTGGAAGAGGAAAGTAAATATTAGCACAAGAAGATATGCTCTATATTATCAAATGGGTGGACAAATGGAGGGAATCACACACTCATCAACTTTCTAATGGCTTCAAATGGTCAAATGTTCGTAATGTCTATCAACACCTTCAATAAAGTAAACGATGCCAAGAATTTTAGTTGAATGTTGGGGGAGGTTGTCTTAAGAGTTTTGTATACAGAAATGTGGTTTAAGTTGTGACCATATTACAATGTATAAGGTTGCAAGGAGTCTACTTGAGGGGAGGTTCTCAACAACTTCAAGATCCCTTGTGCTGCCCATTGCCTTAGTCTTTTGTTGGATGACATATGCAAACTTGATTTGGTGAAATTTGTGGGTGAAAAAACTAGGAACATTGCCAAGTACATTTACAATCAACCCTGATTGCTTAGCCTGATGAGAGAGCACACTTATTGGAAGAGCTTGTGTGAGCACGTACCACAAGGTTTGCAACTAACATCATCATGTTGCAAACAATTTATGGTTGTCTAACACCTTTGAAGGAAATGTTTGTGAGGCAATAATGGATGAATTCTTCTTATTTGGAGAAGAGAGATGGAGAGAGGGTTGCAATGACAATTTTTGATGATGTTTTCATGAAGAGCACTAATTAGATCATCAAGGTAACTTCAAACTTTAATTTAATTTTTAAATTCTATCGTTTAAATTTATTTCTCAATTTTTTAATTATTAGATTTTGTTGAAGCTTTTTAAGTTTAATTTTTAATTTCAATTTAAATTTATTTGTAGGTGTAGATCCTTTTGTTAGGGTTTTGTGCTTGGTGGATGGGGAGCAAAATTCAATGTGGTACCTATAGCGAGGGTATGGACAAGGAAAAGAAAGGTATCCAAAAGCATTATCGGGGAAATAGAGGAAAATTTGTGCTTGGTGGGTGGGTAGCGAAATCCAATTGGGTACCTATATGAGGCTATGGACAAGGAAAAAGAGCCTCTCTAGAAGTATTGTAGGGGAGAGAATAAAGTTTGAACCCATTTGTAGGATTATTGATTGTATTTGGAACAATCAAACTCCACCAACCCATTCATCTAGCAATATTCTATGTCAACTGCAAATATTTCTACATAGAGGATTTTATGGTTGATGGGGAGGTAATGGAGAGCCTCACAACATTTATTGAAAGGGTGACACTTGAGGAAGATATCAAAGATCTATTATTGAAGAGTTGTAGAGATACGAGAGAGTAAAATTTGAACCCATTTGTAGTATTATTGATTGGATTTGGAACAATCAAACTCCACCAATCCATTCATGCAGCGAGGTTCTATGTCAACCCCAAAGAGGATTTTAGGGTTGATGGGGAGGTTATGGAGAGCCTCACAACATTTATTGAGAGGATGACACTTGAGGAAGATGTCAAAGATCTAATTATTGAAGAGTTGTAGAGATACAAGTATGTAGAGGGGAAGTTCTGCACTTTGCCACTAGCTATCTAAGGGAGAATCACCCATGTACTAAATAACAATAATATAGTGTTCCATGGGGACGCGTTCCCCCCAAAAAACCCCGCGTTTCCTATACGGTGACGTGTCAGAGACTTGGGGACTTGAGGGGGACGTCCCCCCACTAGCCCACCACCATTCCACCACCAGTGTCGTCTCCATGACGCCACTAGGACTTTGAGGATGCTGGGGTGTCCTCAAAACGTCTAGGGGACTCCTAGTTGTCTCCAAGATGTATAATTCTTATACTTATACATCTTTTTATAACTATTTTTTCAAGTACTATATGTATTTAAGCACCTTGCCCCCCCCCCCGCTCCCCCCCTCCCCGCTGCCCCCAAACTTAGACCCCCTATCCTCGCATCCCCTGCCGTCCCCCCGTCCCCGTCCCCAAAACCCCATGGAACACTGCAAAAATCTTAGTCTTCACTTCATGCCATTTGAGATATTTAATGTGTTTAAAATATTGTTTACTTACAAACTTGTAAATGTCTTCTTTGTAGTTGCTTGGTGGGAGGTTATCGAAGGTCTCACAACATGCATTGAGAGGATGACACCTAAGGAAGACACCAAAGATTTGATTATTGGAGTCTTAGAGATTCAAGCATGTATAGTGGGAAGCTTCTCTCTTTGCCACTTGCTATTTGATGGAGAACCACCCAAGTTCTTGTTAACAAAAATCTGAGTCTTCTATTTTTATTGCTTGAGATCTTTAACATATGCAATGATTGCTTACTTACAAACTTGCAAATGTCTTGTTTCCAGTGGCTTGGTGGGAAGAATAGGGCGCAAAAATCCTAAATCTGCATATGTTATCTGTCTAAATTTTTTCCCATCCTTGTAGTACTTTAAAATGTTAGTGCAATTGAGGATTATTTGACACTATTCACATGAAGAAGCACAAGAAGTTTACACAAAATTTTTCAATGACCTCATCTTTGTTGAATATAACCTTTCGCCTTAGCTTGTAATAGGTGGAGTGCTTAGATAGTTGACACAATTGAATTGGATGACATTGAGTGTTGGGTACTTTTGGATTCACTTATGTGTATTTTTGCATTGACATTTCGGATCACACTCAGAGATCCATCATTAGGAAGAGGATAGTAAGGAAATGGATTGCAGACAAATCCTTCAATAGGAAGGGAGGTGACAAGAGGATTGAAAACCAAGGGAGAAGAGAAGAGGAGAAAAGATAAAAATGAAAAGGAAAGCATAAATGATTTAATCACAAGATAATAAAATGTATAAATTTATCTATAAGTGAATAGATAGAGATGTGAAGAAAATAATTTGTAGATGTAAACATAATAATATATAGATATTGGTATAAATTAAACTATATATAGAGAAAAAAACATTGATTTGGCTAATTACAATAAAAAAAGATGTGAATAAATGGATAAATATAGGGAAAACCATATATCAGGATAAGGAATAAATCAAGATTGCCTACTATGGATGACATTGATCTGTATAGGGAGTGAATTGCCTAGGATGAAGATCACATGTTTACAAAGATAAGATTGTGAATTTTGAGAGGCAATCAGAGGACGGTGCATCAGAAGCAAAAGCAAGAGGATTTGCATTGGATGATATCATTGTTGAGGATAATGGTGATCTTGAGGAGTCATTACCTTTTAGTTTGAGGGTGGATCCTTAACTGACTACAAGGAGTAGGACCCCAACAATCATTTGGATGTATGCAGGGAATGAAAAGGTATAAATTTTTGTTGCTTGGATGGAATAGTGATTTTTGACGATGATTTTAAATCATGATGTTATTCATATCATATTATTTTCTGTTTTATTCACATGTTGATGCAGTATTGTACTCCTTTTTAATTTAAATTTAATAGGAACACTTCCCCGATGTTCTATAGTCATTTGCTATGTTTTATAACTGTATTTTGCATGATTTTAAAAAAATGAAAGGAATCTAGGAATTTTTTTAATTTGGCGAGTTTTTGCCAAGTTGCCGAGTCTGAGTCAAAATTAGGTTTGCTGATTTTTGTTGAGCTGTGAGTTTCAAAACTATGGTATTTTCCATTTGAATTTTTTGTCAATATTTTGTATTAAAATATTTCCCCATTCAATGAGAAGAATTTGACAATTCAATATTTTAAAAGAATTGCCAAAACATAATCTTTTACAGATAATTTGTCAAGGATGAGTTTTCTCAAAATTTTCTCTAGTTTGGGCACCCTGAAGTAATAATGAACTGGCTGAAATAGTAATTAAAGTTTTTCCTTCATCTCATTGTGGCAAGATAGTGGTTTACATCTTTAGTTTAAAAAATAAATCTATAAAATTTCAATCTTATGTCACTATTTTAATTTTCAGGCTTTTATCTCAAAAACATGAGTATTTTGATTTTCAAGGTTACTATATTGTGGGGCATATATTTTGATGTTGTTTTCTTAGGTATGCATGGTGAATATTAAAAGAATTCGATTGTTCGCCTTACAGGCATTGTGGCAGCTGCTATGGGTGATTCCCTCAAAGGCTACTGCAGCCCAAAAGCCCGTTCAGTTTGAATCAAGTCAAAAAAGATTTTCATTACAATCTATTCAAGAGAAAGTCAGCACAGTAGCAGCTGAACTCTTGGCACAGGTCTTTTTAAGCTTGAACTATGTATTTAAATTGCACGTTTCTCTCCTGATTTAGTTGCTTTAGCTTGCTGTCTATTTTAATTATATAAATTTTTACATTTCCTTTGTTCGGTTTGATTTTATAATTTTTTGTGTGTCATTAGGGATTTTGAGTGTATTGGCATACTAAATTGAAGATGCTAAGGATATAGTGGTCTGTTTGTTGTATGTTATCTTCAAAGTAGTGATAGAGAAATTTGAAATTTAAAGGATTGTTACAATGAAAACTATTGTAATTTCAAATATAAATGATTGCAAAATGGGCAATATCCTGCTTGAGTATTACAAACTAACATCTGTTTGGCATTCCCTAGTTCTATAATTTTATTTTTTTAAGTCTGTCTCCAAAGAATACTGACTAACTTAAAATTCTGTCTTCAGTCTATGTCCAATATCCCTGATATGAAAGATTTAAAAATTAATTTAGTGTTATTTTAATATATATTTTTTGAAAGTTGCGAGTATGAGTTTGGGTTAGAGAGCTTGAGATTTGTAAACTGTATTGAAATGGAGCCAAATGAATATCTTCATTTTCAAGAGTTAAACTTGCATTTGTAATATATGAGCCCCTGGAACATTTACTCATGCGGTGGATTACTTATTTTGATGTATGCTGGATTGAGCTTAAATTAAATTTAAATTCATAGGAATTGGATTGGCTTGGTTGTGCCTTCTCCTCAAGTTACAATATAACCTGAAGTTTATAATGGCATCTCTCATGGTAGAAGTTGGGTTTGCTCATGGTAGAAGTTGGGTTTGCATTGTCATCTTGGTGGATCCTAAAATAGTGATACCCTCTACTTAGATCAGTCTTAGATAAGATATTTTCATCCTTGGTCATCTTTGGGTGGTATAATGTCCCATTTTCCTAGCAGTTAACAGATGCAGTGGTTAGCCTATGACTATGGTCCCCGTAGGGTAACATGGTGTTAAGGGGACCCCTTTTGGGAGAGCTATGGCTTTTCATCAGGCCTTTTGGTATTCGTTTCAGTACTCTTCAGCTCAGTGTCTCAGCTTATTTGTGGTGTGCCATCTGAGGCCATTCTGGATATTTTTTACCCACACTTACTATTTTTAGTAAGTCACTTGGTTGTATTGCTCATACTTACTATTTATAGTAAGTCATGGTTTGGTCAGTTGTCATCATGCCCATATCTGGAAAATGTTGATGGATTACTCCCATGAGTTGGTGTTGGTATTTATTGGGGAGTTGATGGTTTAATTTATATTATTAAAGTTAAGTTTAACTTTAATAATATTATTTATTATTGATAACTTTATAATATGGCATTATAAGGAGTTAAAGGGGTGATATGAGACATTTAAATAAAGTATTATATTTTAATGTCAACTTTATGAAATGCCATCAAAAGCAAATGTATTTGAATGCCAACAAAAGCAAATAATAATTAAAAAGGTTATTTGGTCAAGTGGGACATGGGAAATTGGAGAAGTATAAAAAACAAACTTAATGCTTTTTCTTCATTCATTGTTAATTGTGCAAAATTTGAGAAGAACTAAGCAAGGGTTTGCTGGTTGAAAGCTACAGCTTTTCTGAGGATGAAATCCCTCAAAAAAGACACTGTTTGTAGGTGTGAAAGATCACCCAAGGGCACTTCATTGGATAATCTCATAGCAACAAAAATCTTTTGGGGAAAGAATCAACAAACCAAAAGTATAAGATTTTTTGAAAAAAACAAGAAAAAATCGGATTTAAAAAAAAAAAAAAGGTAAAAAATTGTAGAACAAGAGATAAAAACTATTTTTTTTTGAAATTGAAAGGCATTTCCATAGCATAGAGATATAAAGAGCAAATAAAATAAAGAGTTTAACTAATGAATTGTAGAAAATAGATTTTTGTAGTTTATATTTGTATCGCTGATTACATTCATTGCATTGCACATCTTTCCAGTTCCTTGTTGGTTTAGCCTATTAGCTGACCCTCGTAGGCTAATGTAGATGGTTAGAGGGTCTTGTTTGGCAGATATCAGAGTGTTTTCTTCCCCAGAGTTCAGTTTGGTTCAGGATTGGCTTTCGTTTGGTGATTTAGGACTTAGTTTCACGCACTTACTATTTGTAGTAAGTCATCAGGTCAATGGAGTCTAGCATTTCTATTTATAGCAAGGCAGCTGGATGCGTTGGGGAAGTAGTGTTGATCCCAGTTTTCAGTTGGCTTGGCGAAATAAGGTTTAATGTGCAAGTTATATCATTTAATTATTATTAAAGGTGACTTTAATAATAATTAATCATTAAAAGCATATTATAAAGTTATATTATAACTTTATGTCTAAAGGGCGCCATTTAATGACCTAAAGTACATTAAATGATTAATTAAATGGGCGCCTACTTTGAGGAAATATTTTATAAAGTTATAAAGTGCACATTTAATATTTTAAATGATTAAAAAGAGGCTTCTAGAGGATCGAGGTCTTGTTGGAGAAATTATAAAAGGGATCAACCAAAGCTATTATGGATTCATTCCAGATTTTAATATTTGTTTTTTTGAAGAGTTTTGCTGTGGAGAAGAAGAAACTTAGGGTTTCAGCATTTTTTGCCATTTCAGCTTTGGAGAATGTAGCTGCTTCGAAGTTTGTGCATTCTGAGGTTGTGAAAGACCAGCTGAAGATTGCCTCATGGATTGGCTTCATTCAGGAGTCAATGTTGAGCTTATTTGTGAAGTTGTTCGAAAAGGGTTTTTGAAGACAATTTTCAGTTTGTACTATAATTGGAGAATATTTTCATTTGTTTTGTTGAGCAATATTGAGTGCCATTTTCAGTTATTGTGGGACGATTTTCCTAATCAGCTTGTAGAAGAAATCATGGCAGCTTCATCATCATAAATTGTGGCATTGAAGCAAGGGTTTGCAGTCATATGTAGCAGCAATTTGGGCAAGATAAATATATATAAAAATCATGGTCTGTTAGAAGGGTTTGCAGCTGATAAAAGACACATCGATTTGCAATAAAGAATTCAAGGAAAAATCGTGGGAAATCAGATTGAAGCAACACAGCAATTAAAGAGTGAAATCATGGCACTTTGAAGGCATATGTGTGTGGCGCACCAACAAACAGTCCAATCAGCTAGCTGCCAACCGTGAACAGGTTCCTCATTTGCATCATTTAGTTGATTACCTTGCATTGTATTAGTCGCTGCCATAAGGTAGCTGTGGTTGCATATTTGGGAAGGATATTGTAATAGCATTGATTCATGCTTGATGTAAGCCAAGAGTCTTGGCAATTGCATTTAGTTTGTATCAGCAGATTGTAATCAGTCTATTCAATCAATAAAGGAGGGATAAGGTTGCATCGTAATTGTTTGTCAAATTGTCAATTGCTGTAGCTATACATCTCAGTTCATAAGTTCGCATAACAAGTGTTTGAGAAGATGTCATATGCTGTAGATGAAGATTTCAGTCATTAATATGCATGCCAAATGTTTGTAGTAATGTCTCTTTTGCTGTAGGTGCATAGTCAATATCATTTCAGTCATTTAGTTGCATTGGAAAGTCATAAATCCGTAGTGGTATTGCACATTCATCTTATATCAGTCATTTGCATATCTTAGTTCAAGTTTTATGAATGCATATGCTCTCTAACATCATCAAAAACAAACCAAAAATACAAAAAATCAGAAAACTATCACCGAAGAGTGCAGAGTTTCAATTTGGGGGAGAACAGGGGTTCTTACAATAGCTAATAGCTAGGAGCAGCTGCCAATTGCATTATCTTGTCATGGCATTCCATGAGACCACATTTCTTTGAGGCATTTTTTCAAACAGTTCACTGCCTTGTCTATGCTATGACATTTTTCATACATGTCTACCAAAGCATTTTATCAAACAGTTCACTGCCTTGCATCTATGGCTAAAAGCCTAAAACAGGTGCTTTCAAACAAGCTATGGATGCTTGGAAAAAATCTATCAAAGCATATAGTAAGCAATAGCATAGACAAGGCAGTGAACTGTTTGAAAAAATGCCTCAAAGAAATGCGGTCTCATGGTGATGGAATGCCATGACAATCATCACCATGAGACCGCATTTCTTTGAGGCATTTTTTCAAACAGTTCACTTCCTTGTCTATGCTACCACATTTTCATATATGTATACCAAAGCATTTTTTCAAACAATTCACTGCCTTGCTGCTTTGGCTAAAAGACTAAAACAAGTGCTTTCGTACAAGCTATGGATGCTTGGAAAAAATCTATTAAAGCATAATAGTAAGCAATAGCATAGACTAGGCAGTGAACTATTTGAAAAATTGCCTCAAAGAAATGTGGTCTCATGGTGATGGAATGCCATGACAATCCATATGGCTATGGATTGTCATGGCATTCCATCACCATGAGACCACATTTCTTTGAGGCAATTTTTCAAATAGTTCACTGCCTTGTCTATGCTACGACATTTTTCATATAGTCTACCAAAGCATTTTATCAAACAGTTCACTGCCTTGCTGCTATGGCTTAAAGCCTAAAACAGGTGCTTTTGAACAAGCTAGGGATGCTTGGAAAAAATCTATCAAAGCATAATAGTAAGCAACAAGCTATAGTCTCATCGTTTTTTTTTTTGCGTGAAAATCAACACGATTTTATTCACGTTTTTTGTAGGTTTTAAATGTGTTTTTTTTGGCGATTTTGTAGTTTTAAATGGGAAAAAATCATTGACCAAAAGGTCAAAGATTTTTTCAAAAAATTGGGGAAAAAATCATCCAACCTGTAGATTTTTTAAAAATCGCAATTAATCGGGGCTTTTTTGCAGATTTCTATTTCGATGGATAATCTCATTCAGAGGTTATCATTGAGCTTCATTGGATCTAGAAGATATTCAGATTAGACATTTAGGAGAGAAAAATACAGATTTTGACATTGGTTGATGTTCTTTAATGCTGATCAAAACACCTTCAGCTGGCACGTGGGCTTCTAGCAGGCTGTACCACCTGCAGTTGAGGTGTGAGAATCGCCTAGGGTCAAATGCCTAGGGTTTGACTCGTTTTTCTGGGCATTGGCATCTGGCAAAATAAATATTGCTGGAAGACGTGGCGGCTTAAAACTCAGGCTTGGATGTTAGAAGACAAGTCAAATTGACAGGGGGAAATATTCGGGAGGTGCTTGGAGAGATGGCTTTAGCTAGCAAAGGAACAAGGCTTTGGATTGGTCCAAAAATAATTATCAGGTCTTCAAAGCCTTTTGATATTTGAAAAAGACAAATACAGAATGAGACAAATTGGCGTCAGAGTCAAGCTGGAGATTGAAATAAAGAAAAGTCGAAATCGAAAAAGAACCTTAGCTATCAAACAAAGAAGAGACCTGATAATATATTTCTGAAGGCATCTATGTTAAGGTGACAGGTTTTGACAAAGGCAACAAGTCTGATCTCTGGAATAAGACAAAGGAGCTGCTAATCAATTGTCAAATATTGGAAATGAAGACATCGATTGGTCTATTTACAAAGTTCGCAATTTATATAAAATTATCAGAATAGCCGCCGGCAGCAAATTCACGCCACCTCATAGATGGGAGATCATCGAAATATTTGATAAAGGGCGATGCTGACTCAAGCAGATAAGACAAAAGAAGGCAAGGACGAAGTCTTGAGGAGTCCACATAAAGACGACAGTCTAAGGAAGTCGATATTTTGTTGAAGTCAAAGATCATAGACAAGTCGTGATTCATCAAACCGCTGGGACGCAGCTTGGAGACGTGACTCAACCAAGGAACTGGGCGCAACAAGTTTGATTATGAACCATCGACTCAGTTCCTAGATGAATCGTGGGGTCTAGAGGAGACATCCAATCGATGTTATTGGCCACCAACAATCCAAGTTCGCATTCCAATTAAAGCAATCTGTATTAGTTTATATTTACAGTTGCATCTGCACTCCTTTGTTGACATCTTGTAATAATGAGTCATATTTGCGTTATAGCTGAGACATATTTTCTGTAGATGCACTTTTAGATTGGTATTGATGACAAGAGTCATTTCTGGGTATTATCAGATTTTCTTCTGTACCTTGCAATCATAATTGCTATATAAATTAGAATCTAACATCCCATTTGTACTGCCTACAACAAACCTTTGTCACAACAGATTGAAATAAATGTCATGATAATATATATATATTTGCATTGAGTCAATTTGAGTTGTTGTTGCTTTGATCACATTGTAGTCCATTGGCAAGGAATGTAAAACTGCATCATACTCGAGTCTGAGTTGCATGCCAACTGTTTGCTATAATGACTCGTGCTGTAGCTGTGTATTGATGTGGCCGTACTTCATTTACTGTCATCATATGCACTTGAAAGGTCAGGAAATAAATGCCATTGCGCTTTCTTACATATCAGTTGTTAGAAGATTTCAAATAAAGTCTTTTATCTTCACTATTTTCATCAAAACACACAAAGAAACAACATACAATAGTGACTTGCAAATTGTTTGACGAAATGTCCAAGAGCTGAAGGGTGAAAAATCTTGTAGAAACAGCTAGGGACATTACAATTTGGGAGTGGTGTCCAAATCTCTGTGTTTCCAATTTGCTAGTCAAGCTATATTTAGGCCTGCAATATATGCATTTGATCTCCGAGTATGATTCCCATATAATTTCTAAAGCAATAATAAATCTGGGTTCTTTGTTTCATGCATTTTGCTTGCATATTTCTCTATTTTGCAATTATTTGTATTTCTTGCATTGCTTGGCAAAAATACTAAAAAATCAGCAGACATTTAAAACAAAAAGGAAACTCAGAACAGGGGGGTATTATAGTTGTATCAGAGCACAGTATTTCCTACCAACCTGTGCATAAATTACACGAGTGAAAAGAAACAGGGTTATATTGAGGGTTAGGCCAGGGGCATCCCCCACAGGTACTAGAGGGTGAAACTGTTTTTGGTGTATTCGGTATTCACAGTTCTCCAGGTTTACACAGTTCATCCAGTGACAGTGAGAGTATTACAGGAGCCATGGCAGAAAGAGATAAGGGACGATCTGGTTCACTAAGTCTGAATTCTAGAGCAGAGTGAAAATTTGACACCATGATGGATTTGATGGTGCAACTCTTGAGCAAAATGAACCTGAATGTGAAACCTGGTTATACAGTGCATCCAGAGGAGAGCAGTAGCTCCAATGCACAACCTAAAGACAGGCAAAAGACTCCTACCTTCTCAATGTCTAGGCCCTTGCAGCCATCCTTTACACGCAAAGTGGAGGCACATGCTCACTAGGAACACCTTCCCGAGCTGCAGGTATCTATGGTTGATGAGGTTAGGACGTGTCATGCTGAGTATATCACTCTTCCTCTTGATATTAGGAGTATGTTGGCCTTTGAGATGTTCTTGAACCAGAAGAGAAAGAGGTTAGTTGCAGTTGGTAGATTAAAGGCCAAAGCACCACAGGGGTTGAGAGACTTCCAACAGGTAGTGAGTAAAATAATTATGGAGCATTTTGATGGTAGTGATAGATGTACAACACGTGCTTGGGTACAAAAACTAAATAATTACCTCTCCTTGAGACCCATTCTTAAGGGAGAGGCTATCGTATTTGGCACCCTATATTTGGACGGTTTGGCTCATGAGTGGTGGTACCACGGATTGGTCACGCTTGGGCACAAATCAATTACTACCTATGATGAGTTCACTAATAAACTCATCAAACGTTTTGATAAAAAGGATCTAGAGGTATTCTTCCGTGAGCTTGCACAATTGAAGTAATATGGTTCTTTGGAGTCCTACATCTCTAAATTTCAAAGGTTATCCGTAATGGTTCCCGACATTTTGGAGAGAAGACTAGTGGTTATTTTTAGTGAAGGTCTCATGGAACCTCTATGTGGGTGTATTAAAGCATTTGATCCTCCCTCTTTACAGGATGCAATGAAGAAAACACGTAACATGGAGCTTGCTGCCCCAAAGAGTAAGCTCTTGTCAAAGACATTCACCTCTTCAAAAGATGAGTTTCATCATAAGGTTTCAGACTAACAAAAGAAACCAACATTAAAACTTAATGATGAGACCATCAATGACTTGAGGAGGAAGAAATTGTGCTTCAAATCGAAAAGATCTTGGGAATCGGGTCATAAGTATCCTATGCAGGGCCAAGTAAATTAGATGGAATACTGTTATGTTGACGAAACCACTTCTGAAATTTCATAACAAGAATCTGACCTAGAGGAAAATGAGGTGGAAAGTGCATCCGGTGAGTCAGAAAAATATCTAGAAAAAGCGCTCCCCACAACACAACTCTCTAGCATTCAAAGAGAGGTGTCTTTCAATATTAGAGGAGTCTTGAGTGGACAGTGTGTGATCACATTGCTTGACACAGGAGCCACTCATAACTTCATTGATGAGGGGCTAGTTGCCAAAGTGGACTTAAGACAGAGGAATTCAAGGGGTTCAGAGTGAGAGTTGCTGATGGCTTCACTCTCACGTGTAACAAGCGGATTCCCAATCTCACCTTGCAGCTGAATGATCATGAGTTCCAAGTTGATTACTATGTTGTTAGTATGGGTGAGATGGATGTTGTCTTAGGCATGAAGTGGCTTCATGTGATTAGAGAGTTTACCCTCAATTTGCGTACTATGGAAATGAAGCTTGAGGTTGATGGCAGGAAACATGTGTTGAGAGGGATGTCGGATGGTAGACTACGTGTTATTTCCCTTAGGGACAAGGAGAGTAGAGGAAGGGTAAAGGAGATCAAATAGTTAATGGAGGAGCTTGATTGCATTTCGGAGGAGTATGAACTTGTCCATTGCTCCAAGAAATCAAAAAAAGAGAATCTAGATCAGCATGAGGATAGTCTTCAATTAATCCTTTGTTTGGGGTAGATGTTGATGTGACATGATAATCCTCTCTTAGAGTGGAGCTCTTTCTGGTTTCAGTGTGGAGATTGGCAATTATCATAGGATTTGGGATCCTAGTGTTGGTTCAAGATTCTCAACAGAGCCTGCTGATGCATTCCACAGTGCTTACTTTGTGCAGTATGCATATTGTTTTTATTTCAGCCCACTCACAGTTGATTTGACTATGTTGCGAATGACAAACAAGTGTGGGATGGATGGTTGGTGTGAGATGTTTCCTCTTATGGAAGAAGGAGACAAATCTTACTGGTATTCTGAGCTGCTTCTACAACATGGTCATGCTGTTGGGATACATGATAAAGAAGTAGAGTTTGGGCAGTTTGGCATTCCAATTGTAATCAGAGTGGTGTAGTAGGAGCCATCAGGAATCAGGAATGACAAACCCCCAATTTGTGCATGGGATCCAGGTGGAGTACACCTGTGGAAGGTTATGATACATGAAGTTTATCACTACAGTACTTGGAGTTTGCATGATGAGGTTATTGGTTTTATTCAAAGCTTTTTGACCAACTACCCAGATGAGAAACCATAATTGTTGCACCCGAAAATATTTTGTGTTCTTGGATGCTTGAATTCAAAAAACTGGAAGTGGAGAAGAACCCTGTGTGCAATTTGTATGAGTATGATTTTCAGATTTGGGATCCAGGGATTAGTGTAATGGGCATAGTACTTCCCATTGATCTCGATGGGTTGCTTCTCCACTCTCAGCGTGGTGAAGAATATATTAGAGTAGTGCAGTGGAAGCCAACGGGTGTTGAGTATGGAAAACTTCCAGTTAGAATGTGGGATCCAGGATTCGCTGTGCTTGGCAGATTGCTTCTTTTTTAGAGAGCGACTTATAGAGACGCCAAGTTTAGCTCTATCATTATCCAGTGGTTGCAAAGGGGTTTTGATAGAGTGTTCTACATGCTGATTTTGGATCTCGACATTCAAGTGATAGGCCAGGGTATACTAGTGAGGATTGCTTGGGGACAAGCAACCTTGGGGAGAGCAGACTGTAATGCCCCCTTTTCCTAGGTAGTTGACAAATGTAGTGGTTAGCCTATGACTATGGTCCCCCCAGGCTAACATGGTGTTAAGGGGACTCCTTTTGGGTGACCTATGGCTTTTTAGTAGGCCTTTTGGTATTCATTTAAGTACTCTTCTGCTCAGTGTCTTAGCTTATTTGTGGTGTGCCTTCTGGAGGTTTTCACTCACACTATTTTTAGTAAGTCACTTGGTTGTATTGCTCATACTTACTATTTATAGTAAGTCATGGCTTGGTCAGCTGTCATCACACCTATAGCTATCATCACACCTATATCTAGAAATTTTGATGGATTACTCCCATGAGTTGGTGTTGGTATTTATTGGGGAGTTGATGATTTAATTTATATTATTAAAGTTAAGTTTAACTTTAATAACATTATTTATTATTGATAACTTTATAATTTGGTGTTATAAGGAGTTAAAGAGGTGATATGAGGCATTTAAATAAAGTATTACATTTTAATGTCAACTTTATGAAATGTCATCAAAAGCAAATGTATTTAAATGCCAACAAAGGCAAACAATAATTAAAAAGGTTATTTGGTCAAGTGGGACGTGGGAAATTGGAGAAGTATAAAAAGAAAACTTAATGCTTTTTCTTCATTCATTGTTAATTGCACAAAATTTGAGAAGAACTGAGCAAGGGTTTGTTGGTTGAAAGCTACAAGTCTTTTGTGGAGGAAATCCCTCGAAAAGGATAGTGTATGCAGGTGTGAAAGATCACCTAAGGGCACTTCATTGGATAATCTCATTCAAGGGTTATCATTGAGCTTCATTGGATCTAGAAGATATTCGGGAGAGAATAATATAGATTTTGATATTGGTTGATGTTCTTTAATGCTGATCAAAACACCTTCAGCTGGCATGTGGGTTTCTAGCAGGTTGTACCACCGGCAGTTAGGGTGTGAGAATTGCCTAGGGTCAAACGCCTAGGGTTTTGACGTGAAGCCACCTCCATTGTTGGTGTCTAGGGCAGAGACAAGGTTGTGCAACACTTTCAAGGTGAGAAAATCAGTCATTTGGGAGTGGTGTCCAAATCTATGTGCTTCCATTTTGCTAGTCAAGCAATATTTAGACCTGCAATATATGCATTTCATCTCCGGGTATAATTCCCATTTAATTTCTAAAGCAATAATAAATCTGGGTTCTTTGTTTCATGCATTTTGCTTAAGTATTTCTCTAAATTTTCAATTATTTGTATTTCTTGCATTGTGTGGCAAAAATACCAAAAAATCAGAAAACATTTAAAACAAAAAGAAAACTCAGAATAGGGAGCGAGGGGGGAGGGTTGGTGGATATTATAGAGGGAATGCTTAGTATTAATGCTATTCAATAGTATAATGATCTACAAAAAGGTTGTAACACATTAATAAAAGCTATTGTAATGGCTTTGTTATCTATCTTTTTTTGCACTATGGCTTAGCTTGACAGATATTATATGGCATCAGTTACTAGGCTTGATAATTTCCAACTAAAAGCTATGATACACCTCAATTTGGAGTGTCAGTTTGCCAGCTAAGTCATTCCCTATATTATTCAAGAAGAAACTTGAATTTGGCACCAATGTTAAGATTTTGATATACAAGAGTTTGCTTTTACTGTGTGCTAGACGAGAGTGAGGAATGCAGGTGGTACTGAGGAAAACAACAGTGTTAAGGTTGGCTGAAATATTCCAAGCTAATTCCTTGACCAAATTTTTTCAATTTTTCCTATTTAGGTGAAAAGCCATTTCGTCAAACAGTTTGCCAATTTGATGTTCTGAGTTTGTTTTCATTGATTCATAAATGCTTTGTTCTATACATTCATTTCATTGATTTCTCACAACTTGTTGGCATTTCAATTTGCACCTCTAGAATGCGGATTAGAAACGAACAGCTATGCACAGATAAACTGCTCTTCAAATTAGGAGGGGAAGCCCCCTCTTCGCTGATGATGCTTAAAGATAGAAAACTAAACCATTTGCCAATCTTTTTGTTCTTAGCTAAGAGCACAAGGTTTTAAAACTCTACGCGTCGTAGCTGAGGTTTTCCCTTTTACATAAATTCAACTACAATTAAGCCTACTCTAATGATGCTTCTAACAACTCAAGTAAACTTAGAGCTTGAGAGTTAGAAGTGAACAAGGAATGATTCAACAAAAATACTTAAACAAACTTTCTTCCGACGCACACCTGAAGATTCATTGTACTTTTCGATGCAAGCTGAAATAAAGATCATATAAGCAAACACATAAAACAAAACCTAAGATAGTAGATTGAAGCAAATTAGGCATAAGATTTCCTTTCTCAAATTTCTAATAACGATTACACTTTTGGGACAGCAGGATTGTAGCAATAACAGGCTTACCGTTTAGCAATCAAACCAGAATACACTTCACACAATTTACACATGAACTGAAGAATAACTTGCAACAAAAGGCAAGCATGCAAGCTTGCTGCTACACTAAGTGAACAAACACTGAATAACAACTTGTAGGCAAGAGTAGGCTCAACAATTTGTTATCACAATAACTGTTAAAGAAAAATGGGCAAGGCTGCCTTTATTTATACACAAACGGAGAGTAGGGAACCCTAAAATCTCCTTGCTTTGACAACAAGACTTGCCAACTCCGCAAACTTTATTTCTTAAACTAAAACATGACAACTAACTAACAACCTCCTGAAAACAAAAAAAAAAGGAAAGTTCCAACTATTACAACTTGATTTTTCCTATTTCTCAAAGAATAGATAAGTGTGATACAAGAATAGCAAGAAAACTCAGAAAAAGCATCGAGTTAACTGCTGCTTTAATTCTATCTTTGGAAATCTTTGCTGTCCCAAAAAGATGATTCATTCTCTGCCAAAAAGCTGATTTGTTCTTGATTTCAATTGGAGAATATTGCATGCTTAAAAACTCGAATTTTGATTGTGAACATGCTTATGTTCGAAAAAGGTTTGCGCAAATTGCTGAAAATAAGTTGTTGATATTTCTCCAAAAAGCATATTCCCAAAAAAAGTTGAGACCTGGGTTTTGTAGACAATCACGTTCTGAAGAGACCCAGTTCGTTAGATCTTTAAAAAGTTGAAGGCTTCTCGAGAAAGCGCTGAAAAAGCAAATTTTTGGAAATATAAAATTTCCCAATCTTCAAGAGGAGTAAAAAGCAAGTGGACCCAAATCAATGAAAACTGAAAAAGCTGACCACCTGTTTTTGAAATGCGATGCCCTAGAAGAATGGATTATGAAAAAGTGTGCCTTTGTGCTTGCCAATCTCGAATCCATGAAGAAAATTGAAAAAACACCCCGTTCGACCCTCTAAATCTTGAAAAGCAGAAAATTGTATGTTTCCTCCTCTGGCTGCCAACCTGCAAAATATGTGAATAATGGATGCAAAAGCTTTCTTAAGTAGATGTTGAGGACAAAAAAGCGTTTCATTCTCCAAGCTTTAAAACTTTGAAGCCATTCTGGAGGTAGGTAAGTCAAATGTAGACACCTTTTGAATGGTGAAGGATAGAACTTGGAATTTTTTCTAAGGCATTGAACCTTGGGCATCTTTCCTCTTCATAGTTAGTATATTTTTCAAGATTTTCAACTTTGCTTATTTTTCAGACCTAACTTTGATCTTCGTTTCCGGATGTTTGACGGATCTGGTGAACTGGGTGATAGATTCACTGGATAGCCTGAAGAATTTTGAGATAGATCTCTTGGAGGTTGTGATTCTTGAAAAGTGATTTTGGGGGATCAAAAGCTTGGGCGCCCTTGGCCAGCTAGGGCACCCAAGCATCCCAGAGTTAGCTATTTTTGATGTTCTTCAAATTTTAAATGTTTTTTGACCTTCAGGTGAATTTTCTGTTGAATTTGCAATTCCGGCCGTTCAGGAGATCCGATGAACTGGATGCTGGGTTCGTTGGATAGCTTGACGAAATTTGAGATGATCTTGTTGGAGGTGACTATGTAAAGGTCCTTTCTGGGGAGATATGAATTTTTTTTTCAATGTATGAAGTTGATAGATGTTCTTTTCTTCCCACCCACAAAGTGTGCATGAAAATAATCATAAACTGACCAATGTAGTACTGAGTTACCAAACTAATATGTCACCATAAGTAATTCTGGGCATTCAACCATTATATTGGCAACTAGATGACAACAATCATTTACTGTTCCAAATTCACTGTCAATTTGAAGCTTATAGAGACACTAGAATAACTCAGGAATACATGAGCAACAAGTGACAAAATGATAAAGATTTCTGGTTTTAACTGTGACTGATTTTACAATGTAGTGCTGCTCAGGACTTCATATCAGAGTTTTACAAACTCAGAAATTAATGTCTAACCTTATACAATGCTTTCCTAAGTTTTAGCAGGGTTATGCCAACATTGGTTTAATGCACAATAGTGAACTACACATTGAATAGACTACCATTTAAGCAATTACAAGGTTGGAACCACGACAGTTTGTCTCAGGCTATCTGCTACAGCAGTTACAACATACACCACAGCAGCAAATGAAGAGCACATATTGTAAATATTAAATGCGAGTTCAAGAACATAGAATACCCAACCTGAAAGACTTGAATGGCTGCTAAAGTGGCTCAGAACTTGTTGCAGACCTTTGTATGAGACATTTAGACAAAAGGCACACCTGATTTTGAATGCTAGGGCTGTAGTAAGCTGATGGAGACCTGCTAGCAGAGTTTACCACTGATTTTGGGCAGTGATCATCTCCAAAATCACCCAGAAATCATCATGCCATGTCGCAAAAGTGCCCAGAATTCGCCTAGAAGACAATGCCGACCCTCTAAATGTATTTATTGAAGGCGCCTAGGTCAGAAACAAACTCGTCTTCAACAGAAAACTACGTCCTTCAACATTCTTTCTAAAATATACAGTTCCATGAATTTTAAATGGCTTCTATGCTTGGCAAAGCATGCTTCCAGAAAGATGTGTAATGTGCTTGAGATTCGATTTCTTTAAACAATAAAAACTCAGCAACTGGGAAATGCAAAAATCTGAGTGTAGATTAATTTCTCCCTCTTCAAAACCTTCGACCATTACCAACTAGGGGTGATAGTTCCACACCCGAAATTGGAGCTGTAAGGGTTTCCAAACCCAAACCAGAGAAGCTCGACCATTCCCGTGAAAATAATATGCATCCAAAAGTAATTCGACCATGAGCGCCTCTTTCCTTTATATTTTCCCATTCAATAATTATAAAGTGACTTTGTAAAGTCATTTAAAATATTTCATCAGGTCACTTTATGAACATCAAATAAGTGACTTTATAATATTTCACTTCATTTAATTAAAATAATCGATTAAAGTCATCCTTTAGAAATATTATTAATTTTTGGACAACTTAGTCAATTAAATTAATTAAGTCAGTTAATCATAAATTTGGGGACATTACAGTCTAGCCCCGAAAACTACATCTAATGGCCTAAGTTCCAACTTTGCCAGACTTAACCATTTTTATGATTCTCATTTCTTTTCTTCATTTTCTTTGTCCGTTCGATCTGCAACCACTAGCATTTGGTTGGTTCTTTGAGCTAGCTGATGAATTTGTTGCAAAGCTGGACTGAATCTGGAATAAATCTTCTGGAAGCTGCAACTTCTAAAAACACATTCTGAGCCTTCTAAATCTTGGGCGCCCTTGGCTAGCTGGGGCGCCCAACTCCTCCAGAGTTAGTCATTTTTCTGTTCGATCTAATATTGTTGACAATTGATGGATTTGATGATCTAGTTGAGACATCCACTGTAAAGCTTGAAGAATTTTGAAGAAGCTGATTGAGTTTGCAAACCCTAGAAGCTGAATCTAACCTTCCAAAACCCTAGGTGCTCCTGGCTAGCTGGGGCGCCCAAGAATCCAAGAGATAGATTATTTTTGATGGTTTTCACAATTTGTAGTTTGTTCCTTTGATAAAACCTCTCTGTTCGATCCACAATTTTGGTTGATTGATTGATCCAATGACCCGACTAATAGATTCACTGTGAAGCCAGAAGAACTCTGAGCAAGATGACTTTGATGCACAAACCCTAGCTCCAACATCTGAGGCCTTGAAATGATGGGCGCCCCTAGCTAGCTGGGGTGCCTATTTTAAGCAGAGTAAGTTTTTATTTTCATTTTTTCAACTTTTCCTTTGTCTTTGCGTTCACCGCTCCGTTCCTGGCAACTGCTCGTGCATTGTACGTTTGGGACTGAAAAATATGCTAAGGCATGAACAACTAGGCGCCTTGATTGGACTGGGGCGCCTAGCATCTCCAGTGTTAGACAAATTTTACCATTTTCAAGATTTTCCAGCTTCCCTCCTTCATTCTCCGTTTCATGAGCATCTTTCGTTGTTACTCGATTTGTGTAGTGTTTGAGACGTTGAATCTGACACATGGTTGTTGAGTATCCTCCAATCATAACTTCGAAGCTCCTGTTTTAGCTTCTGAAAAAGCAGAATAGACCCACCAGAGAAAAACTGATCTTTTGACGATTCTGATTGGACCAGTCAGATCAAGTAGTATTTTCAACCAATCAAAGTTAGTTTGAGCCCTGGAAACAAAAATTCTTTTTTTAGAAAATTTTCCCAGTATCCATTTGAGAAGAAACCCAGAAAAATCCAGAAAAAATATATTTTTAGAAACTTTCTGAAAATAGAAATTTCCTAAAATGTAGGGCCACCAAATTGAGATCCGAGTTTTGTAGACAATGTCTTTCTGAGTAGACTCAGATTCTCAGATTTCGAAAATTTTGAGTTTTTGACCATCATGCATGACATGCAAGTTTCCATTTTTTGACCTTTTTTGACAATTTTTACAAGACTTTGACCATTCTTTTCAAAATGCCTTAATGAAGCAAAACTTTTAATTTTGGGCATTACACAACTTAAATATAGAGTATCATATATTGCAGGCAATACCACAAATAAAAATGTTTTCATGCAATGTATATTTGACTGGTATAATATCTCAAATATTTATCATTTATTAATATTTACCAGCAACTACAAAAAAACCATTACATAAAAGTGAATGATGCTGACCTTAAATATCAAGGAAGATAAATTTAAACCATTCTTTATATAGTCGATGGTACGACCGCTCCTTTCAAGGTAGTATGCCGACCTTCTTCACAAAGGTACGAATGTACCCATAATTTAACGCCTCTCCTTAATACTTGCGATCCCACAACATTGTCTATAGGCGCCTGGAATTATTTTGCACTCTCCTCAAGAAGTTGTACCTTGGACCAGTCAAAGTCCCACGTCAGCCTATGTAGTGCTTCCCTTGTATGGTGACAGAGTTATGAGGAGCTGTGACTCATAGCAAGTGGTCGGCAAAAGCATATTAATGCTGCGATATGGATTTACCAGCGTTAATAAATTTATTAATCGACTTCCCTAAATATTAATGATTTAAAATCACTCCCTTTCAGATAACTGTAAAAGTACGACAATTTACGACAATTTAATATATATTCTTGACTTCTGTAACCTTGCAATTTAATACTCACCAAAATTTTGTCTTGGTACAAAACTTCACAAATTTTGAATCCCAATTGTTGTATTCCACTGCAAGAAATATGTATGATCTTTTCTGTAGCTAGCTAGGGAAGAATCTTGCACTATCAAAACCAATATTGCCTTAGGGTTTCGTCCAAGGGTTTATGTTCTCCAAATTCTCTAATTTTCATCAAAATAATCAAGTATAATAGAAATGATCTTCCAAAGCACTTTTGTATCCCTTTTTCGAAAACCTAAAATGACTTTTAAAATTCCCCCACTTTTAGTATTTTATTAAACCTAGAAAATAAAGTGACTTATTAAACTCCATAAATATCTCACTAAAGTCACTTTATGAAACTTATTAAATTACTTAAATGATATTACGCATAAAATATGCTTGGTCAGATGATATCAAATAATTCAATTAAAATATTCCCTTTTCCTTGACTTTAGCCTACGAGAATAAGATAGGCTAATTGGTCACTCTAGATTACTCCTCGGAAGGGGACATTACAGCCCTCCCTTCTTGAAATTGCTTTCCCACAGGCAATTGCTTTACCAAGACCAATCTCCCTTCCTTGTCTAAGGGTGGAAGCTCTGGTAATGATGTAATATGCTGCTCTAAAGCTCTTTTAAGGCATGATACATGAAACACATTATGGATCTTGCTATTCTCCGACAACTCAAGCTCATAAGCCACTTTCCCCACTCTTCGAACAATCTTATAGGGACCATAGAAGCGAGGTTTTAATTTTTGAGCACCACTTTTCTTCAAGGAGGGCTGTCTGTAGAGATGTAGATGCAAGAAAACCAAGTCCCCCACCTCGAAATTTCTCTCTATTCTATGCCTATATGCATATATTTTCTGTTGGTTCTGGGCGCTCTGTAGATTATCCTTAAGTGAATTAAGGATATCTTGACTCCCTTGGATCCAATCCTTACCTTTGGGAACCTTGCTATCACCAAAGCTAAGTCCAAGAATGATGGAGCATCATATCCATATCAGGCTCGAAAAGGAGTCATCCCGATTGACATGTGAAAGATGGTGTTCTATAAGTTTTCACCCAAATGCAACCACTTGATCCAACCCCTCTGTTGCCTTGCCACATAGTTACACAAATATCCTTGAACACATTTGTTTACAATCTTTGTTTGGCCATTTGTCTAAGGGTGGTGATTGGTGCTGGGAGTTTGCTTGATGCTAGCTAACCTGAATAGATCTTGCCAAAAAGCATTTTGGAATTGGCTATCTCTGTCGTTGACTATATTTTAAGGCAACCCATGGAGTTTGAACACCTCTTTGAAAAATAATTTTGCAACTTGTGGTGCCTTATACTATGATGAGATCGAAAAAAAGTGTGTAAACTTGGTGAACCAATCAACTACTACAAAAATGCAATCTTTGACTTGCACCTTTGGTAGATCAATGATGAAGTCCATAGATACACTCTCACATTTCTACTCTGGGATGGGTAGTGGTTAAAGCAATCCGGCTAGAAAAGTGTGCTTTGACTTGTTAGCATCATACATTCCCGCACATGACGCAAAACATCCTCCTTGAGGCCTTTCCATGAAAACCTCTGTTTGACTTTCCTGTAAGTTTTAAAATACCCTGAATGCCTTGCCAATGGTGTATTGTGGATGGCTCTCAATTTTTTTTCCTCAAGCTTTGACTTAGGAACCAAGTTAATTCTGTCCTTGTAGTAGATAGTGTCATCCACTACCTTGTATCTATCATTGTAGGTTTTCCCATCCATGATAGAAATGCAAATGAGTTTTTGGAATACTCCACCAAAAGGTTAGCCTTCCAATTAGTTGAGATTTCTGCTAGAGAACAAACTGTGGGCCTTTTGGAAAGAGCATTAGCAACAACATTATTTTTTCCCTTGACGTATTCTATATCAAAATGATATGCTTGTACCTTGCTGACCCACTTTTGTTGCCTCTAATTTAAATCTTTTTGTTCTAGGAAATATCTCAAACTGTTATGGTCCATTCTGACCATAAATCTCCCAACTACCAAGTATGGTTGAAACTTCGCCAATGCATGCATGATGGTTTGCATCTTCTTGTTGTATAGATGGAATAGAGCCTCTCATCATCTCTAAGCTTTTGGCTCTCGAAGGCAATAAGATGTCTGTTTTGCATTAAAATTGTTCTAATGCCTTCCTCCGAAGCATCACACTTAAGTATGAAGGGTTGAGTAAAATCCAGTAGTGCCAACACAGGACAAGAACTCATCACCTCCTTAAGGCTATTGAATGCCTATTGAGCCTCATCTGACCATCTGAAGGATCCTTTCTCGGTGAGGTTTGTTAGAGGTGCACCCAGTTGTGAAAACCCCTTAATGAGTCTCCTCTAATAGCTACACAATCCAAAGAAACCCCGTAGCTTTGTCAGTGACCTCGGTGGTGGTCAGTCAATAATTGCCTGTATCTTTTCCTGGTGAACCTGAACCCTTGAGCACTGATTACATGTCCCAAGTAGAGGATCTTTGTCATCCTGAACTCACCCTTGGATACCTTAGCATGCAAAGACTGTATATAAGTATGTGGTCAAAGAATACTAATAGAAATTTCCCCAATTGTTTATTAAAGATGTGGTTCATAAAAGATTGAAATGTGGTTAGTGCATTAGTCAACCCAAAAGGGCATAACCAAAAAACTCGTAGTGCCTTTGAATGCAGTCTTATGAATGTCCTGCTCTATCACCTTGATTTGATGATACCTTGATTGTAGATCAATCTTCGAGAAGTACACTGCCTCGTGCAACTCATCCAACAACTCATTGATCCAAGGAATAGGGTATCTTCTTTTTATAGTCCTTTTTATTATGGGCACAATAATCTATACGCATCCTCGTGGCGCCATCCTTCTTCACGAAGACAACCAAAGAAGCAAAGGGACTTGAACTAGGTTTGATGTGCCCTTTGTCAAGTAACTCCTTAATGGCCTTTTCGATCTCCTTCTTGAACTTCTTAGGGTGCTGATAAGGAGTAGTCATAATTGGCTTTGAGACCTCCGACTCAATGATGTGCTCAAATCCTCTATCTGGAGGTCTCTTTGGATGAATTTCACAAAAAATCAAACTGTGCTTGTCCAACACTGGCTGAATATCAATATGATATGGAGTGCTATGCTCAGTAGGGGTCTTAGATGAAATTAGACATTGTACTGCCCATGCTACATCACCATGCCTAAAAATGCTTTCCTTCCTTTTTGTTGACATGATCTTGGGAGCACCATTAGACATACCTGTCAACACAACCTTCCTGCCATTTGTTTTGAATTTCAGCTCCATGGTTTGAAAGTTCCAAGATACTTTTGGAGATGTGCCACGCCTAATTTTGATTGCAATTGTAATACAAACTCATAATTTGCAATAAACCTCAAACAATAGATGCTTCGTTTTAAAATCATTCATAGGGTTATCATCATGCACATTCATCGAATGCCAAACTATAAACCAAGGTCTGAGCTTCCTTCAGATTCAACAGTGAAGCATCACAATCAATTATGAAGCTCGAATACACAAAGTACATTCGCTAATATAGAGGTGCTAATTATATCACCGATGTTTGCATACAATCGCACTAGCCAAGGATGCCGTTATAGAGTAATAAATAATTTCACAACCAAGCACTCCGGTAGATAATGGAAATATGCTAAGCCGTGGAACAATGAGTGCGGGACCTGAAAACAGTTGGCAGGGCAATGTGGAGCTAAGATAGTGATGAGACTATTTGAATGTGAAGGTCGCTGGAGTCTTCCCTTTGCGTCCAAGTCGCATATGAAGGCCTTCAAAATTCCACGCAACCCCTGTGTAAATGCCAAATGCTCTCGACGCCTTAGCTGGTGTTATTTTGGAACAGATCCTCCCGTGATGCTATCGCGCAATGAGGAAACTGGACTCTAGCTGTGAGATGATGGGCGCACTGACTTTCTTGAAAAGTTGTTGCCGTCGCTGGTGTTGAATCTATGATGATCGGGTTCTCCACGCACAACTCGAATTCCCGTCTTTGACCTTCTAATATTCTTGTGTCATGTTAGTTAGGCGGTGATGTAGGAATGTTATCTGGAAATGTTCACTCGCTTCACCTAGCTGCTTGTGTCCTTGAGCTCGCTCTATCAGGGGAAGTCACATATGCTTGTGACGGATCAAAGTGCAAGTAGCTGCCAGAGCCAAAGGCTCGGCCAGAACGCTTGATGATCACTCCTCTTCGAAGACTGCGATTTGAAACAACGAATGATAGGTGGTGAGTGTGAAATGGATGGAAATAGTTTGATAGCAAGTACGAATCTGCCCAGGGTGAGACTACACACCCCTAAGGACTCTGATTGAGCAGCTACGCCCTCTAGTCAGTCAAGTAGAGAGATCTCCCAGATTTGTGATGATAAACAAAGAGCTACGCGCCAGTATAAATAGTTGCTCCAGAAAGCCTTCCCGAGTGGGTCGGCCACAACAATAAAATTTAAATATTATTTATTCAATAATTTAAATTTATAATTATTATTTAATATTTATTTTTAAATATAATAATAATTATTTATTTAATTTAAAATTCAAATTTCACTTTAGTGTTGATAAACACTATTTCCCGCCGGAATGAAATTAGGGCTCAATTGGGGACATGGCACTTCCCTAAGGAGCGGAGCCACTAGATACCCACAATTGCATTAGTATCTCCTAAGCCCACAACATGAAAATCATTAGTGATAGTGTAATTCCTGAATGTAATACTCAATCGTGGAACCTATTTGGTGCAAGCCATATTAAACCTATGTGCCACCATAACATTAAACTCCTCAAAATCTTGTGCCCGAATACCCCTCTTTGCCACCAAGGCAAAATCTATGCAATTTTGGATTGCCTCACTATCCAATAAAACAGTTACACACTACCCCTGCAAAATTCCACAAACTCGAAAAGAGTTAAACCTAGGGGTACCTGAAAGAGTAGCAATACTTCCACCCTTAACTCTATTAGGTGGTTGTCCACCCTCTTCTGCATACTTGCCATCTGAATCATTGTGTTTGCTGCCTGGAACCTTCCTCCCGTTCCTCTTCGTCATCTGAGATTGCCTCTATGTAGTGTACCTTGCTCTTTCCCAAACACCTATTTCCAGGCTCCGAATGTTCTTTGCAGCTGAAACATAGCTTCTTCCTGTGCAATTCATTTTGAACCTCATTACCCATGTGGAGCTTTCTAGGCTCTTCCTTCTGGAAGGGTTTCTTAAAGTCTTTCTTGTACTGGAAGGGTTTAGGCTGAAATTTGTTCTTTGGGGCTGCACTCTCTATATTTCTAGCCCTTTTGATAACATCCTATAAGGAGTTAGTATCAAATGCTTTGATCCAACCATGAAGTCGGCCTGCCTTTAACAATACAATATAATGAGTATAAGTCGGGCTGCAACTAGTAGTTATTTTATACTTATTTTATTATTGTTTAGGGAGTTCTCTAATCGCTGAGGTGGGATTATTACAATCCTTAAGATTTCCTCTGTTTGATAAGTTTGTCAGAATTAGGAAGAGATTCTGACAGAGCAGGGGCATTTTGCTCACCATTGGCATATGGACCATTTATCAGGTCATTCTGAACCTCTGCTAATCTGTCAGGCTGAAGAGTTTCGGAATCCTGTCCATCAGTAACAGCATTCTTCTGATACCATAATAGCTTGTCCATTTATTGAAATGTCTCCTTTCCCATTTGATTTAATTTTATAAGTTTATTAAAGCCTTGTCTTGGTGTAGGGAAGGTGCTATTAGAGGGGTCAATCCTTTGCCATTCTATCCTATACCCATGTTTGGAAAATAGTCAGTTAATAATCTAGCTTTGCATAGAAATATGAATTTGGGATTACAAATGGAAGGTAATCTTTTTGAAAGGCTCACTATCTGTCCTTTGTGGAGATAGAAGTTTCAAACTATTATTGTGTTTCTTTTGGCAATATAACAGATTTTAGTCTTTCTGGTTTGTTTCTCAGTGGGTCTCCTTGGTTTTGCTAAGGATCATTTTAAGATCTGACATTGGCATTTCCATTGTTTGTGCAGAAAGTTGGGCTGTAACCTAAGGCGATAATTTTAGTGATAGCTTCAGATATAATGCATGAAAATTTGCGGCTAGTCATGTTTAAATTTATTGCACGTTTTAATGAAATTACCATTGCTTTCTAAAGGGTCTGATTATCTGTTCTTCATGAAGATGAAGCTTGAAGCCATTATAGTTTTTCCTTCGAGACTGACATTTTAATCTCTCTGATTTGTTTCTCAGATCTTTTCCTTAGCCTTGTTAAGGATCATCATTTAAAATCTGGTATTTGCATTTCATATTTTTTGCATAAAGTTAGGCTGTAATGAAAGGTCATTAATATTTATTGATAGCTTTGAACATAATGCATGAATGTTTGTGGTTAGCAATCATTACATTTTTTTGGAAACTTTCAGTGAAATTACTGATTTCTTTTCATAGAAAATTAACTATCCTGCATGAGAATTGCATATTTTAGATTTTGAAGAGGCAGATTCTTTTAATGTGTCATTATTGTACACAATAACTGCATCTGAAATGTGTGAAGAACAAGATAGTAGGTTGACTTTACAGATAGACAAGGATAAGTGGATGGTTCAAATATGAATCACCATATTTCAATATATGTATTCTAAATAGCTATTCCATTATTACTAGAGAATTCTTAATTTTTATATGAATTCTTGAACAGACTTTTTATTGTTTGACAGTATTCAGTCTCTCATTCTTTTTCATCGTTCTTGCTATTTATTCATATAACACTGGGTTCGGATGTCAGCAGTTACAGGATTGGAATAGCAGGCGCCAGTTTACATCTCCATATGATTTTCATGCCCGTGAAGCAGTTGATGAGATTTTCTTTACACAGGTATCTTTTTATTTTTATGGTGGCCTAGGATTTTCTTGACTTTAGCCATAAAAATAGAAGACCAAAATAATGTACAATTGCTCACTTACATCCTTTTACAGGCAGCAAGTGAAAACACAAGAGCCCATGAGTTGCTGAAACGGGCTCCATTCTTAGTCCCATTCACAAACCGGGTTCGAATTTATACTGTGAGTATAAGTGATTAGTGGTTGGGATTTTGTTAATTTTCATTTTTTCATTTTACTTGACATTTTGAATAAATCTCACTATGTTAGTTTAATCAAGTGCTTTCAACTTTTCTTTGTTGTGGCCAAAGTGGCTTTATTTAATTTGTCAAGATAGAGTTCGTTTCCTTGATAACATATTTAGGAGGATTTTCATCAATGCTGATTGAGGCATTTGGTTTTGCACCGTTGTAGATTTCTTTTAGTTAAATCTTTTATGATTGTTTGTGTTGAAGGAATCTCTGCATTTCTGTCTTCTATTGTTTTTTTGGTTTCAACTTCTAGTTATTCATTATGGTTAGCTCAAGTGACAATGGTGAATTAATCTCTTCCAGTCACAATTAGCTGCAGCCAGACAGCAAAACAGTGTTCACACACCCTTTGCACGACATCGAATAAGGATACGGCGAGATCGTGCTGTTGAAGATGCTTTCAATCAATTGAATGGATTGACAGAACAGGAACTGAGGGGAATGGTCAATATCCAACTTATTTTATGTTGTTCCTAATAATACTACTTCTATTACCATCTTATACAGATAATTTGATGAGTTTTTTGTTTTCCTGGTTCAGATTCGTGTGACATTTGTGAATGAATTTGGAGTTGAAGAACCTGGTGTTGATGGAGGTGGTATTTTCAAAGATTTCATGGAGAATATAACAAAAACAGGCTTTGACATACAATATGGACTTTTCAAGGTAGTTAATGACCCATCATATAGTTTTAATTGTATCCTGTTTTGTTGTGTATTTCCAAAAAAAAAAGTATTATGAACCAATCACTGAAGCGATTTCATCCTCCACTTTTAAACTTAATAAAAGAAAATGTATGTGACCATAAGCAATCAAGTTTAGAGGTGTATGGTCATTTGCAAAGATGTTGCTTAGCAAGAGTTTGGGAACTTCTGCATTTGTTGTCATGATATGAAAATCTATAGATGGACTACTTTAGTCTCTACGATCCTTTTTGCCTTTTCTAATATTTAAATGTATGCAACATCAAAATTTCCAATCCAGGTTGCCATATGTGCAGTGGATGTGCAGATCAGGGGTGGGTATGGCAGTTTTTCCAAGTCAAGGATGAGAGAGATAGAGAGAGATGCATGCACGTACATATCTACTCATGTATATAGAAAAAATATGTAGATGCATATCTACTCTAATATATGCAAGGCAGCAAGATGCATATTGCCATATGCATACAGACCAGGTGTTTCCGAAAACTTTTCAAAAGACAGATTAGGTGAAATCTCTTCAAAGTAGAATTTTCTTGGCATTTTGAGGCTAGTAAAGAAAAAATTGAGGCGGATCTTAGAATCATTTCCACAAGGGCTTTGAATGGATTTGAAGCCTAGGTGTTTCCGAAAACTTTTCAAAGCACATATTAGACTAGGTTACCGGATTCGTACCCACAGGCCTCGAACCCGGTTCGGGTACGAACCCAGTACGGGTTCGCCTGTGGGTACGCGCTGGGTACGCACAGGGTGCGTGCCCAGCCCTGTGGGTTCGCCCGGGTGCGCGCCCTGTGCGTACCCAGCGAGTACCATGCTCGTGGGTACGCGGACCCGGGGGTACCAGCCGCGTACCCGGGCGAACCCCTAAGAACCCACGGCCCAGCACTTAAAAAGTGGGCCCAAAAGTGAAAAAAAAACATTTTTTTAATTTCTATTTTGCCTTAAAACCCTAAAACGACCCAATATGAGGCCTTTCAACACTAAAACATTTCATTTTTACCTCTCATTTTGCTCTCTCCATTTTTTGTGTCCATCTTAGCATTTTGAAGGGAGGTGATTGCATTTGAAGGAGATCGATTGTGGAGTGGCAAATAGCTTCTACAAAGGAGATTTAAGTGTTCAAGGTATGCATTTAAACCCTATTCTTCAATCTTTTGATGAATTTTTTTAAGTTTCTTAGTTTTTGATGAATTTTTTCAAGTTTGTGAATAAGTTTTTCAAATATATATATTTTTTTTCATTTTTTTTAGAGATTGCAACAATGGCCAGTAGTCAAAGTTCAGTGGGTGGGGATGGAAGCCAAAAGTTCAAAATTGATAAAGGATCTCCTTTATGGAGACATACCACACGAATTTCACAAATTCCTGGAGGTGGGGGGTTTGTTTGGAAGTGTAATTTTTGCAATGTACAATATAATAGCTCCTACTACCGAGTGAAACTTCATTTTATGGGCCCTGGTGGTAAAGGGATTAATATGTGTGTGGGTCCAGATAAGAAGGGGTTTTCTGCTGTACAAATAGCAGCATTTATAAAAGAACAAGAAGATGCTGACAATTCCATTGCAAGAGGAAAACAAACTAGTTATAGTTCCGGAAAGAAAAAAACAACATTACCCACTCATCAGATAGTTAGGCCCTCTAGACATCCCTTCTTGTCTATACCCTCTACGGAAGAAGAAGATGAAGAACCAGAAACCACCACCCGCAAGAGAGGTCCATTAGAGAAGGCATTTAAAATGGAGGCAAGAGATATTGCTGAAGAAAAAATTGCACGTTGCCTCTATGCCAATGGTCTTCCATTCAACTTGGTGAGATCACCATATTGGAAGGACATGGTGTCAGCAATAAATAGTGCACCTCCTGATTTCACAAGTCCTGGGTATGAAAAGGTGCGTACCACCTTATTGCAAAAAGAGAAGAAATATGTAGAGGCCCAACTAAAACCAATTAGAGATTCTTGGGTTGAAACAGGTGTATCTATTGTTTCCGATGGATGGAAAGATTGCAAAAACCGTCCATTGATTAATGTTATTGCAGTGTCCCCCAAGGGGGCAATGTTTTTGAGGGCGGTTGACTGTGAAGGGGAAGTGAAAGATGCAATGTTCATTTCCAGGATTCTCATTGACTCCATAGAGATGGTGGGTAGTGAAAATGTTGTCCAAGTAGTTACGGACAATGCAAAAGTTTGCAGGGCTGCAGGTGCTTTGGTAGAGGCCAGATATGAGCACATCTTTTGGACACCGTGCACTGTACACTCCCTCAATTTGGTGATGCAAGCAATTGGCACCCAAATAGAGTGGGTGAAAGAAATATACCAGGAGTCTGAGGAGATCCAGATGTTTGTGACAAACCACCATATGTCACAAGCAATTTTCAGAACTTTTTCAACATTGGAATTGTTGAAGGTAAATTTTAAAATTTAATTTATTTAGTTTCATTTATCATTTATGTCATGTTTTACATAATTGAATAAAATAATTTTTTGCATTATTTGCATATTTTAAATGTGTTATTAACTTACTATTAACATGTTCTTAGGTTGCCGAGACCCGGTTTGCATCTCACACAATTGTTCTGAGACGACTTGTGAAGGTGAAAGATGCATTGAGTCAAATGGTTATTAGCAACCAATGGAGTATATGGAAGCAATCAAATTCAGAGAGGGCCCAAAAAGTCAAGGCATTGATCTTGAATGACGATTGGTGGGATCGTGTGAATTATGTATTGGAATTCACCGAACCTATCATGTCTATGCTTCGGTTTGCTGATACAGATGAACCATGCTTGGGGGATGTCTATGATAGCATGGACACAATGTTGGAAAAAATAAAAATAGAAATACAAAAAAAAGAGAATGATCCTGAAGACACCTTGTACAAAAGGGTGGAAGCAATTGTTCTTCATCGTTGGAACAAGATGACAACTCCATTGCACCTCCTTGCATATGCCCTATCTCCGAGGTACTATACCACTGAAATACTTTCTATCCCAGGGAGAATACCGCCATATAGAGATGGTGAAGTTGCTAATGGGTATAAGACGGCATTTAGTAGAATGTTCAGTGATCCAGAAGTGCATGCAAGTGTCATGAGAGAATTTGGAATGTTTGTCACAGGAAAATCAAAAAATCATAATGCTTCTGTTGCTAGAGACCAATACAAAATGGATGGTCTTACATGGTGGTACCTCCATGGTCAAGATTATATGTACCTCCAACCTCTTGCAATCAAGATCCTCTCACAAGTAAGTTTTTTTTTTTTGCCACTTGTATTGTAAAATTTAACACTTAACATTCTTGAATTTATCTTGCATTATTTTATTTTATTTTTAATTTTGTTGGTTTTCTCTCCAGGTTGCAAGCTCTTCTGCCGCTGAACGGAATTGGAGTACATACTCCTTTATCCACTCAGTGAAGCGTAACCGGTTGGCTGCAAAAAGAGCTGAAGACTTAGTGTACATTCATTCCAATTTGCGTCTTCTGTCACGTAAGGATCCTCAATACAGGCAGGGGGCAGCGAGGCTTTGGGATGTAGCACCCGAGTCTACTGACTTGGATGCAACCATTCAGGATCTTGCTAGAGCCACTATGGATGATGTGGGTGATATTGATGACATATCACATGGTGTTGGATCCGCTTTGGGTTCAAATGATGATGATTTTGAAGTTGAAACCACTCAAAATCCAAGTCATGATGATTCTGACAATCCTTTTGATGATTGATGAGCACATGAACAATGAACATTGAATCATGTTTCAATGTTTCATGAACTACATTTTGTAATTCAGTAATTTTATTTGAATATTTTTCAACTATCAATTGGCATTTAATATTTATCTTTGGCATTTGGCATTGATCAATGATCAAGTATCATACTATGAAATGATTTAGTTTTACAATTCTCTATATTTCTCTTATTTTTTTGTATATATAATACATATATATAGATTTATAATATATTAAATTATTAATATATATATATATATACACACGTACCCATATGTACCCAAACCCCTAAAAAATTTTTGCCCGTACCCACGTACCGGGTTCTCGTACCCGAACCCGTCCCCGAACCCGAACCGGTAACTTAGATATTAGATGAAATTTCTTGAAGGAAGAATTTTTTTGACAGTTTGAGGCTTGCAAATGCTCAGAAGATACTTGCAGCTGTCATAAGCATTTGGAGAAAGAAAATATTTATATCAACGTCCATAAATGACGCAAAGCAGGTCAATAGGACTTGAGTACATTAAGTTTTAACAGAAAAGTGCTAGGGTAAGATGGTTAAAACTGTGAGATGGTAAAATGGTAGGTTATATAGCTGCCTTGTTTGATTAGTAGATGGCCTTTCACAGGTCATTTAGCTGTGTAAAAGATGTCTACAGTAAGTGGGCTTATAAGGCGGTGATTGTGTCATAATTTTTTCCCTGAAGATGCATACAGAGGAATCATAAACTCTGTGTCTTCATTGCTACTATAAACATCTTGTAATTCCTTCAATTGTTGAGGCCAATGCAAACACCATTTATGGTGTCTGGTGCTATCGAGTATGGGCCAGTACCTGCTGTTATGTAAATGCTGGAGGAAAGGCTGGGTTTGAAACTGTTTGTTTGCATTCTATACATACATGCTGCTCCACTGTGACCTTTTAAAGTCTGCTTGGAATCACTTTAGCACAAGTATTTCAGCATGAAAATAAATTTGACATTTAGTCTAAGGTAGCAATGAAGCTTAAATGCTCTACACTCATTTTCCAAAATAAAGGAAATCATTCTAAACTGTAGAAACAACTTTGGAGTTGTTAGTTTACATCTTCTTCTAAGCACATCTTCGCAGTAAATATCAAGCTTGCCTTTGATGGTGAATATATTTGAAAGGGCCGATGCTGATGGTGATTGATGGACAATATCACATTCTGAGCATCCATTTGTCCATCAAATATAGTAACTTAGTAAGTGTTTTGTGGACATGCCCTAATATAGTCATGGAATTTTTTGTCTGCCAAGTCCGAGTATGCGAACTATAGGAGCTGCCATTATGTTTATGCGAATTTTGTCATGGCATAAACAGTTACCATTTACTGCACACTTTACAACTCCAACCCATAAACTGACCACAATATACATTAGAAATGTCAGTACATAGATTCCCAAACTTACCATCTAACTGCAAAGAGTTTAGTTAACTGTATGAAAGGGGTAATCATACAGGGGAGGGATATTTATAATAATAATCACATACCATTCCTCTAGCAGATTGTCAAGCTGCTGCCTTTCTTTGAGAATCCAATTGGTTTAATTGAAAGTGAATGCTTATATGTAGATCTTTGCATAGAATTTGGACAGACAATGAGTAGCGATCTTTCTGCCCGTTTCAAAGACTCCAACAGGTGATGTTGGTCTTTAGAGGAATTTTCAATTTTCCTCAATCTTGGCAGCTTGTTGATAGGCTTGTCCCAAGGTATTGGAAGGTAGGAAGTTAATTATGGTATGGATGTAGTAGAGAAGCCCATTAATGTACTGAATGAATTTGTGATGCCTTGTTTCACGGACGTGCAGGATTGCATAGAGCTTATGGAGCTGTTGCATGGTCTTCTATATATTCTTCTCTCTTTTTTCTCAAAAACCAAAACTTCATGTACTCATCATAGTGCATGAGAGGATAGTATCCTTTCATATGGAAACAATTAACTTAGACCATGTAGCAAGAATTATAATTGTATGGAAGCTCTAAGGTCCTACTAATTTAGAGCAATCTTTGAATTTAGGCCTACTCCCCTATTTTAATGATTAAATTTAAATGCTTTGGGATGAAAAGAAAGAGAAACAATCTAAAATAAAAGAAGAGAAGATTTGCTGGAGTACTTGATCATTGAAGCAATCCTTAACAAAAATAGTATAGGAGAGAGAACTTTTGAGACAAACTTTAAACTAACACAATAAATGACAATGTAAGAAATAGAAATTAAGCACTTCTTATGGATGGAACATCCACATACAATATTATATTCATTACTAAGTTAAGCCACAAAACACTTTCTTGAATGCTTCAAAAATCTAGTTACATTCGATTTCAAAGGATAATAGATAACACAGAAGAAAATTGCTAAGACTTGTTGTACCCCTACAAAACTCATCTTTTGGAAGCTTTTCTCTCATGTTTTTTAGAATCCATGTGTCAAAGTGTGGAATTTGAAAGTTGGTGTCATGTTTTTATCTACAATGTGTTTGTCACTTGTTTTGTTGTAAGCAAGGGTTGTCATTTTCTAGGTTGTTTTGCCCAATTGTCAAGTGATGTGTGAAAGTGAGAAATGATAGATTCGATCGAGTGTTTGCAAAAATGACATAACTAGCTTGTTCTCAGGTGTTTGCAAGTGTCCAAGTGGTAAAAAAGGTCAAAGAGTGCTTAAAGCATAAGGAAACAATATTGAGTGACATAGACCTCGATAAAGCACACCTTGGTGATAAATGACAAGGTTTCAGTGGTGTGAGAGACTGTAAAATGGTTCCTTGGTGATATAACCATGTCGAAAGTGGCATAGACAACCCATAAACGGCCTGAGTAGACTTTGCTATGTTGAAAATGCTAGTAAAGGGTAGAAGGTGTGTTAAGTGTGTCATGGTAAGTTTAGGTGGTCAAGACTAAGTGAAAGTGTGGCTTAGAGGAATTTAACAAATACTAAGTGGTAAATAAAGTCTAGAAGCACATTTAAACCAATTTAACTCAATTTTAAGTGGCAAACAACCTCATTAAGCATGCCATTTAGCATAGGACCAAAATTAATTGTCAATAATCGTCTAGGAGTGCGCCTTGGGTAAATATGCCATGTTTTAAGTGGTACGAGTCATTTAAAACAATAACTGTCGTGTGTTGGTCAGCAGTCAAGTGATGGTGATGTTTTTAGTCAATTTCTTAGTTTCTGCCTTTCAATATTTCAATAAGACCAGTAAACTCAATGCAAACATTGATAGCTGAAAGTGAACTCCTACTGAAACCTTTATCTTGATGATATGCTCATCGTGACTGATATGTAAGCTTCATGCCTTGAAGAATGGTTTTGAAAGCCCCATCTTGCTATCCTCTTATTTCGTAGAATCGTACCTCTTGGGTTTTGCAGAAATGTAGTGTTAGAGAGTAGTCAGTGGATTTTGGCGCTTGACAACATTCAAAATTAACCTTGAAGGTTATTCTAGGTAGTGAGTGATTTTAGTGAGCTATAAAAAGTCTTCATGCACAAGTTATTGCAGAACATTAGTTGTAAAGTGGGTCAATAAAAGAACCAAGGAGTAGTTTAATGCCATAAATAAGAATTATTTAGGGTCAGACAAGGAAAAGATTGTCACCATCCTTATGCAAAACAGATGACACTTGCATAAACCTCATAGTGGGACTGTTATAGGCGGAAAAAAGATGGAAACCATGGGAATCATTGTGGCACTTCTCCCTTTTAAATTTGCTGTGTGGCAATGTTACACATCATGTAAAATCCTTTTTCATAGGGGTACAATCTTTCTAGGTTGAAAGGTAGAACAAGGGTTAGTCAATTGAGGGTTCACATCCTCAAATGTTGAAAGGCAACTTTAAAGAAGTCTAGAGGTGCAGTGGCCCCCTGCCAAGTTGCAAAGTGATACAAATCCGTATGTCTTAAAGCTACTTAGCATAAAAGAACTAGAAGGTGCTGCTGCAAGGACCTCAAGGGTAGATTCTAGGACACAAGGGGCTATTCAAAAATGTTGTTAATGATATAAGATGCTTCATAGAGCACAGGTAGAATCTAGAAATATATGCATACTAATCCAACACAAAGTATTACTTTTCCACCTTAAAATGCCATTTGTTTTGTTTGTATACCATAGTTCAAAAATTAGGACTCAAATAAAACTTGTCAAGCCTAAAATTTGACTTAGACTTGGCAAATATTTGGTAAAATTTCCAAACATTAAAAAAACATCAATTTGTAAAATAATCGTTAAAAAATGCATAAAACTGGATTTAGAGAATTCATAAGTAGTTTTTCTTTCATTTATAGATTAAAAAAACGAGTTAAATACACATGATAGTATTGTGTCAAATGAGTTGAGTTTTCATGATAGTGTTGTGTCATATGATATATCAAAATTAGAATCTGTATTAATATATTACAAACTTGTTCTTTGACTAAAGCTTCTAAGTGCCTGTGTGGGTGCCCTTTAAATGAATGGTAGTGATTCTTGTTGAGGAACAGTATCATCCTCAAGCATATCATGCACATTCAATGAAGCCCCTTTTGATTCCTTACATTCTGCCTCATCATGTGCTGCAATGTCTTCTGCCTCCCTCTTCAAAAGAAGCAATCTTATCCATAGAAAAGAGGGGGTTCACACCCTCGGCAATCCAATTTGAATATCAACAGATATAGTCTAGGTTAATTGCTTCATGTGTCTCTTACCTGTCCACCTTTGGTATGAAGATGATGGTTGTACCACATAAAAACAAGATCATTTAGGTGCGTTTGAGTCAATGTGTTGCACTTCTTCATGTAAATGGTGTCAAATGTGCTCCAATTGCAATCACACCTCGAAACACTACTGGGCTAGGACAAAATGTGGATTGTGAGGGTTTGAAGATTATGTAATGTCCCCAATGGGGATCTTTAACAATTTGCAATTTTTATAATATTTTGTGGATATGCAACTGAAAGTAAAATATGATTTTTGGATTTTTTTTTAATTTTCTGATTGTTTGGAAAATATAATTAAACACTAAACCTATACTAACTCAAATCCTCTGCTGAGACTTGAACTATTTTTATTAAAACTGGATTTAAATATCCATAAACGTTTTGCAACAATTTGAAACTGATTAATGTTACATTAACCCCTAGATGCCAAAGCAGATCACATTAGTATTAAAGCAGAATTTATCATGGAACAGAAAATAATAACCAGGGGTTGCAAAACAAATAGTGATTAGAATAAGATAGGCTAGTTTGACAAAACACAATATACGGGATAATTGCAAAGTGAAAAATTCAGATCACAGCTAATAAACACAGGATATGGTGATTATTTAATCAAATATCAAATGTGAAAATATAATTAATATAAGCGCCACATTCAAAGAGCTGCAACATATGTTATACAGTCAAACTAATCATTTAAATACAAAATATAATTAATTTGAAAGCTGACTGTGCATGGGATGCACAATAAAATCACTCATGTACAGCTTCATAAAGATTAACTCACTGATAACTTAGTGATAAACTTTATTGAAGCAGCAGCTTGGATCAAAATAATGTATGCAGTAATGCTAACTCAGTAATTGGTAGCAACTAATGTAAAATATGCAAAACTCATAATATAAATGCAGTGACCAATATTATAAGGTTGAAATGTCCTGCCCTATTTTGTGTACAAATTTTTTCGATTTCACTAATTAATACGGACAGACATTTTTGTCAAACAGTTATCTTTTATCTCAGAATTTTGCACATGCAAGGATTCTGACCTGAAACTCCATGTATTAATATTCCTTACTCATCGCCTACAGCTCCTCCATAGGATGCAGCAATAACTTCCAGCTTGAATGGTAGCCAGATGAATTAGCTCCAGTGGTCCAAAGTAACCCTGCGATGTTCCTACAGGGATGTAAATTCAGCCTTGACTGCTTCGACTTCCATAATACCCCCCTTGTTACTCCTCAACTCCAGGCCTTGGCCTATATCTCCTTCCCCGACAGCTTCTTTCATACAAAGATGCTATTACCATTGCTCGTGAGATTCACTAGGAGGCCCCGAATTCAATTCCCAAGCGGCTCGACCCCTTCACATATAATATAGTATTCAAATACTAACTCTTGTCAATTTTTAGAGATGGTAGGCGGCAGAGGTAGATTGAAATGGAAAATTATCTGAAGTTCCAACTCATTAACAAATGATACCAGCGGCCCCTTTTTGGTGTTCGGTTCTTTTCTCAATGGCTGCGAAAGGTCTCTTTTCCACACAATGGCTCATATTTTAAATGTTTGGCAACGAATCAAAAGATATAATAAATTGATCGCTGAATAACTTGACTGCTTTGATATCCGCGTTACCTCCTTCATTGCCATGATATCTTGGTACTAAATGGCTGCTTAGAAATTGGCCACGGCTTCTATAAAATATGGGAACCCAATTTAGTATGATCAATACTTAATTATCTTCCCCTACTCAAAGGCTCACAAATTTATTAAAATCAATATCGGTTGCTTATTAGAGGGTGGCCAGAACAAGACTACGATACCCATTCCTATGAAGCTTTTACCGTGAAAATTGAAATAGCTCTTTCAATAGAATTTCCCGATAGTAGCTTGTAAATAATTCCATCCAGCAACAAAATGACCGATGCTCAATAATCATGCGGCTTTAATTCATTCAATCAGCTCTCAAAATTAAAGACTTATTCCTTGGCAACGACTATACAAAGGGACGGCTTGAAATGAGTTTTTCATAAAATACTTCCCTTAAGAAATATCGATTCCTTGAATCAAACTGACTCTTTAGAGTATGCCACGACTTTTATTTAAACCGGCCAAGATATAATATTAAACCAGTCTCCTTCCCTTTCATGGCGACTTCAAGAATTAAAGATCTTGCATTCATGCATTAGAGCTTAATAAGCTACATCACCTCATATAACTCGAACACTTTCTCGACTCTTTGCAAAAAGCCGATGGTCTGAAAACTTTTTACCCTTATCAATTATTGAAGACTTTGGTTTAATTATCAGAAGTCTGATGCTCAATCAATATAAATATATTAAGCAAGAGAGCTCGATGACTAGCAGTTGCCTGGTAGGAGGAAATTGCTATTGCCTCTGCTTCACTTATATGATCATTTATTTTCGACTCAAATCACAATTCTGAAGCTATTGCTTGTCTTTCATGTCCGACGTAATTCCTCCAAAATAAATCAGTAACCATTTCCCCAGTCTAATAGTATGGTGACTTTAATATTCAAAAGAGAATGGTAGGGGATGACTTTTAAACTTCCTGTTCGTTCCTTTGAATCAATTAAGATTTCCACGACTCCAGAATCATACCCTTTGATGGCACTATATGACAGGCTTAATTCATGCTCATGTGACATTTGGAAACTTCTTCCATGACTCCTCCATACATTGTATCGGTCTGTGATATGATTTAAATTGAACTCAACTTCAGTGATAAATTTCTCCACAATATTGGCCCCGAAGGGTAGAAGTAAAGTGTTAGTTTTAGGATCAGAAATGCAATAAGCAAAAAACTCAACACAGAACAATGAACACAATATTTTTAACCTGGGAAAACCCTCCTACTCGAGGGAGAAAAACCCAGCAAAGTATTCTCTTATAAATCAGAAGAATAAGTGCAGAAATTGCACACAAAATCTGTCCCTAGAAAGGCCGAAACTTATACAATGGATCTGCACTTGTATATAGTGCGATTTCATGAATACACAAAGTATTTGACTCTTCTCCTTGATGCTAATCTGCTGCTTAGAAAATAGACTTGCTGCTGAAAGAATTTGAACCTGGAATGATTTGATTTGATGATTAAAATGAGAAGACTCTATCTTCTTTAAATAGCAAGCTAGGTAACCTCCTTTCTAGGGCCGACCTAGAGAAATACAAAATTTGTTTATAATGTGAAGGCCGACCTACCTTGAATTGGTTTTATATTAAGAGAAAATATCTCCCGCCGCTACAAAACACTTAGATAAAGAATATCAAGCGATTGAGAGGCTTGCTTATATATATATATATATACCACCCTGTAATAAGTTTTTGACTTAGTTCAGAGCTTTAGATGAGCCTTGCATACTTATTGTTTATTCCCAAATTTTGACCCCTTTCATGAAAGCTGCAGCAACACTAAAATTTGAATATATAACTTACTCTGAATTTAGCCCTTCTCATAATTCTCACCATACCCCTTTTACTGGAAGTACTTCTGCCTGAATTCTGATACAACAATAAGCATAATAGAATGGAAGTGAAAAAATTTAATATAATATTGTTTGTTCACTTCAATTTGCAAACTTGGAGCCTCCGTAAAGAACACCAATTCTGAAATCTTCACCACAGTCAAAATTTGTCTCCTCGAAGACTTCCCCCAATTTTGTCAAAACTTCATTTAGTTACAACAAAGTGAGAAAACTGAATGTCTTCTCCAGCTATCAGCCAGGACAAATCTTTCACTGCTGAAGCCAATCTTCTTTCATACGTCACCTCGCCTCAAAAAGGCTGTGAACTATGTCCACCAACAAGAACTTGTTCCAAATTCCAAAATCTAGCCTGCTGAAACAATGCTTCACAAAATCTTTTATTCTTTCTCATCTCGTAACTTCTCTTGGGTCTGTTCGAATTCTCCTCCTTTTGTCTTTTGCTTTTAATTTTGTTTCTTTTTGAGAATTCACTTTTAAAAAGCAACTTAATTAATTTATTTAACTTTTCTAACTTAAGTTACTTTTGCTCACTTAAATAATTAATTTGTCTCTTTTAATTTAGCCTTTTTTGACAACATTAAATTAATTATTTAATTGCAATGCTGACTCAAAATTTGGGACGTTACAGTCTGCCCTTCTCAAATATTGCTTGTCCTCAAGCAACATCAGCACAACCATGAACCACTTGTTTGAGACAACTTGAAACCATGTGTTATTGCAGGATCCCACACCAATCTCTATAATGTCCCCTTATGAAATTAAACCAAAAAAAAAATAAAAAATATAAAGTACAAGTTAGGACCATATAATTTATTTTATCAGCACACCATTTTATTAATGCAAAATTATCTTGAAGACCTACTTACAATGTTTATTATCAATTAAGCACATGATACATGATTAGATCACTTCAGATTGCACATGTTAAGAATAAATCAATCAAATGCATTATCATCAAACATGATTTCTTCTCCTAATTGGAATAGAATCTTGCCTTGTCTCCTCTTTCCTAGCCTCATGGGACGACAATTTACTGTGTTAAGGGGTGCGTGAACACATCTCAAAGTGGACTCCCTCAAGGTGTTCCACCCATCTTGGGACCCTCCATCAGTGGGCGATTTACCAGCTCTTCCCCTCCACAAACACACAGTCCTTATTGAGCGCTAGCAAGGAGGAGTTGGAGCCCGAATTCTATTCTTTAGGGGTAGAGTCATAGTAGCTTATTGAAAATCAATAATTGCAGTACGCAATACTATTGGGTTATTGACACATAGTATTCATTAATCTTCAGATTGTTTTACTTGGTTTAGAAGTCTTTAATAATTTGACATATAAATATCTATTGAAGAGTGTCATTCAATTTCTCTATGTATTCGCCTATCACCTTATATTTAGTCAAATTCACAGTTCATCATAGATTAGAATGTTATAAGCTTTCACTGATATAAGATATGGAGTAGTTAGTATATTGCAACCCACTGTCCATAATAACTAAAATTCATTTATATCAACCTCAATGCTCTTCAGTTGGTTGAGAGTACTTACCTCTGAATCGATGCACTAACTGGACTTCTTTCAGACGTGTTTTCCTGAGCCCGATCCGTCTTCTTCCTTTGATGTGATGATCTATTCTTAATCACTCGGAAGATATTGTTAGTATAGATCACACAGATACCAACACTTTTATTCATGCTTATTTTAAAGCATCATACTGGTTTATAAGACTCAATAATTGCTGCAAGCTATCATTATTGCATAATGGTATATACATCATATTATATTGGATATAATTATATTAATCATATATACTAAATATATATATATATGTCCAACGCCTATCCTTACTAAAATTCTTAACCCATACATTTATGACCCAAGCATCATAATATAATATACATATCTGGGTATATACTTGTTATTTATATTTAATCATCACAATATATTTAGAGGTATTCATAAATCCCAACATACCGAAATACAATCTGTAAGTCTCCACTGAAATTTAAGTTATTAATACATCTGATAGCTACTAGGCCTACAAAATAATTACTAACCTTTATTCAGCGTGTGGCAATACTTTACCTCCCAAGCAACAATAACTTCTCCAGCCCGACTTCTTATATTATATTTCTTCACTATAATTTCCTTTCTACTGCTGCCATCATTTTTATTCCTCCTTTGGTTCTTCGACCAGCCACGCTGATGATGAGGATAAACGGTAACACAGGAGACATTTTTCTGAATGGTTTTTCTATCATATCACCCCTTCTGTCCCGTTGGAGTCTCCCTTAGATATCCGCCTAAGGAGAAAGCTTCCATTCGTGACTATTCAAAGTGATCGCTGCCCCTGAACAGTCACTCCCTTTAAATTAATATTATCGCTGCTTTTGGGGGAGGGTTTATTAGTTATCGCTGGTTTTGATTTTGTTTTTATCTCACCTTAGATCATGTTAATAATAATATGATCATAATTTAAATGATGTTTATTACTAAAATAATAGTAATGTTACAAATAATTGTGCTTATAATAACATTTGGATTATGTTTATTTTGTTGGTTTTAGAGGTTCGATGGTCTTGGTCAACAATATTAATACTAAAGCCTTTAACATTTATTGATAATTATGTTTATGGTTTTTGTATTGGTTTTCTTCTTTTATCTTTTTAGTAATTGTATATTATAATGATTGATAACCATGATATTCAATATTCATGTTGTATTATCAATTTTATATCTATAATTGTAATATTATCTTTATTAATAACTAGAAGTTTATCCGTTATGATAATGGCATTATAATTATAATATAATCTAGGATAGTTATAATAATAATATTTAGATTGTAATTTTCTTATATTTAGGTTTTGTTAATTCATATTTTAATGTTTCATATTACAATTTCGGGGGACATGACAATCTCCCAAAGGAATCTCCAAGATGCCGGTGCGCTACTCTGAAAAAAACAATCAGCTCTTCATACCAAATCTGAACCATATCTGAAAATTTTGCCATATTTTGCTGCCATGTAATCATCAAATTCTGAAATTTAATCACATCATCAGCCAAATCTGTAAAAATCAGAATTACAATACTGGAGCAACACCTGAAATGAAGAAAAATTCTTGTATACATAGGGATAGTGAGCCATAAAATGATTGAAGAGACTTCCCCGATGCCAAAGTTAACATCATCATTAAACTTCCATTGATAAATGCTCCCCTTATTGATTGAAAACACAGACCAAACTACCTATATGTAAATGACAAAAATATTATGTTGGCTGATTGGAAAGCGAACAACAGCCTCAAATCTGCACTTTTTCCTAAAGCCCATCCTTAAATTAGATCCTGAAAGTTTACTTGGATTCCGTACCTTGTATTCTTTATCAGCCATTGTAATGTCCCCTTCCTAGTCAGTTTGATTTGTTGAGGGGTTAGCCTATCATTTTGACCCTCATAGGCTGACAGTTGTGGATAGAGGGTCTTCAGTGGCAATTACCCGATGATTTGGGACATTACTCCTTAGCTGGATTTAGGTTTTGGCCTTTGCACATGTCATTTGACTCAGATTGACACACTTACTATTTATAGTAAGTTACTATTTTGGGAGAGTCAGGGTTTCTATTAATAGCAAGGCACCTGAGCAGAGCATATTGGCAGTGTCGACCTTTGATTGGGCCTTTGCAGCTGTTTCTAGACTCAGTGGTGTTTACTTACTATTTATAGTAAGTCAGCTATTCGGAGTTACTATCTTTGGCAGGGTATCTGATCATTTAGTAGTCGGCAAATTTGACCTTGGGTTCAGTTGGCGTGGCTAACTGATGAGTATTTATGGAGTTATTAATATTTAATGTGTCATTAATGATTTTAATTTAAAAAGTTTATAATATAAAGTTATATTATGACTTCATATTTAAAAGGGGGCCAATGACACATGGTTAAGGCAATTAATGATTTTTATTATAATGGCACATTAACCAAGGTGTGGAAAAGCATCAAAAGGAAATATATTAAAAGCATTTAGTTTATTTGCTTTTTAGCTAAATGGGTCGATTTTTCCCAAGAGAGTATAAAATCTTTCAAAAAGCAAATTGAATTCATTCTATGATGATCATTCAACTTTGTCTTTATTGAGAGCTTTGGAGTTTGTGAAGAAACAAGGGTTTCTGCAGATTTCATCCATTTTTAGACTTTGGAGAGCGAAATTTTTTCACAGTCTAGCATTCCGAGGCTGTGAAACTATCAGCTAAAGATTGCTCCTTGTGCTGGCTTCATACAAAGGTCAGAATTGTGCAAATTGGTGAAGTTTCAAGAGGGTTTCAAGAAAGAAGCATTGCAGATCAGAATATTTAAAAGAGCAGCATTGTTTATCATCTCCAGCCATCATTCCCAGCCGTACCATTGCTGCATTGGAAGGCCGTACAGCTGCAGCAAGAAGGCGTCCTTTCTTCTTGAGCAAAAACGGCTATCTCTTGAGGCTGAGTTCTTTTTTAAATGTGGCGCCTAGATTTGTAAAAGCATTTGGTGGGGTTTTGGAGTGGAGAAATCTCTCAAATCAGCTGAATCGAATTTCTCAGGGGTTTCAAGTTGCTACAAATAATTTCCAAAATTTATTTAAAGCTTCAATCTATCATTTCCGGGTATGCTTTGTGAACATTGGGCCTTGTAAATATTTTCTATGATCAAATAAAGTTATTGCAGCCGGTTAGAAGTTAGTTTGTTTAAGTTTCTTGTAGTTTCATTACATTTTTCCTTGCATAGCATCATATTCCAAAAAAAAATAAAAAAATTACAAACCATCAAAACAAAAAACAAAATTGCATCATTCAGCACAGAGTTTGGGGTTTAGAGACACCAGGTCTCCTACAGCCATATTGGTAGAATTATAAGTCTTTTCATTTTCTATTAGAAAAGGTGGGTTATTAAAAATTGAATCTGTATCCCACTCAAAAGGAGAATTGTTAGTAAGCTGAAAAGAACTTTTATTTACTTGATCATCTTGTAATTCCAACTCAATACTTGCCAGCTTGGAAGGTTGCTCTGCATCAGCACTAATATAAATCTCATCAAACTCATCTACTATCTGCCTGATTTCTCCAACACTTTTCCCAATTTCTTCCTCATCAATCAATTTCTTCAAATCACATGACTCATTGGGTAAATAATCAACCTCATTTTCATTATCAGCTGATAAAATTTCTGATTTGCTTTTTATATCATAGCTATCAAAATCAGCTACATCCTTATAGCATAATTCATATTTTGAAGTTTGGACAACACTAAACTTAAAAGGATTTTCTATCGCTGTTGTAATTTCTTTCTCAACCATTTGCTCTTTATTAACCATGTAAGGTTTCAGCTTCTCCTCACATTGTTTGAACACTCTATTAACCAACTCATAAGCAGCTGAAGAAGTGTCATGTTTTTGCTTCAGGACAGCCAATAACAAAGTTATGATAGGCTGAAAATTCACATCACTTTCATTGATAGCTTGAACCATAACAGTTTTCATAGCTGCAATAATATCATCATTATGTTCTTTTCTGATTGTAGCAAGGAAATAGTAAAACATGTTATAGATCAAATCAAGCAATTCAAACTCTAGCATAAGGTTACTCAATCTGATATCTGCAAAAGTTTTGAGTATTGCAATCCTTCTAGAAAAGTGGGGACTTTTGACATCACCTAAGTCTTGGAAGCTATCCGCTATCAATTGTAATACCTCTTTCATTGTAGCATCATCATAAGGAACTTTAGGTGCCAATATCCTTAAGACCTCACTCAAACAGGCAGTAACCAAAATTCTTACCTCATCATCCGTATGTCTCAACCACTTGTGCTGACCCAAAGAAGTCACTATTGGAACATGAATTATCTGCAATAAATTTGAGGGTGACTGCTCAACAAGGATCAAATGCTCTTCTACTCTCTTCAATGTGTCCAAAGCATCATTCCTTGACTGACATAAGTTACTGAGCTTACTACCTGATTCATAGAGTAATCTAGCCACCCCGTTCCTGTCTCCAGTTGCCATGCTACAAACTGAAACTCAACTTTGAATTACCTAACAGGCTGCAAAAAATTTTACTAGGCTCTGATACCATTGAAATGTCTTGCCCTATTTTGAGTACAAATTTTTTCGATTTCACTATTTAATATGGACATACATTTTTGTCAAACGGTTATCATATGACTGCTTTGAACTTGATTCCGATTGATTGCAAAGTAAATAATAATATGAAATGTAGTTCATATATGGTCTTGCACAAGACTTATATTAAATTTCATCCAGCACAATAGATGTATACATTTAATGCACACAAGGGACAATACCTAATCTATTATAGAGTGTTGTTACAATTTATCTTTTATCTCAAAATTTTGCACATGTAAGTATTCTGACCTAAAACTCCATGTATTAATATTCCTTACTCATCGCCTACAACTCCTCCATAGGATGCAACAATAACTTCCAACTTCAATGGTAGCCAGGTGAATTAGCTCTGGTGGTCCAAAGTAACTTTGCGATGTTCCTACAGGGATGTAAATTCAGCCTTGACTGCTTCGACTTCAAGAATACCTCCCTCGTTACTCTTCAACTCCAGGCCTTGGCGTATATCTCCTTCCCCGACAGCTTCTTTCATACAAAGATGCTATTAACATTGGTCGTGAAATTCACTAGGAGGCCCCAAACTCAATTCCCAAGCAGCTCGACCCCTTCACATATAATATTGTATTCAAATACTAACTCTTGTCAATTGTTAGAGATGGTAGGCGATAGATATAGATTGAAACGACAAATTATCTAAAGTTCCAACTCATTAACGAATGACACCAACGCCCCCTTTTTGGTGTTCGGTTTTTTTCTCAACGATTGTGAAAGGTCTCTTTTCCACACAACGGCTCATATTTTAAATGTTTGACAACCAATCAAAAGATATAATAAATTGATTGTTGAATAACTTGACTACTTTGATATCCGCATTAACTCCTTCATTGCCATGATATCTTGGTACTATATGGCTGCTTAAAAGTTGGCCATGACTTCTATAAAATATGGGAACCCAATTTAGTATGATCAATACTTAATTATCTTCCCCTACTCAAAGGCTCACGAATTTATTAAAACCAATATCGGTTGCTTATTAGAGGGCAGCCAAAACAAGACTACGATACCCATCCTATGAAGCTTTTACTGTGAAAATTGAAATAGCTTTTTCAATAGAATTTCTCGATAGTAGCTTGTAAATAATTCCGCCCAGCAATAGAATGACCGATGCTCAATAATCATGCGGCTTTAATTCATTCAATCAGCTCTCAAAATTAAGACTTATTCTTTGGCAACGACTATAGAAAGGGACAACTCCAAATGAGTTATTCATAAAATACTTCCCTGAAGAAATATCGACTCCTTGACTCAAACTAACTCTTCAGAGTATGCCACGACTTTTATTGTCACTTGCAAGTGTTTAATGAATTTGATGTAGAAAGACACGACAGCTCAAGATATAATATTAAACCGGTCTCCTTCCCTCCGATGGTGGCTTCAAGAATTAAACATCTTGCATTCATGCATTAGAGCTTAATAAGCCATGTCACCTCATATAACTCAAACACTTTCTCGACTCTTTGCAAAAAGCCGATGGTTTGAAAACTTTCCCTTATCAAGTATTGAAGACTTTGGTTTAATTTTCAAAAGCCCAATGCTCAATCAATATAAATATATTATGCGAGAGAGCTCGATGGCTAGTAGTTACCCCGTAGGAGGAAATTGTTATTGCCTCTACTTAACTTATATGATCATTAATTTTCGACTCAAATCACAATTCTGAAGCTATCTCTTGTCTTTCATGTCCAATGTAATGCCTCCAAAATAAATCAATAACCATTTCCCCAGTCTAATAGTATGGTGACTTTAATATTCAAAAGAGAATGGCAGGGGATGACGTTTAAACTTCCAGTTCGTTCCTTTGAATCAATTAAGATTTCCACGACTCCAAAATCATATCCTTTGATGGCGCAATATGACAGCCTTAATTCATGCTCCTGTGACATTTGAAAACTTCTTCCACGACTTCTCCATACATTGTATCGGTCTGTGATATGATTTAAATTGAACTCAACTTTTGTGATAAATTTCTCCACAATACTACCCCTGAAAGGTAGAAGTAAAGAATATAAGGCGATTGAGAGGCTTAATAAGAGCTTTAGATGAGCCTCGCATACTTATAGTTTATTCCCAAATTTTGACCCCTTTCATGAAACCTGCGGCAGCACTAAAATTTGAATAGATAATTTACTTTGAATTTAACCCTTCTGATAATTTTCATCATATCCCTTTTACTGGAAGTACTTCTGCCTGAATTCTGATACAACAATAAGCAAAATAGCATGGAAGTTAAAAAATTTAATATAATATTGTTTGTTCACTTCAATTTGCAAACCTGGAGCCTCCGTAAAGAACACCAACTCTGAAATTTTCAACATAGTCAAAATTTGTCTCCCTGAAGACTTCACCCAATTTTGTCAAAACTTCAATCAGTTATAAGAAAGTGAGAAAACTGAATGTCTTCTCCAGCTATCAGCCAGGACAGATCGTTCACTGCCGAAGCCAATCTTCTTTCAGGGGTCACCCCATCTCAGAAAAGCTGTGAACTATGTCCACCAACAAGAACCTGTTCTAAAATCCTAAATCCAGCCTGCTGAAACAATGCTCTAGAAAATCTTTTATTCTTTCTGATCTCGTAAGTCCTCCTGTGTCTGTGCGAATTCTCCTCCTTTTGTCTTTCACTTTTAATTTGCTTCTTTTTTAGTATTCACTTTTAAAAAGCAACTTAATTAATTTATTTAACTTTTCTAACTTAAGTTACTTTTGCTCACTTAAATAATTAATTTAAGTTGTCTCTTTTAATTTAGCCTTTTTCGAGAAACATTAAATTAATTATTTAATTGCAATGCTGACTCAAAATTGGGGACATTACTAAGGTGTGATCAAATGTTAAGGCTGTGGCAGACTAAACTCTTCCTTATATATGTTCTACTTATCATTTTTATTTTCCATTTATCATGCTTGAGAAGGGCAAGCATCTTTTGACAGTTTGTTTAAGATGTCAAGAAACAAACATCTCTCAAGGTAGCCTCCTTAGGCAGCAGATAAACAGGTCCAAGATGCCAAAATCTAATTCTGAGGTGAGCATCTTGCAGGAATTTTCATTGTAGATTTGCTGCTTTTTTAAAAGAGGGAGGATTCATATTCAGCACAGTTATGAGTAGGAAGTAGAACAGCAATATGGACAAGAAGCATCATGGGATAAAAAAATCAGTAAAGACTGAATGACAGCAGCATTAAATTATCACAAAATAATACTAGACAGAAACATGTCTTTACAGCCAAGAAAGTGATTTATATAATTTATAATTTTGAACATATATTATTTCTGTAAAAAGTCTAGTGGATCAAAAACATGTCTTTATCGCTCAGGAAAGCCATTTATGTATTCTTAGACTGCAAGGCTCTTGCTGTGTACGCCCTGGGTACTGCCCAGGCATTTGGGTTTGTCGGTCAGACCTAAAGGGAACCCGGACACCTGGGTAGTACCCTGGGTATACTTGGGGATGAACTGAAATCAGACCGATACCTGGACCGAACCGGTACATGTACCCGGCTCCAAACAAAAGGACATGGTAACTTAGCTTATATGTGGTGTGGCTGGGAATAAACAAAGGCTGCACCCAACAATTCACTATCAACCAACAAAAATAATAAAACATATTACAAGGGTAGGTCTCCAAATGCTGGTCATCAGTAAACAATTTTAAATGGTCTCTGAATTCTTTACAATGATGACTAAAATGGACTTCACTTGGAAATCTAACTCGTTTTCTAGCTGAAGCCCAATTGTGATCCTTGTGTAGAATCACCCAAACAGAAATGAGGGTTTTTGTACTCCAAATGTTGGTCAACAGTAAACAATATGAAACAGTGTTACCCCAAGTTTCTGGGACGGGGACAACAGGGGACGGCGGGACGAGTCCCCAAGTTTCTGATTTTTCAGGCCAAATTTGGGAACAAAGGGGACGGCTATATAAAATATAGAAAAATTTAAAATATATAGGAAAACTTTAAATATTCATATGAAAACATGGATAATGTATTCATATATACATTATAGAAACTTAGCATATAACATTTGTGTTAAGAATTCATTGTCAATACTCAATATGCATTCAGAATTCAGAATTCATTGTGAATATGCATGTGATATTAAACATAGTACACTACTGCCGTCCCCTGGCCGTCCCCCGTCCTTGGGACATTTCCGGGATGAGGATGGGGGGATTTAGACCCGGGGACGTGTCCCCAGGTAGCACTGATATTAAATGGTCTCTGAATTCTATACAATGATGACTAAAAATGGAATTTACTTGCAAATCTAACTCATTCTCTAGCTGAAGCCCAATTGTGATCCTTGTGTAGAACTGCCCAAACAGAAATGAGGGTTTTTGTTCTCCAAAAATCCAACAACAAAGGTTTTCGTCCTTGAATGCAAGTTGGAAATTTGAATTAAGAAATAATGATAATGGATGATTTGATGTGAGCCTTTAGTCTTCTTTTGTAAATTTTACTTAGGGGCCTCTATTTATTTATTAACTTTTTCCCTCCATATATTTAAAAATATTTTTAAATTACATCCAAAGGCTCCTTTCTAAATTACATTTTGAATAAAGTGTTAGAAACACTTTTTAAATAGTACATAGGACCTAACATAATGTTTAAGTGGCCTATTTGAAAATGAAATGATTGCTCCCACTTAATTTTTTTATTTTTATTTCCCTTGCTCTATCTTTTAGCCTACAAGAAAAGGGGATAAGCCAGAGGTCTTCTTCGTGGATCTAATCTTGAAATTGGGACATCATAGATTAGGTGTTTTTGCACTATAGTCTTTCCACCTCAAATCTACAAGCATAACCTTTTTAACTTTGTAAATAAGTTAGTAAACTTAAGAATAAAGTAAAATTGAAAATTTTAACTTTTAAACTTAAGTCTTAGTTAACATATATTTTTTTTACCTAGCGACAAAGTCGTTCTTTTCCAAATGCTAGATGTAATGAAAGCAATCTCCCCTTCATGGCCTTATAAATTTGTAACTTGTCCAAAATGATGTCTCTACGGCCTTCTTCAAGTACCATCCTAGCTATGAATGTGTTGGGCCCATCCATAACCTCCTCATCTACCCTAAATGAATTTGAGAAAAAAAAAACATTGGATTCAAGTAGTAAGCAACAAGTTGAATGTGTTGGTGGAGTTATTTGTTCCACCTTTGATCTGTATTGCACTAATTGGGTTGACTGTTTTTTTATGTGCCTTTTAAATGTTGAAAACTTGAATGGCCTAATTTAGATAACTAATGGGGTTCGCCTTCCCATCCACCAAAGTAGAACCCTAAAACGGTAATTGAAAATAAAAAAAAACTTATTATGGCAAGGAAGTTGCTTAGTTTGTAAGCTATAAATGTTTTAGTTTAAATTTGATTTGATAATCTCATCCATGTTTTGGGTAATAAATAATCAAAAGTAGTCTTCATGACCCTCTTCCCTTTAGCCTTCCTTGAGTGAGGAAACTCCACCCACCTAGAGTTCACAAAAATCTGCTTAAGAGATGTTAGTGAAGCTGCAATACATTGCAATGTGATGACAAACTGTGTTGTTCTCAACTACACAAGCACCTTATCCTTGGCGTGCTTTCTCATTAGATTAAGCACTAAAGGGTGCTTTCATATGTATTTTGTTATGTTTTCAGATCCTCCACCAAGGTTTTGACCCATCCAAGTTTGCTGATATCTTCAGTGAAAAAATACATGCAATAGGTGTCAAAAGGGCTCCAAAATGTAGTAGAGTGCCTTGCCTCAAGTATTCTCCCAATTACGAAATATGTTTCTGCATTGTTTGTCAAAGTCTTGCTAGCATTCTCCATGCCCACTATTGTCACCACCTCATCCAACATGTTGACTAGTGTTGTCGTTTTTTACTTCACTAGAGGCATCAATTGACTTTAGGAGCACCAACTCTCTATGTGAAGTCATGGGCAAGTTGATTAGTGTAAAATTACTGCCATCTGTCCACCTTTTAGACAAAATAGTTTTAGCCCCTTATTTTGCCAAACCCTCTTTTGCTCTTTAACTTAGACCTCCTTGTATCTTAGAATGTCCTCCAACAAGGTCCCATTCAAATCATAAGGGTTTGGTGTCTTGAAGCCTTTTCCTGCTATAGTTAAGAGCATTGACCAATGACTCCCAATAGGGGCTCCTTACAACATTGATGATATGTTGTTGTAATAGCAAACATTGGCACATGCCAATTTCAGCTCATTATGCTTCTTTCGATTGCACACAGTACCTTCTAGAGAATGTTGAGCAACAAAAATGTTATGAGGAATAATAAACTTTGTTTTTGTGATTGTGATGACCAGCTAGAACAATTTGAGTGTAAGAGAGCTCTGTGTTCATGGGCCAATGAAAGAGCCCACTAAATAATCCTCTGACCCTAGAAAATTTGTCATAACTGCTATTGCCTCAATTGTCCTCTTTTTTAACTTCTTCTCATGCAAATCAAGGAGAGCCTTAATATCTTGTGTAACCTCATGCTCCACTGCATTAAATAGCTGCATGTCTCGGCTAGTGATTGGTGCAAGTTTAAATTGAGGCGATTAATGCCTCCTCCCATATGCAGCCCACAATAATTGTAAACCACCATTTCCATCTTTGTACTTGATGGACAATGCTTCCAAGAGGCATCCTTGGTCTTGCCAACACTTTTGTTGCTTGCGGATGCCATTTCTCTATCAAAAAAATGAAATGAAACCCTAGCAAGAAAGAATAAACAAAAAATCAACTGTTGTACAATGCAAACCTATGTTATGAGTTTGTTCTACGAATCCCTTACATCTGGGTTTGGTTCATTCCTTGTCTGAGTGTTTTCTTTATTCTGCTGTGGCTGTGGACAAGATACGGACATTGGGCATTAGGTTTGGTTGGATATGCCTAGGGAACCTGGGCCATTCTTTATTTATTTTTAGTTTCTTTTGTCCAATGCCCATGTTATCTATGTTTGGAGTAGTTGCAGGTTGAATTGTGAGATGACCTTGCTTTTCCCATGCGAGATGCTCGTGTGTTTGTCAATCCAACATTAACTCTAGTGTGGTTTGAAGACCTGAAGAAGATCTTATCTATTTTATGACCAGTGGCATTGCTTAAAATGTGTAGGTGTCAATCAAAGATCTCTCCATGACAGGATTATAACAGACGTGATTGAGAATGGCTATTGTTGGTTGGGAGAGACATTCAAGGGAGAGAGTTAAGCAGGTTGTGTTGGGTCAAATGGTTAGCTAGAGGCCTTACTATTAATAGGTGCATGTGAACTGAGATGGATGTTGGCTCTTACTAGTGGCATGTTTCAGACATGACCATATTTTATTTTGCTTATTTCCTGCATTCTAATTTTTGTTTTTGCCATCACACTTAATTGTAAGTGCATCTTGTTAATAGTATAATTTAACTATGCTTTATTTTATTTTTTATTTCTTGGCTTTGGCACAGTCACTTTTTATATTAGTGCCTTAGATATTACTTTAAGGTTTAATATCTATCATGACATTCTGGTTTTGTTTATTATATGCATGTTATGTGGCTATCTGAACTTAGTTCCTGTTTTTTAAGGTAAATTATGTATATATTTATGATTTTTATATGTTTTTTTTGTATGGTCAAACCCAACCCCAAAATGTTTTTTCTGGATCCACATAGCCGAGCATAAATCTGAATACGAGCTAGTAATTAGATGCAAACCCTAGCAGCTAGCTGATAAAGAAGGAAATAACAGATATAAAAAAAAAAATGAAATTATAAGCCCTTGAATGAAAGGCTAAAAAACCAAAAGCATAAAATAAAATGTTAAAAATGTTACACTATTACATACCTTCCAAATGCAGTCAATAAATTTGTGAAGTCGGTCCACAGTCACTTGGAATTAGTCAAAATCACTGGAAAATGAAAATAACATGAATGTTTTTAGACGGAAAGAATGGAGTAGAAAATGAAAGAGATAGATGTTTTTTAGGCACCTTCTGGTGGTGACTATCATAGTGCAGTGGTGGGCAAGTTATTCTCTTGGATTCACTGACTTTGGCATTTTTTCTGGTTGAACGATTCACCATAAACTTGCCTGCAACTTGCCAGTGAGTTTGACATTGAATCACTTGCCAGGTTGTTTCTAGTTGTGAGTCAGTGAGTGAATTGCTAAGTTTTTCAGCGATGATATATATAGAAGAAAAATACAAGGTGCAGTCCCAGTAAATTGGAATAGATTCTCCATAATTATTGCATTTGAGTTGTTGGTTCCATTGCTAGCAAATGTAGGGTTTTTGCTGATGATGGCCGAAGTAGTCTTCAAAGGCAACTGTGTTTAAAGGCATGCTATATTCTAGACTAGAAGTTAAAATTTCCAGCTTTAACAATTGAAGAAAAGCTAGTTTTCTAATGCCGTCTCTTTGAAAAATGAACATGAATTTAAACATGTATATGCGCATGGAATGAATGACCCAACTATTGTCAAAATGTTTTACTCACACTGATAAGTTTCTGGCTATGCTTGGTTGTAGGAAACATCTGATCATCTTCTCTATCCAAATCCTGCATCTGGCACAATACATGCTGAACATCTTCAATATTTCGAGTTCCTTGGAAAAATCCTTGGAAAGGTTTGGTTCAGAACTTTGGCTCGCCTGTCACTTAATTTCTGTTTCGATATGAATCTAGTTTATTCTTCCAAACTGACTTCTTGAGCACAAAAGCTCTGAAATCAAGCTTTTGATTGTTTGATATCATTTTTCATTGCATTGCTTTTAAAAGTTAAAATCAATATCTATGGTGATTACAGCCACTAAACCCTAAAAATCATTAAGTTTAAAAAAATAATATTGGAAACCTTTGAGTAAGCTACTTTCCTGTATGCCATAAAATAGCTGGAATATAATGCCCTTTTGAAACTGTTATATAGCTAGACATTGTGGGGATTTGCCTTAATAATATACTGGTTGGTGATTTCTAATGCTAGAAATTATTTGGTCTTCTGCTTGATATGTAAATTATTTAATTTTTGGTTGAAATTTGCTTGAGCATTCTATCTAGTTTGTTGTTTTCATAAAAGATGGTTACACTTGTATTAACCTTCATTTGTTATTGGTGGAAAATAATTCTATATCCTTTGTTGTGGGAGCTGGAGAAAATGTATTGCCTCGGGGTTTTCTTTTCTTGTAATGAGATAGGTTCTTCTGTCTTAAACATTAATTAAAAACCTAAACCTAAGACAGTAAAAAGAAATACTGTATTACAGGAAATGGTTTAGAATTCAAAGGTTAAAAGACCAAAGACATATCTTCATTTCCTAATTTTTTATCTTTGATTTTTACATTAAGTAAATTTTGCAAATAAGGAATAGTAGCTTTTCCTGTTGCATTGCATATTGCTTCCTAAACCTTGCATATTTACTGGGTAAGCCCTCTATGAGACTACTAAGGGTGCTTAGCAGTATGCATGAACTGAAGAAAGGAAAGGCAATCCATTAATAAGTGAGATAGTAGTAGATTTTAAATGGTGCTTTTAAAAATCTTTTAAGTTGTGATGGCTTTGTTTTTGGAATAGTTTCTCAAGATCCAGTGGAATACCCGTGGTGATTACATTTACCTGTGCCTATCAGGTTGTAAATTTTTTCTTTTCTAGCTCCAAGTTTATTGAAGTAGGAGTTGAAAGCAAGCCAGGTACCATTAGAATTTGGTGCCCTGGATTTTGCTGGATGTTTTGCACAGTTGCACACTTATGATAATTGGATTTAGAGGTGCCAAGTTGTAAAATAAATTATATCTTTAAATGGAGAGATGCTCGCACTGTTTCTTTGCATTAAATGAAAATCTATCAAGCTTGATTCTGTAGTTCACGAAATTATATGAGCTATATAGTTGGTTCAATAATATAGCGTATACCACCTGTCTAGGTTCTTGGCAGTTATATCATAGGTCGCATTCGATCCTGAGAAATTTATTAAATATTCTCAGTGCCTTAGTGTTAAGGTTGAGCACATGAAGAAATCAGGGAAAAAGATAGAAAGGAATGCATTATGGGATTGTGAAAGCATGTATCTTACTTTTATGTTGTTATTTTGCAGGCCATGTTTGAGGGGATTCTAGTGGACATCCCATTTGCTACATTCTTTTTAAGCAAGCTTAAGGAAAAGTAAGTCCATGTGCCATAATTGCCAGGCTTTTGTTAAATTTTTAGTTTGAAAGAGAGGTAAGGGACCAGGTATTGAAAGTATATTGTCAATGTTAAATTCTAGAAGAATCATTTTGAGCTTTGTAAGAGTCTAGAGAGACATTGAATGCTGATTTTGTTTGAGTCATGGATGCTGAATTCAGATGGTTAAGTACTGGGAGAAATAGAGCAGACAAGGAACTTGATTTTTGGATGCTTTAAATTTTTTTAATACCTTTAGTGCAGAAAGTTTCACTGAACTCTGAAAACCAATGACCTGAAAATTGAATTTTGAAACATTATAGAGGCCAGTATCATTTATCCTACAAAGTACGAACAAGTTGAATAATTATGCTTTCTTAAACGTTGTATATGTACCATATTTGGAATCTTTTTCTTTATATATGTGATCTACCATAATTTAAAATGATCTTTTGCCAAACAAAATTATTATCTTTCCTAATGTGAATGCTTCTCATAGTTTCTAACTTTCTAGAGTAGAAGAACAGATTCTTTGTCCTTAGTCAGGCATTTGTTTTAGCTATATTGAAGAGAAGAAGTGAATTTTGGCAAAAAAATTACCTTTTATTCATAGAATAGAGGCAAATCTATATTAGCTTTGAATTTGGACTTTCTAAGTGTTTGTTGTACCCTTTGTTCTTTAGGCACAATTATTTGCATGATCTTCCTTCTTTGGATCCTGAGCTGTATCGGAACCTTCTCTCATTAAAGGTAACTGTCTATGGTATTCCCAATTTTGGATATAGTTTCATATCATTATGCTTCAGGTTGTGTGTTGTTAGGATCACTTCCCACTTGTTTTGTAAAAGATAAAATCACTGGGATCCTCATATTTATTTTTATAGCTGAACTCTGGTGATTTTGTTTTGCAAGGTAAAAGGTTAAAGTTGTTTGTATTATTTTTACATGGTTTGAGAATATGAAACTGTTTGTTAATGTATACCAGCAAATTTTTTCAATTGTAAATTTGAAGATATACAAAAATTTGAGTGAACTTAAATTTATGTTTTCCAGTCATTATAACTAATTTCCTTAATCTATTTGACATTGGCAAACATTATTTGAGTTTAGTCAAACATGGTACATAGATTTGTTAATATGGTTTGTACCTTGTATTCCTATTCCAAGGAAGTGAGAATTGAAAACACCAATTCATTAGACATCTAGTTTGTTTTACTTGTTAGTTAATTGTGATTTTGGTATCTTGGAATTCTTCAATGTAGCCAAACAAAGAAATTATTGTTATTTATTATGCTTCATGTATCTTCTTGATGGCTTATATGGAGCATAGTTATCAGGCTTGGTCTTGGCACAAACTTTGTAGGCTGATTTTAGACATGAGGTCAATAGTCTTGCTTCATTGGGGTTTGTAGTGCACTAGTACCTCTTATGAGTGCAAATGATGTCCTATACCATGCTTATGGAGTTTATCCACATCAATGACTTAATTCATTTCCATGGTTGGGAGTTCCTCTTATGTTTTAGTTTCTCCTTGCTAAATATCCTCCCAAAGCACATGCTTTGCATACTTGTGTTAGCATACTCCCCTTGCACTGAGTATTTCCATTGCATCTTTGCAAACTCTATCAGTGAAAGCTTAGAGGCATCCTATCTATAGTGCTCTTTAGTAATGCAATCAAAGTTATCTATTGAGGAATGAAATTTAGTAAAACTTGGAATGAGAGTGGTCCACACAAATAACTAAGTTATAAGAATGGATGAAGAAGGAAGTGATACAAATGGCTTTGGTCTTGTGCCAATGAGGCCAAGCCCAAGCTAGTTGTACTAAATCAAACTATTTTGATATGTGGGATAATATCATTTTTTGAATAATCATCCCTCTCTTCTTCTTCTTCATATGCATCCTTGTCACCACCACTCTTCGCATTAGATGACCTCTCATAGGTACACTACTCATACTTGTGCTCATTAGAAGTCATCAGCCTAGGTTCTCTTGTTTTAGTTAGATTGCTATCTATCAAAAGTATCATGGGGGATTGTCCTCCATATGATGGATAAATTTAAGTGTTTCTTTGGATAGATGACCATGCAATCCCCATCAAGGCCCTCAATTCTATGTTATATACGCTTATCATGTTTCTTGGTCTACCACATTTGTGTTTTGTGTAGCTTAGCTTTAGATATGGCATTCCTCTCTTGAAATGATGACGTCAAAATTACACTCTCCTCTTCCATCTCTAGCTTTTGTTGTACTAGAGTTGAAGGTATTGCTATCTGGTGCTCTAAGGGAAGTCTTCCTGCTAGATATGTCACCATCACACAACCCTTGCAAATGTGGAGTTTACCCTTGTTGGGAGGTTGGTTTTTCTTGTACCTTAGATAAGTCTTAAAACATATTAAATTTTCCAGGCTTGAGTGAATTACTCTTCAAGTACATGATTTGTGTGCCTGGACTCTTAGGGAGGGAGGGACATAGATCATTCACCATAACACAATGATGTATATGAAGAAAACCTTTCAGGAAAAATCTCAACCTCCAAACTTTGAACCAATGTAGTAATCAACAACAATATCAATTACAATATAATCTAGGGAAGAAACCTTCATAGGAGATAAAAAAAACACTCAGATTGGAATAATACTAGTATAATAACAACACCTAAAACACACTATATAATCTCCATTTCAAGCACCCAATAAATAGAGAAACCAATACAAGAAATCACGAAAGGGGAACCACAAAACCATGAGCTAATATCATCCAAAAGTGGTCCCCGATTTGACTTCTCCAAACCCTTCAAAGATGCTTTATGATCATCATAATGACATGTCATAGGTTGGTGAATGCTCTTGGTCAACATTTGCTCCCTCTTATTGCTCTCTTATTCATCATAGATGCTCTTACATTTATGATGTTGAGGGCCTAAATTCAGGAGGCCATAAATTTTGATTTGGGAAGCCGATTGAACCCCCCCATTTTTTTAAAATTGAGGATCTTGGAAATCTCCACGTCACCATAAGCTGCCTTAGTTGGTTAAATTCCATTTTGACAAATTTTGAAGACAAAAAAGACCTTTATAGCCCATAAATTGCATTTTAGTATTATCAACATTGAGATGCAAGGTTGACACGCCTTTCCTATTCTCCCACTTGTTGAACACCTTGCAAGAGAAAAGGGAATACCAACATCATCAACTAACAATTAGGGGCCTAGAAGACCATAGTCTTCTAACACTACCTGAACTTCTTTGTGCTCATCAACTTCTTCAATACATTTGCAAGTACTTTAAAGTGTCAAATTTCTTTAGCATCACTCTTCCATCTTCTATCATGTCTCGAACAAAATGTTGTTGGACATCAATATGCCTCGTCCATGTGTGAAAGGTTGGCTTCTTTGCCAAATAGGTGGCACTGTGAATATTAATATTTACTCTAACAACTTTGACTCAGCTCCACATCTAATCACATACTCAAAACCCAAATGGATACATAATAGCCATGAGTGGCTGACATGTACTCTACCTCTATTTTGTATAAAGAAACCACAACCTGTCACTTACTCTATCTTCTCACTACACAACCAAATAAGATAAGAACATAGCCTTTGGTAGACTTGTTATCAAAATCCTTTGCCCAATCTGGATCCACATAACCCCTAATATCCATTGAACATTTTCCCTCTAAAATATCACCATGATAGCAGATGGAGTGCTTGGAAGTACCCCTCAAATACTTGAAGACCCTTTTAAGTGTAATCTAGTGTTTGCATCCAGGATTACCCATGCAACAACTCAAGACACCCATTGCTTGGGCTAGGTCTGGTCTAATCAGATCATAGTATACAAAAGGCTTCCAACAACGCTAGCATAGGGCACTAAAATCATCTCTTTCATCTCTTTGGGTGTCAAAGGACATTGTTCAATGACAGTTTAGTTCCCATGAAAAAATGGTCATCAATTGATTTGCTATTGGCCATGCTAATCCCTTGCAAAATAGACTCAACATCTTCCTTTGTCCAACACAAAGTGTTCTACTAGCCCTATCTTATTTTATTTCCACCCAAAGGATGTACTTAGCAACTCCTAAGTCTTTCATTTCGAAGTATAATGAAAGATGGCCTTTCAAGTCCTTAATCATTTCATTATCATTACTAAATAACAACATATCATCAATATACTAAGTGATAATGATAAAAGGATCGCCACTTTGTTAATAGTAAACCCAATGATTTGATTAGACTTGATAAATCCAATCCTAGAGCATATGAATCAAATATTTTATACCACATTCTAGGAGATTGTTTTAAACAATAGAGGGATTTCTTCAACTCACAAACAAAGTTTTCTTTACCCTTATTAATGTAGTGTTTTGGCTATGACATGTAAATCTCCTCTTGATTATTGTACAAGAAAGTTGTCTTCATATCCATCTACTCAACCTCTAGACTAAAAGCAACAAGACAGCTAATAGAATTTTGATAGATCTCAACTTTGCAATAGGGCAGAAAATCTCACTAAAATCTACTCCCTCAACTTCGGAATAACCTTTGGCAATTGCACTTTGCACTTCTTAATTCTTTTTTAAACAACCATTTCAACTAAAGGGCTTTCATCCAACAGGCAATTGTATCAAGTCCCTCGTATCTTTCTTCCTTAGTTCAACCGTCTCTTCATCCATGGCCAGTTTTGAGGACTCACAATCATCCATTTCCTTTACCTCTTTAACTATTCTAGGCTCATCAATGGTAGTCAACAAAACAAATATACATCTAAGATTGTATGGGCTATACCTTTCTAGTTGCATTTTGTATCGAGTGGGCCTCCTCAAGAGCTTAGGTGGATGCTCTACTTCTTCGAAACTCTTTGAGATCTCCATACTATCCTCCTCATTTGGTCCTCCTTGAACCTCTGGTTCATAGTTGGTGTAGGCTTCTTAGTCTTAGGGTGTAGCTACACAACGGACTTCCCATCCTCCTTTGGTTAGTTCACTGTAGAAGGTTTGATCTCCCTAAAGACCACATTCTGATTGTATGATCTTTTTTCAATCATAAGATCCTAAAGTTTGTAACATTTCACTTCAATGCCATAGCCAATGAAGATACATTCCATAACCTTATTATGTACCTTCGATTGCTTTTCCCTAGGCACATAATCATATGCCTTGTAATCAAATACATAAAGATGTTAATTGAGGGCCTTTTGGATATCCAAATCTCTATGAGGGTTTTATCCACAAGCATTGATGTAGGAGACCAATTGATTAGGTAACATGCAACTACGATCATTTTTGCCCAAAAATTCTATTCCAAGAAAAACCCACTTAGCATACTCCTAGTCCTCTATATGAATGTCTTGTTCATGTGTTTCATAACTCCATTTTGCTAAGGGGTGTATGAAGTTGTCATATGCCTTTTTATGTCATTCTCCTTAGAAAATTTGTCAAACTTTGTAGAGCAATACTCACCACCATTGTTAGATGTCAACACCTTTGTCTTTCTACCAATTTGGTTTTCCAAGGGAGTTGTAATGTCCCCTTCTTAGGACTAAGCAGTTTGATGACATTTAGCTTATTTCTTGAGTTCCCATAGGCTAATTGGTAAGGAAAAGTGCACTCCAAGGTTCTTGGAGGATTCAAGTTCAGTAATTCAAGATTTCTATTTTTGGCAATGAGTCCACATAGCACAGTGGACCACAATGACACTTTCAAAAGTGTTTTCTAACTCTTGGGGTGTTATCCAAACTTCTTGGAGAGCATGTCTTTTTAATTTTTTATTAAGTTATCGAGTTAGTTCCAATCATTTTCTTATTGCTTCAGTTTCTTGGTATGATCAAAATTGGATTCTAAAGTCGTAGTAAGTCATCGAGTTAGTTCCAATTATTTTCCTACTGCTTCAGTTTCTTCATGGCATGATCAAAATTGGATTCCGAAGTCGTTGTAAGTCATCGAGTTAGTTCCAATCATTCTCCTACTGCTTCAGTTTCTTCATGGCATGATCAAAATTGGATTATGAAGTCGTAGTAAGTCGAGTTAGTTCCAATCATTTTCCTACCGCTTTAGTTTCTTGATGGCATGGTCAAAATTGGATTCCAAAGTTGTTGCAGTGCTTTTCGCAACTTGGATGATTTATTGAGTTATTATTTAATTATTACACTAACATTGTCTAATATTGAGAAATTATTAAAGGACAACTTAGTGTAATAGTTCGTTAGAAAGGTGATTAAGTGTTTTAATAGTTGGACACTTAGACTGTTGGATGTTATGGTTGTGTTGCTGATATGTGGTTGTCATTGATGTCAACACTATTAGCATTGATGTATTGAAAGCTGTATATGTCGAGGATATTGAGAAAATTGTTAAAGAAAGAGTTGCAGGTTGCTAGTGGAACAGTGAAGGTCATGAAGGTGTCTTGCTCAGTACGTTGATGATCAATCGTTGTGGACTAAAGGGTTTATTTCTGAGAGTATCTAGTTTATCCACCGAAAGTTTCAGAGGTCCGTGTGAAGTTTTGATCGTGTTATGAACAGTTGTGTTCTGACAGTTTTTCTGTGGTTTGAATTAGTATTCTTGAGTGAAGTTTATGTGATTCTAGTAACTTTAGTCACTGCGGATGTTTCTCTGTTGGTTTTTGTTGCTTGTGGATGCTTCTAGATCATTCTCTATCTTCATTGCATGTCCACGTTGATCGTTGTGCTCGTGGTCGAAGATTTTTCTCATGTGTGTTCGGGTTTTCATGTTCTTGGCCGACATGGTGGTTGTAACGTGTTGTGGATCCTTGGAGGTAAAAATTTGAATGTTTGGCGTGCTCGAGGAGGTTGTTTTAAGTCTTCATTACATTGTGGCCAACGGTTTTTGATTCGCATTGAAAATTTATTTGTAAATTTGGGCCGACATTGTAAATGTGTTTTATATTTTGGCCGATGAAGTTGTTGATGTAAATCCATGTTGTGGATATATAAGAGCAAATGTTTGTGCGAAGTTATGCATGTGTGTGGTGTGAAGAAGTGCTAGAGAAAGTGCAAGTGTGCGAATAGTGATCTAATCATTCGATTGCAGAACAAAGTGTGAAGAAGTTTGAGCGAAGTGTGAAGGAGTATATCTGTGCTTAATCGGAACTATAATTAGGCTTTTGTAGAAGCTATTTTCTCAGTTCATACCCTGCGGATCTAATCTGTATTTTTGTAAGACTGTGTCTTCCTTGGGCAGTGAGCCCTCTTGTATTTGACTAGTGAGCTCTAGGTAGTGTGCCTGAATGCATGTGCATTCCCATTATTCTTCTCTATACTTTTAACATGGTATAATATTGTGGACTAACATCCACCGTGGTTTTTCCCCTATTAGAGTTTCCACGTAAAAAATCTTGGTGTTCTCTGTGTTCCTGATGTGTTGATTGTTTATGGTTTATTGTTCATGTATCAGATCCGAGATTAAGTTAAGTTAAGTTTGAAAAGTTTAAATAATCTATGACAACTGATTCACCCCCCTCTCTCAGTTGTCTGTCCTTGTTTTGCCAACATAGACAAGGGGGCCTTTGCGTATGAAATGTTATTATTATTTCAAAAAGGTCTTTGTGAGGGAAATAAAGTCAATAATTATAATTTTAAATTGTAAATCCCCGCCAAAAAAGCTATAAAAGGAGGTTGAGGCGGCTCATTTGGATATGATGTTGACTAATATTGTTATGTTATCTGATTGAACCTGTGATTTCTTTCAAATATTTTGAGGAAAGAAACTCTCAAGATTTATAGTTTTGGGTTTGAAAGATAACCCCTAGCTAGTGTTGCAAAGATCAAGGATTTTGATGTCTTTTGAAGTGGAAATTTTGAAATTGTTTGTGATGAGTTTGTAAGGGCGAACTGGTGGAGTTTGTTGCTAACTGTGACCTTCATACGTAGTTGTACAATTCATGCCTACTGTACCATCTTGTGCAGGCATAAGGTGATTTTAATAATATATTATTTGCAGTTTAATGTTGTTAGTGATTGTTCTTGCCAGTTGAACACTTGAAGGGAGCTAAGAGTCTTGAAGGAGCTGGACGTACATACCATAGTATAGGGTTGTACCCCTATCTGCTGGGCATGAGAATTCGTAGTAGGGTCATTGCAAATATTGGGTGTGTCCTTCATTTTTGGGTGGTATTTATGGTTTGGAAGTGCAAGAGTAACATTTTCAGAGTGAACTTGGGTGATTGGAATGGGGTTTAATCTATGTTCCACGGCGTTTTAAGGACGGGGAGGGGGGACGACAGGGGACGCGTTTTGGGGATGGCAGTCCAAGGGCCGATTTTTGGGGTTGGAGAAAGAGAGCAATCTAAAATATAACTTACAACCAAGAGAAACTAATTTATATTGATAATTGATAGCATCATAGCAATGATATCAATATGTGCATAAATAATGACAGCAGTAGTATAACGGTAGTATAACAGCAGTATAACAGCAGTATAAATTGTAAAGTATAAACAACAATAAGTTAGAAACAACTCTGAGAAAACAGATATACTAGTTTATGATTTATGTTTTTTTGTTTTTAGCTATATGAGGAGTGTGGGAGGGTTTGTGGGACCCCCATGCCAAAGACAAACCAATAAAATTTAAAAAAAAACAATGAATTTTTAATTTTAACTTTTGGTTTTAAGTGACGCCATGGGGGATGCCTAGATGTTTCTGGTACGGTCAGGGGATGCCTAGCCGTCCCCTGGTGTTTTGGGGATGGCTAGGCGTCCCCTTTAATTTTGCAGACATTTCCTAAATTGGGGACGCGTTTCCTGGTGTTTCCTAAAAATGCAAAATCAGAGGGGACGGCTGGGGGATGTCCCCTGATGTCCCATCCCCGAAATGCCTCAGGGGACGGGGACGTAGGGTTTAGGGGTGGGGACGCGTCCCCGTGTAACATAGGGTTTAATGCATTTTTAATTTGCTGTTATTGATACTTCAGCTGCAAATATAATTATTTTCACACATGCTAATGTTTGATATCCTCATAGCAGATTTGGTGCTCTTAATTTGACGGTTTGTGGTGTATGTTAATATGTTTTTGGAATGCTTTGAAGTGAATGAAGTTTAGAGGTGGACATATGATGTTTTGTGGATTTCAAAGGGCTGTATAGTCTTCTGTTCTTGTTGTAATGACTGATGATTTATGTTACAAACCTGCAATTGTCAATCGGTGTTGCCTGGTTGAGTAGGAAATGCTATTGGAGTGAGATCTAAATTGAGTAGTAGCTTGGGAAAATGTGCTATGTTTTTGATCTGCCTTGGAGCATTATTAACAAGGACACCAGTCTGATTTGTCACTAAAAAACAGAAAAAAGGTGTAAGGCAGACCTGTACCAGCTTATCACCATCCTTCACTCAAGGTATTTTGTTGTTAGTTCATGTTGGGTGGGTTTGCACTTCATATTGGGCATTATTCTTGGATGTTTTAGTTATTATTGTCAACAGTTCTTCATTACAACAATTGTTCAGTGTTTATTTTCTTTGGACTAATCTTGTAAGGCTTCAGATGGTCATATTGCCAGAGTGCTTTTCCTTCTCTAAACAATATTTTTCCATAGTGCTTTTCCTTCTCTAAACATTAATATTGTAACACTAGATGGTAGTACTGCTAGTGAGATTTATCTTGGTTTATTGCTAATACTTACCCCACTGAATAAATGATATTTTGTAATCGCTCATCACTGAATAAGTGGAAGAAGTTGTGTTTCATCTCTAGTATTGTATAAGCTTTCCCATTGAAAGTGGAAGTGCCATTGTAATTCCCACTGAATAAGTGAATTTTTATTCCTTTTAGTCTATGTTACCGATTCGCCCAAGGGTCCCTTGGTCCCAATCTAGTCCGGTTTGACTTGGGTTCAGGGTCCAGGTCTGGTCCCCTGTGGGTTTGAACAGAGTCCGACCCATAGACTATGGGTTAGGCCTTGCTGAAACCGGGCAGACTCGAGGCGACTTTGGGCCGCTCACGTGCTCAGGCGACGTGTTTTATTTTCTTTTTGACTTTTTTAGTTTTTGACTTTTTTAAACTTAGAAATACCTAATTCTTCCCCTCAACCCTAAAATATGAGAGATAAAACATCTAATAGGCAAAAGAAAACTCATTTTTCATATTGTGAATGAAAACCATTATATTTTCGTCCATTGCTAAACTTATTTTCTTGCTTGCCATTGCACGGATAGAGTTGAAGATTGATCGTTGAACACTCCAAGTTGGTTGTTTTGCTATTCCTATGCATTTGCAAGTGTTCATTTGTTGCCAAGAAGATCGTAGAGGGAGATTTTTTCAAAAGGGGTAGGTTTTTTGAAGTTTTTGGTTTTCTTTTTCTACATTTTTTTTTTACAAATGAACTCTCTTGTATTGTTTTGAAGTCTTTGGTTTGTTTTCATTCTTCTAGGTATCTATAGCACATGCTTAGTTTTTTAAAATGAATTAAGTTTTAAATTGTATTTATATATTAAAATTTGTTTGTATTTAAATTTCATTTGTTTCAATTCTTTGAATGTGTTGTTTATTGAACTGGTTGCTTTAGGTATTATAATGGCAACCGTTTCTAGCTCCACGAGCCAATCTCGCTTCAAAACAAACCCAAAATCTCCCCTTTGGAAATATGTTGAAATGGTACAACTTCCAAGTGGTGGAGGTTATGTTTGGATTTGTGGTCATTGTAAAGTTAGATATTCAAGCTTATACAGTTGAGTGAAAAGCCATTTGTCCAAGATCTTTGGACCAGGCATCAAATTTTGTTTAAGTGAAGATGGTAAAGGCAATCCAAAAATACAAGTATTGGCATATATTGAAAAGCAAGAAAAAGTAGACCAAGCACTAGGCTGTAGATCAAATCATGCTTTGTTAAAGAAGGATCTCCAAGGATGAAGCCCCCTACACTGCCTTTTCATTTTCAACCTATAGAGAGCCATCCATTTATGTTTATACCTGAAGAGCAACCAATGGCGTCTACACATAAGAGATCAAAGGGACCATTCGAAATGACATTTCAAAATGAGGCTAGAGAGATTGTCAATGAAGACATAGTGAGATGTGCTTATGCTAATGGATTGGCATTCAATGTTGTTTGCTCACCATATTGGCAAAAAATGATGAAATCTATTAATGAGGCTCCAACAGGGTATAAGGGCTCAGGTTTTGAAAAGGTGCTTAGCACCTTATTAGATAAAGAGGTGAAATTTGTAGAGGACTACTTGAAGCCCATAAGGGATTCATGGATTGAAATAGGGGCGACCATCGTTTTTGATTCATGGAAAGATGTGAAAAATAGCCCATTGATCAATGTTATTGTAGTTTCCCCTAAAGGGGCAATGTTTTTGAGAGCATTGGATTGTGACAGAGAGGTGAAGGATGGTGCATTTATTGCTAACATTCTTTGTCAAGCTATTGATGAAGTGGACCCTCAAAATTTTGTTCAAGTTATAACAGACAATGCCAAAAATTGTAGGGCTGTTGGGTTATCAGTTGAGGAGTGGTATTCACACATTTTTTGGACGCCTTGTGCTGTCCACTCCCTCAACCTATGCTACAAAAAATTGGCACCAAAATTGAATGGATCAAATAGGTGTATGCTAAGGTTGAAGACATCCAAATGTTCATAACCAATCACCATATGTCACAAGGCATATTTAGAACATTCTCAAAATTGGAGCTGTTGCAGGTAAGTTAAATAATAAACTTGTTTCACTTTATTAATATTTTTAATTTTATTTTAATTATCAATAACCATACATAATACAAAGATTTTAACAAGGAATATCTATGGACCAAACACATTAGAATGAATAAGGTCCAATAACCTCGAAGATTTATGAGAACTAGAGAAAAAGTCAATATAGTTTTGTTTTCTCTAAATACAATGCTCACAAAAGGAAACTAAAGGACACAATCAACAAGCTGTTATATAAGATTTTTTATTTTTCAAGGTTTGTAGACCTTTCTCGTCAATATGGCCCATATGTTAGTACCATAACATTGTCTTCTCGACATCTAACTTGTTTGAGGTAACAATATGCATGGGTACCTAGATTGCACAACCATCTAAACTAGATAGAACAAATCTTTTTTACATGTTCCGATGATTGTGGTGTAGACTTTGTAGGTTTCTTTACCGCATGCATTGAAGGACTATTGCACTTTCTGTAAATGCATGCATCAAGCTGAAAGAGAGGTACAACTTGAATCCCCTTCACGAGCACCATAGCTCCTTGAACCATGTAACAATCTTCATTGCTGAAGACTACATAAACACATGAATAAGTGGTTTTACTTACAGATAATAGGCTTCATGCCAAACTAGGGATGTGTAAGACTTTAGTAATCCTTTTGATTCTCCAATTAGAGAGTTGAATATTGATTATTTCAATGTAAACTATGTTGAGGTATGAGTTTTCACTGAGGTATATAATTCCACCCTAAGATTTCTTGTAATATAAAAACCACTCTTGATGGGGCATGTCACGTGGAAAGAAGCTCTAGATTTTATTGTCCTTGCATCCTCACATGCATGCACTGTCAAGGTTGCAATAAAGACATTTCTTTTATCCCCTTGAGAAGATTTGTTAAAATCATCATTAGGTTCTTCCTTTTTATTGTTTTTCTCCTCATTATAGTCTATTATGAAGTGGAACATCTTGGCATATTTCCAACATTTTGTCTTGGAATTTCAAGAAGACATAGATTTCGCATAATATTTAGATATGCCCTATCCTTCTTGTCCTTTGTTCTTTCTTTTTAGATTTCCTAGAAACAACTAGGGCTTCCTTGGTGGATTTTGTAGCCTTCTACCTCATCTCCTCCAAGAGAAGAGCGACCATGATCTTGTCAAGGGCCAATTTTGAGATAGTGCTTCCAATAGTCAGTACTAGGTTTTCCAATGAGTCTGGCAAAGAATACAAAAGGGTGATGCATCAATCTTCCTCTTCTATGTTTACACTCATGGATTGGAGATGGGTTATAATTGTGTTGAATGCATTAAGGTGCTTAGGGAAAAAATGATCATCACCATGCTCAAATTGTACAACTAATTTTGTAGAAAAAGCTTATTGACCAATGATTGAGCCTAGTAGAGGTTCCCCAACTTTTCCCAACGAGTTTTTGAGGTAGAGGTTAATGTTCCTTTTGATAATTTCTATAATTAGAAACAATTGCTATAGCCCAAAAGTTGCATTTGAGTGTTCTCAACATTAAGATGGAAAGTGGAGACATCTTTCCTAACAGTTTCTTCTTTAGGCGTCTCAAATTTAATAGTCTTTTGAATTTTAATATGTTGTCATTCAAAATTGGAATGTGTGAATCTATCACTATCATGCTTGTCATCTAGAATCATCATGACATATAGGATGAGAACACAACCATTCCACAAGATCAATAAGTTAAGGAGATTCACAATACAAATTTCAAGCACATCAATACAAAAAGCTTGATCATTAGAATTTCTCAAATAGGATGTTGGAGCTCCTCTTATCGCATCTTGGTTAATTGTTGCTGCTAGATCTAGAAGGATATTCCTAGAGGTAATCTTTAACTGATTTAATCACAACTAAAATAGACAAATTGAAGTGCTAGCAAGAGTATCCAACTTATGCCTGGCCCCAAAAGTAGTCACTAAATTGAGGACTAACACTGCATATATAACCTCTATTAAGCTAATAAAAGCATCATTGCAACATTGCAAGATGCAGGTATGTAGGACATGATTCTCCTGAAGTAAAATCCTTCAGGTTTATGTTTCCCAAGATAAATCACTGAATCATGAAGTCCATACAAACTACTTCCTACTCCTAAACTGTTGGTTAAAAATATTGTTCTTTTAACTACATGGAGGCCAAGCAGTTACAAGACAAGTGCCTTATATTAAGTTATAGAGTCATAGTCAACCAAACAAAGAATTACATCAAAATAACAACAAAGATATGATATCAAACAACTAGACATAATAATCCCACTCCAAACTCCAGAAATCCATATGGAATAAGGAATAGACTATTATAAATAATATTTGCAATGTATTCAAGTACTATGACACTAATCAAATTCACATTTCATTTATACCAACAAATGTGGCATGAGTAAACCATAAGTTAAGGACCTACTGCAATTTGTTGGTTGGAAGTTTCTTGAAGATCTACAAATGACCAATGATACATTTAGTTATAGATATCTACCACAAATTAGGTACCTCTTTGTGATTCACAAAATGAGAACTGAATAGGCGACTGGACTTGCAGGATTTGAAATTCTAGAAGTTCTTCAGTGCTTACAATCACATGGAAATGAGAAATGAACAACCATTGTTCTAGCAAATGAATTAGTATTAATAGCATTTTGTTCATTTACTAAATCCTTGTAGGAATTCAATTGAGAATTGGATATCAACACCACATTCATGGTGAAATGGCAACTTGGAGATGGCATAAATATTACTTGCATCTAAAATTTCAACCACCACATTCATGGTGGCATGGTGTTCATCATCTACTATTTATTTTGAACTTGGATTCATGCCTTTGGGATAAACATGGTTTTATGGGCGGAAATGCAGATTTGGTAGTTGCAAGAGTCAAATTAGGCATTAATGGCACTTATGGAAAGATCCAACAAGTGCAGGGAGCAATATGGAATATATGCGGAAGTTGGAAGCAGAATAAGATGTCAGAATAGTGCATGTGGTGTTTTGGGTCAGGATTGGAGGTCAAAATTAGATAGAGGAGTAAAAGTCCTAAAGTCCAATAAAACCCCACAATAGAGGTAAAATGAATGTAGGAAGCATTATGGAGAAATTGTGGGATTCCAATGCAGACTTGGACATTAGGATGGGATACCTAGGTAGAGATTAGTATTTTCGGAAGCTAGGTTGAAGTCCTCAGATAGTGAAATGAATGGATAAAGGTGTTGGGAATCTTTGTAGGAATTCAATATTGAAGTGGACATGGGAACCTGGCGTTTCAAAGTTCAGAAGGCCACCTAAAGTTTGCATGAAAAGAATAAGGGGGATATGGGAAAATCATGCAAGACTGGATGGAGGAAGCGGTTGTTGGATCAAAAGAAGTCTAGAGTTGCAATGGAATTCTACAAGGAAGGAGGAAAAAATGTGGGAACTTGTGGAAGTGGACAAATATTTGGATTCCTATAGGGATCCTTCAAATAGGAGGGAAAGAAGGAAAATAGAAGGAAGTGCATGATAGAGTTTTTTGAGCTTCTATGCATGGATGGAGGGCAGGACTAGATGTGGAGGAAATGTCTGGATCCACATTGAAATCTTGCAAAAGAGGAGATGGAGGAAAAGGAAAGGAATGAAAGGTGAGAAGAAATTTGTGGAACTTTTAAGCAGGATTGGCTAGTGGAACTGGATATTAGGCCTAGCAAGAAATGTCCAGTAGTCCAATAAAAGTCCACAACTTTGCATAAACACTAGAAAATGACCAAAAACACCTTGGACATAGGATCTTTTGGATTTTGGCAACTCCCAACGTATGATAGGCACATGGAGGGATGAAGGAGAATGCCAACTAAGAAAATTTGAGAAAAGGGGACAAGCTTGACGATCTTTCAAATTGGCTATCTATGATGGGAAAAATGAAGAGGAGATGTGACTTAAGCAAAATCTAGCACTATCAATTTGAATCGCATCATTGGATTTGGTTGGGGATGTGTGTCTCTTGTAGGCACAATGAGAATTTATATCTTTGGAAGTAGATCACAAGAAAGGACACAAAGAGCGGATCAGGACATTGACACTTCATCATGACCAATAGGGGTCAAGACTATAGAAAGACACAATATACACACAACACAAAATATATACAAGGCTGGACATCATTACCTACATGAACTATGAAGTAATGCTAATCCATAGTGTCGTGAAGGAATAGCTTCACATGATACCAAATGGAACTCTTGAGGTAATATGCACCATCATTATTCTTTTCAGCAACTTCATATTGTCATGCAACAAACCATATTCTTCTCAATTTCGAGCATTTGAGTAGCAACCCCGTCTAATCTTTTCGTAGCACACCAACATGTACCAATGCATACCTTATGGACTATAGCTGAAGTGTTCCTTGCTGATCATCATTCTTTCTAGGTGGACAATTCTTTTTCTCTAGGGAAAATGTCATCCCCATACCTTGGATCATCTTTGAGGTGACAAAAGATGGATGCAAACTTGAAATTTGACTCTTTGATCTCTATTGTTTCATAGAGTTGTAAGTTCCTAGATCCATGAAGGTAAGATTCTCCTAAGTGCTAGGGGTGACAAACTCAGGAAGGCTTCACACTTATGCTGAAGTAGTACAACTTTAGACCAACTTTCTAAGGTGGGTAAGACCTTTGATTTTTGGATTTTCTAGACCAAGGGGGGCTTCCCGAAGGTGTCAACACTCTGTATCTGTATGTTGGTTTGAAAATGCAAGGTCTTGCACCTTTTCTAAATAAAGGAATTACCACACAGTGTTTGAGGATGTGTTCTTGATAGTAGTTAATGTTGTAATACACATCTAGATGTGGCAGTGGGTAAAACTAGTTACAACACAAACTGAGAACAGTTTTAGATTTGATTGTTTTGGGTGTGATAGAGTGATGACTGCTGGGAGGTTGAGCTTAAGGTAGATTGGTGCCTACATCCAATTTGGCAAATAGAGTCTGGAAGTTTCAAACACAAAGGATGGAATGATTGGAATCCACCCACAATACCTTAATCAAGATATCGCTGAAGATCACACCTTCAAACCTTACACATTAGCTAGGCTCTATGCATACAAATGAGAAGATGAATGAAAAAATTGTAGGACACTAAAAAATATAACTTAGTAATCTATGCACAATCTCATTGACTTATATTATTTTGAAAAGATACCTTGAAAAGGCTTATAGTCGTTTGGCTGGTTAACTAATAAAAATATCCAAAAATGTAAAGATTACACATGGAGCCATCTAGATAATGTTGAATCTACACTTTTAATCCATTCTTCAGGGATTATAATGTTTCATTACAAATTTGGGATGAAACCCAGATTATTTCAATGCAAAATATTCTAACCTTTTTCTTGAAATCAAAAGCCAAATGGTCTACAATGATTTTTCTTTCTATCAAGCTCTAAAACCCACTTTTCTATCCTTTGGACAATAGAAATTTGGAAATTTGTTTCCTTCAACACATTCATGTAGCATTGGGAAGAGAAATGAGGTTGGCTGCCATTGTAGAGGTCGTCTACATCTTTGATTTGATCATCTTTAATGTCTTTGTGCAGAAATTGTCTCTTCAGGATAAGCAAAAGTACCCTATGACGTAAGGAAATCTTCGTCTTTTGTATCATAGCCATATTGCACATTAATAGTGCTGCAAGGATATTGTATATAGGGAAATGAGAAAATTACTATATCCATTGTAATGGCAGCTTGGAGATGGAATGAGAACCATTGAGGGCAAGGATCTGTTGTGACCTTTTTCACACATCACCCCATTCAAAATGGGGACCCCCCTAATTTTTGTTCCGTTCCCGTCTTTTGGCTTTGGTTTTGTCTCTCTCCCTTTCAGCCTCTTTCTGCTGTCTGCCTTTCCGGGGATGTGCCGTCTTTGAGCTTAAACTTGAAATTTTGGCTAAGTCTGAGAATTAGGGTTTTGGATCTTCCGGTCAGTTTGAAGTCAAATTGAGTGAGTGAATTGAAATCTGAGCTCGACACTACATTCAGTAAGCTTCCAGTAGGTTCCTAGTAAAATTTCATTGAATTCTGACAACTTACTATTTTTAGTAAGTACCTAATTTGGGACATTTTCTCAGCACTTTTGAAGTTCTATCCATTACACTGCATCCAGAGCACCGTAAGCTACTTACCATCAAATTTTGAGCTCGAACGGACAATTTTCTATTTTTAGCAAGTATCACCTTCAAAAGCGGATTTTAGGGTTTGCATGCAGAGTTTTTCAGTGCATGTCTAGAGAATATTTCTGGGTTTTCCGAGACCTATGTGGTGATATAACATGCAAGATGAGATGATAACTTTCAGCAGCATTCACTTCGGAGGCTATTTATAGGGTTTGCATGTTGAAGTCTTCAACGCATGTCCGGATATTCTTTGTGGGTTTTTCGGGAGCTTCGCAGTGATGTAACATGCAAACTAGGACCAGGACCTTTTTCAAGGGTTGTCTTTAGAGGCTATTTTTAGGGTTTGCATGCAGGACTTTTTAGTGCATGTTAGCATATTCTTCATGGGTTTTTCAAGAGCTACGCAACAAGGTAACATGCAGGCAGAATTGATCACTTTTCAAGAACTTACTATTTTTAGCCAGTGCCCGCATGCAGTCCAGTTTGTTGGGTTTTTCTGGGTTTTGTGAGATCTCTCGGACTGTGTGACATGCAAACACTTCCGGTAGCTGATTGGTCACTTTTTCAAGCACTTACTATTTTTAGCAGGATCACTCCAACAACTGCCCAACACTTCAGCATCACGAATAGGGCAACATGCAACAAAAACGGGGTGAAACGAAGATCTTTTGAGCAACATGCAAGACAGATTAGGGTTTCCAGCTTCATGACCTAAAATGAGGGGTCAAATGCCAAAATCTCCGAAAATTGATGTATCCCACTGCGATTTGTATCTTTCAAGGAATCCACTGGTAAAATTTGAAGGCAATCCGAGCACTTACTATTTATAGTAAGTCACTTCTGAAACAGGCTATAAATAGCAGGTCAACACGAGGCACCAATGTGAAAAGGCCAGTCAACCCATGAGGATCACATCAGTCAGATTTCAAGTTAAACGGAGTTGCAGAAGTCCTGAAATCAAGCAGTTACTATTTATAGTAAGTCACTTCTGAAACAGGCTATAAATAGTAGGATGACTCAAGATGGCAATGTGAATAGGTCAATTGGATCACGAGGATTCTATGGTGTAAAATTCAAATCAATCCAAGCTTCAGAAGAGTGAAAACCAGAAACTTACTAAATATAGTAAACAAAGACGAGCAAGCTAAAAGAATTTCTAAGTCATGACAAGTTCTTGCTCAACCCCCTAAATGCGCCCTTAACTTGATGAAGGTGATGAAAAGTGTTTAAGTCATGAAGAATTCCTGCTCCACACCTCAAATGCGCCCAAGGAAAGAAGTAGTGGTGAGAGAAATGGCTAAGGCAAGTTTAAATTCCACCTCACACCCTCATATGCGCCCAAAGTGGAAGTTGACTTGGAAGAAAATTTCCTAAATGTTGCAAATTCCTTCACATCTAGTGAAATGCGCCCAACTTTAGGAGGTGGATTTAAAAATTTTTTGAAGGCAAAAAGCACGCCCAGAGAAGAAGTAAAAATAAACTTTGATGAAATATTTTTCTAAGGTATAAAATTGCAAAAATTAAATGACCCCCTTCATTTGTAGACACATGAGTTATGCATTTTCTGAGGGAAATTTTCTTCTGGGTACTGGATGTTAAATTTTAATGATCAGATTTAATGCACAGAAAATTAATTCAAAGTCAGACAATAACACAGCAGATACCCTGGGAAAACCCTCCTCTTGAGGGAGAAAAACCCAGCAACAGAGATCTCTGATATATATATAAATAGTGGCAACAATTCTCTTTACAATGAGGCCAATCACAAGGCCGATATTCAGCACCTACACAAGATGCAATGACAGATAATAATCTGCACCTCCTTAATATCTAAATCTGCCCTTGAAGAAATTCGCAACCTGCTCTTGAGGAAATTCGCACTTGATTGAAGTAATGAATCGAACTTGCTTGACGATTACAAGGAATGAAATGATCTTCTATATATACATATTGAAGGAGAGGTCGCACCTCTTCAAGAGATAGGTCGGCCAATATAATTACAAATAATAAATGCTAACTTCAAGGAAGGTCGGCCATCAATAAAGTTTCTTCATGGATAATCGCGCCAATATATAAGAGATTTGTCATTTCACAAAATCGTGTATAATAATTAAATAGGCCATGTTTATCATTTAATTATTATCTCCATGTAGTCTGGCTGGAAGGATTCGCCTGAAGCTGCAATCATCATTAACACTAGATATCTTCGACAAGGAGATGATTTTAAAATTTTCCACACCTTTCCAAGAATTTCAAGATGAAGATTTTGATAAGCGCCTGATTGATGAAATTTCCTAAGTAAAAAAATTAAAATTTTCCCAAGGCAAGGAAAGAAATGTTTTTGAAAATAAAAATGCCTTGACTCGTGAAATTGAAGTCAGATGCCTAGATGGTTTTGATTAAATTCCTGAGCCAAAGATGGATAAAATAAAAGTATCAGTGCGTCAGCTAGTGAAACGAATTTCTTAAGGAAGCCATTGAATTTAATATTTTCAAAAGGTGATTTCAAAAGGCTAAAGTGAAGTATGCCTAGACCAGTGGAGATTAATCTTTTTGAAATTCTAGGTCAAATATTCCAGACGCCAGATGACAAGTGTTGCAACTGCCAGAGGAGGGAAATTCGAATTCTTGCAGCTGAGGAGTGGAAATTTAATGACTCAGCCAGAATTAGCCTCTTCTAGAAATCGACTTAACTATAAGATTTGAGCTGATTTTCATTTTCTTCATCAGTTGTTCAGTGCGAGCTGAAACTTGGAAAGTGAGGAGAAATTCGAAGTTAGGAAATTGCTGAAGTAAGCTGAGTTGGTTGAATTTCTTCTAAGTGCTGAAGTTGTGCTGCTGCTGGGTAAATTTTCTGAGTGTTGAGAATGGCTGAAGTAAGAGCGACTGGCAAAGAAAATAATGCTGAATCCAGCAAGGCAAATGCGTCCAGACAAGCTGTGATCAAGAAATTGAGCAAGTCTTTCCTGCCGGAGTTGAAGTTCTCTTCAAAACTGGGCAAGTTGAGTGACACGAACTTGGGCTCTTTCAATATGGAAGCTTTCAAAAGTTGAATGATGGGAATTGGAGGCCATCGGCCATCAATCACTTCGCATAATATTATTAGAAGTGGATTTCATGCAGTTGCTGGTTTTCCACCAACAATTCAGTGTCCGGAGTTGATCATGGAGTGTGCTAACTGTTACAACCCAGAGCGAAGGACCATCACTTCACCGGATGGCAAGTTGTTCACCAACCTCACACCTGCGGCTATTGGCGAATCATTTGGAATTTCCTCACATGAGAAGATGATTTATAAAACGAGAGAACGTGCTCAGTGTATGTATGCTTCTACATTTGACAGATGTGCTGATATGATAAACTCCCGTTGGATGAACAAGCCCAAGCCCACTCGCACGAAGTTGCCGAAGCAGATAATCTCAGATGATTTGAAGCAGGAATATTGTGATTTGATTAATATGCTCAGCAGAGTTGGAGGATGTCCGTAGGCATTCATCTTTGAACCTTGGATGTTTTACTACATCAACCTTGTGCTGGAAGGCAAGGAGTTTATTTACTGGGCAGTAATGATCAGTGATAATTTGCACGAGCAACTTTGGAGTTTGAGAAGAAGAAAGACATTTTACATGGGCTCATACATTATTTACATGTTGGCTTGTATGACGAAGTACAAAGGAATATCATACAAGGAGCCTATTGGGTGTGGCTCTTAGCAGTTCAAGATTCACGAGGCTTGTCCACAGCTGCACTTGACGAGCACATCTCACTACAAGATAGTCAATGACGCCTTCACCATGCACATAACAAGATCACTTCAGCAATGAACTCATCACAGGATCTCCAAGGAGGCTCAGGAGTTGATAGAAAGGTATGGGTGTTGGTTTATCCAATTTCCGAAGTTTACTTACATCAGGCTGCAGGGGTTTTCATCATATCCATACAGATTGCCCAGATACCCTACAAACAGGTTCTTGATGTTAGAAATATCTAGGCAACTCATTGCCTATGATAAGATTCAAAAGAAAAAGAAGAAGGGAGGACTTGACTTCCCGATCATCATGGGAAATTCAGATGAGGTGTGTCCTTCACTGCAGGTAGCCAAGGAAGCTGAAAATGAGCTTCAGTTTTCCCACCTTTCTTACCACACCAACAGACAGTATTATGATCCTCACAGGAATATTAGATGGATACTGTCAGAGGAATTCAGACATAAGGCAAATATTGAAGATTTCTGGGCTAGTGCGTTGGATGAAGTTGAGGTATGAAGAAGGATGTTTTCAAGATTAGCTTTGAGCATGATTAGGGAGTGCGAGATTGTTCCAGTGCCGGACCAGGTAGATGAGGATATGAATGTTCTTGATCCAGATTATGAGACAGTGAGGGATACACCACTCCCACTTCCAGATTGGTCAGAGCCGGAGATTGTGGATTTGGATACACTTTGCATACCAGTCCTGACATTCACCAGAGGATGGGTTGAGAGGCATGTGAATAGGCTTAAGAGCAGGTCAATTCCTCTTACTTATAACTTGATGGGAGATCATAGGTCGTCAACTGCTACAAAGAAGAAATAGGTTGCTCGAGCTCTAGAGTCACGAAGGAAGGAGCTAGTAGCCAAAGCCTCCGAGAGTTGAGGTGGCATTACCTATGCCATTGGAGACTCATTCTCCAAGTATACAGGAGGTTTCATTATTTACTGATCAGAGGAATATGTTGAATAAGGAACAAGAATTACAAGAGGCAAATCAGCCACCTCAGAGAGAGTTTGTTGGCCAGAGTGTCAACGCGCCTATCAAAGATAACCAACAGGAAGAAGATGAAGAAACAGCCACAGATACACACTTCCAGCATGAGATTGAGGCAGCATTAGAGGATGACACTATTACAGGACAAGAAGCCCAAGGTTCAGGAGATACTCAGCTTGTAGAAGTTGATGAGCCTCGTTAGGATGAAGTTAGAGAAGAGGTTCGTGAAGAAGAAGCAAGGAATGAGCAGCCATTTATTATTTCCGACCTGCAACAGGTAGTACCAGATTGGCTAAGAGACGGGATGAGGAGGAGCCCCGTTGAGAAGACTGATCCAGCAGTTGAGATGGAGGAATTCTTAAGTAGGATCAGTGCGCTTCCAACAAAGAAGAGAGCTAGGAAGTTTTCAAAGATTTCAACAGATGAGGATGGCTCTCGCACCCTTCACGTGGCTATGCCAAGGGTTGAGTGTGATCGAGATGAGGCTGTTCCAGAGAATTATGTGATCACCACCATGGAGTTAGGTCGCCCCACGAGAGCACAGATAATTGAGGAGTGTGATAACTCCTACCAGGCACTCAAAGAAAGGTTGCTCTAGACTTGAGGCAAATATAAGAAATTGAAGAAGGAGCACAATACATTGATTGGTTACGTACAACATTTGTCTTGTCCTTGTGGGCAAGAGAATCCAACGATTGAGCTTCCGACCGAGTTTCCTAGAGAGTTTATCAGCGGCTTGGAGGACTTGAGGAGGATGGCACAGGAGGCGGATAAGTGGGTTGCTAGTGTTCGTGCTGAGATGGAAAAGTTTATGGAGGATCTTGCTCATGCTTATCAACAGGCTTCCAACATTGTGGCATGGATGGATGCAGTTGATTAGGCTTGGGGCGATGCTCATATCTATCAGAATAAGGTTGTTCAACGTCTAGAGGCTTTGATGCATACTCCCTTACATACTTTGGTTGAGGGAGGCGTGATATAGGAGGGTGATAGATATGACTTCACCGGCTGGTACTATTCAGTTGTCACGGGCCGAGGATTCTTTGATGTAGATTAGGAAAATTTGGCCAGGGTCAGAAAGGCCATGGTGAACATTCTTGACAGAGTCCTGAACACATTGGAGGCTATCTTTGCTAGGAGGCTGACTTCTGAGGAGGTGACTGCTAATGGTTTGAGGAGTAGACTGCCACCTTTCTTTTCAGAGGTGAAGACTTTCGTTCAGGATGACTTTGAGAACACCTCAACTTTCTCCAGCATTACCAGAACACTCAGGATGCTTTAGTTGCTTGGAGAAAGTCTTGCACTCGACATGGGTAGGCAGTTACAGTGTTAGAGTTTCAGCTTGATCATATTCCGCCTATCTCAGTTCAGGAGGTTGAAGCTGTGCTGACCAGATTCATTGATTTTGCAGCCAAGGAGAAGGAGAATTGAAATGCCTTTCTGGATGATGACCTTCTAGATGATTGACAGTGGGCATTGATGACCTTTACTATTTTGGGAGTGAGTGGGAATCTTTTGACTCATTTAGTGTACCACTCCTCATTCTGGTAGTTTTTAGGGTTAGGGCTTATGTGGCTTGATCCGAGCCCTCCATTTGATTGTAATCTGAGCCGTCCATTAGACTTGGCTAGCTATATAAAGGGGCATCCCCCCTCATATGTATATGATTAGAGATCAAAGAATAGAGTAGAGAGACTAATAGTATAGTTGAGATAGCTTAGCATAGTCTGAAGGAGAAGGAAAGTTTTCCCTTGAGAACTTTGTAAGAAGTTGTTGTGAAAACTATCATAATAAAAAGAGTTTCATTGATGATGATTTCGTCTTTTGTTATGAGCAGCTAGCAAGATTTCTTCGTCCTTTTCCTTCAAGTAGGACTTAAAGTAGAGTAATTTTCATTTTCATGCAAGTAGTTAGTTGTGGATTGTGGTGTTTGATCAAGGCAACTTCGTTTAATCCATACCGCTAGCAGCTTGCTGATGACAAGTTTGCCTTGTGTGGTCGACTGGAATACTTTATAAGCTTAACTTCGGTTATGATTCACATCTTGGCATGCATCGTCTTGATGGTGTCTTTATGCTGAATTGTGACTTGAACACTCGTTGCTACCCCCTTGAAGATTGCACCGACTTTGTAGAGGTTGTCCAACGCGAGGTGGAGCAAAGTCTGGTTGAAGCCTGTTGAAGTTGATCCCACGTCTCGCTTTAGGATAGTACTTAGACCTTCTTATGCTTGCCACCATTTAAATTCTGCACATTTGTGGTTAGTATTAGGAAACTCGTACCTTATTGCCAAATCATTTGCATCATGTGAAAATCCTCTTCATCATTAGCCTACTGTCAATTGCATCATGAACTTGTGAACAATTGTGTAAGTCCCCTTGTGAAAACAGCATATCACAACGAACCAACTGAGTGTACTCCATTGCATTGAAGGAACCTTGGAGTTGAACGTACGATCTCTCTCGCAATCTTAGCTTATGGAATACTTTGATCAAGAGAGAATGGAGTAACCGTTGGATACTTTATTCTGCTGATTGGTGCGGTCACAAAAATCACATCGACAGGATCCAATCACCATATTAATGGTTCTATGGGCGTCTTCATCTTCTATTGCCAAGAACTCCTTTGAATTTATGCACTTGGAATAAACAACGATTTCTAGGTGGGAGAATCTGATTGGGTAGTTGCAATGCCTTATTGAGTCATTAATGGTGTGCTGGCCCGTGCAAGGAGATAGGTGGAATTGAATAGTTCAAAACTCGCCAGCTTTGAAATTAGAGGGTCGAGGATACCTCATAACCCATATCACTTGTCAAGGATTGAGGATTGAGACTATGGCATACTTAATGCTCAAAGTAAACATATAAGGGTACCCCCACATCTTTGATTTCAAAAGCACATATAGAGGGAAATATTGGGAGTTGGAGATTGAGAATACCAAGGAATCCGTCTCATAAGGCATGCAATTAAGGATAGGTTTGAACTTGCAAACTCGATAAGGCAAAACAATAGGAAATTCCAAGGATATTTTGTAACTCATGCTACCAAGGGTAAGGGTATAATTGCGTCTCTAACATCGATAAATTTATAGAAGAAAATGTTGGAAGTTAGGGATTGAGGATATTGAAGAAAAGGGAGGTGGATAAAGGGATGGTTGAAACTTTTGTTTTGAAAGCTAATTTAGTATATAGGATTGAAAAGCATGCTAGTAAGATAACTTAGTAGATAGGATTGAAAGGCATGGTTGAAACGTTTGGAATTTAGTATATTAGATGAAAGGCATGCTAGTAAGATAAAGTTTAAAACTTTGATAAGGACAAGGGAAAAAATGAGAGTTGGGGAAAATAGATGCTGAGAGGGAAAACTTTGAAATCTCAATAGGAAAAGTGGATGAAGGTGGTGGTTGGGGGAAAAGTATGCTTAGGTGGGAAAGTTTGAGATCTCAACAAGGACAATGGAAAAGATGGAGTTGGGAGAAAATGCATACTAGAAAGACAAACTTTGAAATATTGAAAAGATACCCAGATTTATTAAAATGACAAGAAACACCTAAGACTTAGAAGCTTTTGGGAAGTTAGCAACATCAGGCACATTGGTAGGGTGATGAAGAACAAGACCTATTCAAAATTTGACTAAGGGAAACCCATTAGGAAAATTTCTTAGATTGCTTATAAATGATGGTCTAAATAAGGCGACAATGCATAAAGGTGCTATAACTGAAACAAAAATGGACATAGTCAAATGGGGTGCCAACAACCTCTAGTGCATTTAAGATTCCAACGTATAAATGCTATGCAAGGTTCTATCAGGAGAACTAACAGAAGAATTCTAAGATTATTAATCATAGTTTCAGCTTTCATGCCATCTTTGAATTGTGTGAAACCACATATTTGGACATCTCTTCAAAAGAGATAAGTCCGTTAGATGGTGAGCTCATTGGTATATTAAAAGCAACTTGTACACATATATATGATCCTTCAGATTTAGAGGAAAACCTTATTGGTCGCCCTATCTTGATCCTAATTTAATATTCTTCATGGAGTTTTCTCGTTAGATGTTGGAGGTAGACAATGTTTTCAATGAGTTGCGCAAGGTACCATCACCCATCATATATCCTTTTATAATTGGTAGTTTGAATGTAGAGACAAGGTAATTCATTGCTTTGTTTAAGGTTTCCTATGAAGAATGTAAGAGTCATTTCAATCCAAGGGGAGAAATGAATAAGGTTGTGTCCCAATTTTTAGGGAAGAAGTTTTAGGCACAATCATAATGATGAGGACTTTTAGGGGAATTGCAAGGATGACAAATAGTTGCAAAATCAGTGGTGGGAATAGAAGAGATGCAATCACCCAATCACGTTGGCACCTATACAAGCACATAGGAGCATTGCCATGGCTAGTTTTGTCAGTCAAAGGAACAATAGAATCAATGTAGGAATCATAGATTTTGATGGTGCTAGAAAACTATAAGTGACCACCATTTTGGAAGCAATTAAGAAAGAATCTTGATGAATCTCTTTCCGCAAGGCACTTGATACATTCCTTTAGCAAGAGCTGAATGGGGTTTGCATTGTAGAGATAGTAGGTAGAAACAATAATGGATACACGAAAGGGTCATCCAACAATAGGCTGACCATGGGGCCTCCTCTCAATCAAATTTTCTCTTCTTGAAGAAGCTACCCACCAAGGGTGTTAAAATAGTAGTAGATGATGGTGATGATGATGATCCTAATAGGAGAAGGATGAATAGAACTCTCTCTCCGAGTCTTCCTTTAGGTCCAATGAAAATCAAAATGGATGATAAGGAAAAGGAACTAGCTCTTGATGAAGACCAATCTAATGAGTTGATTGCGCCAATCCATGATACTCGAAAGTTCTTTGCTAGTCTTTGAAGGGAAAATTACTTATTCAATTGATTACGATTTTCTACAAGTCGCATTGCAAAGAAGACAATTCCCTAAGTTGTGTTTGAACTTCTTTGATTCAATGCATTCAAGCTACAAGTCACCCAAGTTGAATCCCATAAGACAAACCGATTTGATGCCACCATGGGTCAAATTGTAATTGATATGAATATGCATATAAATGTCGTATAAAGCACAGGTAGAAAATTTTGAAATCAATTGCCATTATTTTCACAACTTAATCAACATCATATCTTTGGCATGGTGGGACAAGTGGAATTTATCAATGGTCACTTCCAAAAGATGGTTGAAGAAATAGCTTGCCTTGAAGTCGGAAAGGTAGCCTTATTTGAGTTCTTCAATAAAGTTTGTGTATCAAAGGTGAGTGTTTAGGCTCTTGTTGTAGCCACCTCCCAACAGTTGATGAACAATGTGACAAACTCACTCACATGAGTGAGTGTATGACTTATGAATGGTATATTTCTAACAACCTATAACTTTCTTGGGAAATTGCTTTTTCCATTGTGGGATGTCACTCAAACTCTATAGGAAAGCTCAAGGAAGATGGCCTCTATGCATCTAGATTCCCTCCCGCACCTAGGATTGTGAGTCATCAAGAAAAGGATGCTCTTGGAGAGGTAAAGGATTCTCTGAATTTTAGTTATAAGTTGGTTATAACTTATAACTACCAACAGGGAATATAAAAGGGAACCCTTGCGATTGTAAATGATGTTTTTCTCAATCAACAAAAGGAAGAGGTATTGAGGGTTTCCAACCTTGCAAAGAAACAACTTTTCTTTTTTTTTTTTGCAATAAAAAGGAGACATTTTAGAAGAATTTTTATGCAATACGAGAAATCTTTTTTTTTTGAAAGCTACACTTTTAGATTCTTTATTGTATTTTTTACATGGTTGCATTGCATCTTGGTTGGGGAAACATGTCTACTTTCTTGAATTCTCTACATTATTCCTATGGATATTTGATATTTGATAGCATAGTTGAAAAAGTCGCCAATTGTAAAAACTCGGCAAACTCAGAAAATATGGTTCGGAAAAAACTCGGCAACTTAAAAAATTGCTTAAACTTCATTAAAAATGGATTTTTTTTGTAAAATTCAATGATAAGATGCATCCAATGAGTCAATAAAATGAGTACATAGAAGAAACAAGCTGAGTCTAGTTATATTTGATTGATTTGAAAGAAAATTAGATACAAAATCGCATCCTCATGTGGAATGCTCAATACGCTGATACTGATAGTTTGAAAAAAAAATGAAAAATGAAAATTGTTTTTGTAAAACTGAAAGTAAATAGTGGAGAGTACCTTGAAAATCAAATGAATTCAATGGGAGTTTGAGGGCAATGCCCCCAATGGGGTTGAGGGGTAGCGTTCGTTGCGGGGGTGTAGGGGTAGTGCCCCTAGCAGGGTCAAGGGGCAGTGCCCCTTGCAGGGGTCTGGGGGTAGTGCCCCCAGTGGGGTCAAAGGGAAACGCCCCTTGCGGGGGTCTAGGGGTAGCACCCCCAGCGGGGTCGACCAAGCACTAGGCCGTAGACCTCCAAAACCACACAAACCTTCATGGTGTACATCATTTTGCATTAGCAATAAAACCCAAATTAAGACCATCAAAGCCACACCAAAAGACCGGCCTGGTAGTGAGGGTGGCTACCCAAGGTGTTAAGGGTGGCAACCACAAGGATCTTTCACCACCGAAGCCACCACTGGAGAATCTGGGGCCTTACTCAAACCCAACAAACATGTGGCCGTTGGGGCACATCACCCGCGCATAGGGACATTACACTCACAATATGTAGATACTCAATGAAATTCTTGTAAAGCGGAGCATGCAGTAGAGTGGAATACTAATAACTTTTGATCAAGATTGAGTCCTCTGTTTCCTGCTACCAATTAGCTTATGTGGCCTGTTGATGAGGCTAGAATCTGTCAATATCAATCTAGTGCAATGAGTTGTATGGGAATATGGAAAAGTGGGGTGGGTTTACTGTTACAGATATTGTCAATTGTGAGCTATGAGTCTTTAGCATTGGTTAATAGAAGGGGGTCCGCAAGTGAGGATGATAATTGTGTAGCAAGATCCCTTAATGCAAGTCTTTCTGTGAAGACTGTATTTGATGCTATTTTCTTTGTTTGATAAGTTTTGTTTGTACTTTACAATATAAGGTCATTAGTAGTATTGGCATTTTTGGATACCATTTTTTAGCAAACATGTGCAATATGTAGATGTTCTATGGGATTGTTGTAAAGCAGAGCGTGTAGTGGAGTGGAATCTTAATTTGGCCGACTGATGAGCCTTGAATCCGTTAGTGTCAGTCTAGTGCAATGACTTGTAAGGAAGTATGGAAAAAAGGGTGACTTCACTTTTACAACAATTGTTGTTAGTTGTAAGTTAATATTCTGCAGCATTGATCAGTAGATGGGGTTCCCCAAAGGAGGTTGGTTATCAATAGCAAGTTCCTTAGATGTGAGTCTTTCTTGCAAAGACAACATTTTATGCTATTTTCTTTGCTTGGTCAGTTGGCTTAATACTTTACAATAAGGATCTAAGTAGTTTGGCATTATTGGTTACCATTTTTGAGTGACTACTTGCTATATTTATATGTTCGATTGGATCCTTCTAAAGCAGAGCATGTAATGGAGGGGAATGGTAATGACTTTTGATTAAGCTTGAATCTGTCAATTTTTTTCTGGTGCAATGACATGGAAGAGAATATGGAAAAAGGGGGTGATTTCACTTTTAGAATAATTATTATCAATTCTGAGCTATCGTTCTATAGCTTTGATCAGTAGAAGGGGGTTCCCAAGGAAGGTTGGTTATAGTATAGCATGTTCCCTAAACGTGAGTATTTCTGCAAAGACTGAATTTGACCTTGTGCAGTGCATAGTTAGGAATTTTGTGGGATTACATCCCCGCTCTCCCTATGTTGGTCTTTCACACAAACTATTTTCCTATAATTATAGTGTTTGATCACATTGCTTTCATCTGAAAGTATACTTAAAGCCTCTTGAACGAGTGTCAATTAGAGTCCACGAGGATGTAAATGAACCCACCAGTACTATGGAGGGCCGGTTTCTTTGACTTAAGTTTATTGCATTAATTCCCAATTTTCCAGAATTCTTAGAATTCCATCCCATTTGATGCAATAAAGAATAACATGTTGATGTAACCCTCTGTAAGGAGATTAATATAAATCTTATGAGTTGGATAAATAATCCATCATAAGAGCAGTGTGTCAGTAACCGGATTCAGAAATGATAAAACTAGAGATGCTAGAATTTCGTGAATCAGATTTGGTTTTTTATATTTTATTTCCTTCTCTTTCTTACACAAACACTCAAATGGGGAGGGAAGGACAGGGAAAGAAAGCATGGTTCAAGGGAATGATCTGATTGGTTAGAATTGCTTTTATGTATAAAGAATGATTTGTATATATTTCTTTGTAATGTTCCCTTTTAGGATTGCCCTAAATCTTGCCCTAGAATCACATTCTTATATAACCTATTACAATGTATTGAATAGATTTTCGTCCTTCCCTCTTTCCTAACCCCAGCGAAGGATGGTAGAATTACTGTGCCAAGGGCACGTGAAATAGTCTCCAAGTGGACTCCCTCAAGGTTTCCTACCTATCTTGGGACCATCCATCAAGTGTCCGAATTACCCCGCCTCTCCCTCCACAAACTCCCTATCCTCAATTGGGTATTAGCGAAAGTGAGTATTCTCAAAAATCCATTCTTATATTAAAGAATCATAATTGCTTATAAGGTTCAATAATTGCTGCAAGCATCATTATTGGATAATCGTAAATAATATATTCATCAATTATTAACATGTCATTCAAATTCTCAATATATTCATCCATCATAATATATTTAAATATATTCATAAATCATAATATATTTAAATATATTTATAAGCATCACTGACATTTGAATTAACTAATAACATACTTGATATCACACCTAAATCCACTATTCTTACCTTCTACATAAGTAGTTATAAACTGTTATTCAAATATATTATAATACTTACCTTGCTTTGTTCTTGACCGGATCCCAAAGAATCTTCTTCGTGTCAGAATATGTTCTATTCTATTTATTTCCTCCAACTGCTATTCTTATTGTATGCTCTACTTTAAGTCTATTTCTACCAGTCGCTACTTTAATAGTTACCCGATGGTTATGCAATCTAATATTTGGTGTTTGCGGACTGTAGTATTTCCCTTTCTTTCTTATCCTTTCTTCTTCTATGCCTATGTCTTGGCTGGGTCCCTCCTTAAAGATCCATCAAGAGTCACGTGTCCTCATGGAATCGCTGTCCCTTAAGGTACCGATTCATGACTAAAGGTTATACCGCATGTTTACAATTCTAATTGCTGCATTCTTTAAACTTTTCGCTGTGCTTAGGAGCTGTCTTAGGAATCAGTGCTTAGGTAGTTTGTATTATTTGCATATTATTCTCTTGTGATTTCTTTATTATTATTATAGTAACTGCTAAAATAATATCTGTTATTTTATTTCTTTCAAGTTTATTTATTTGTATTTAATGCTTTGTATTTTAATTATTAAAGTAGAATAACAATGTATTATTATTTTATTTCAATGTATCTCAATATTTTATATTGATGTATAATGATTATAATTCTTAGTATTTATATTTTGGTAATTACAATATTATTATATATTTATAATTATTATTATCTTTGATAATTGTAATCATAATAATATTTAATGTTTTTAATGAGTATCTCATTTATTTTGACTTCGATGCTTAATACCTCATTGCTACAATTTCGGGGGAGATGACATTCTTTTACTGCAGCATTATGAAGGTGATGTTTCACAACTGGGGCTCTATTTTGTAAGTGAAGATAATGAGTTTGGTGAGCAGAAGGAGGAGGAGCTTTTACCAGGTGGAAAGGATATTCAAGTGACCAATGCAAATGTGATAATGTTTATTCATCTTGTTGCAAACCATCGTCTGAATAATCAAGTAAATATTTGAAAATATTTCCTTTGAATTATACAGTTTGTTTTGTTTATCAAATGTTGACAGTGTTATATCTGACAGTGTGATTTAGTAAATTTTGTGGATTATAGTTAATCTGAAGTTCAAGTTTTCACATGAGGTAAGTGAATCTACTTATATTATTCTGTACTGCTCTATTGCAGATCCGCAATCAAAGCTCTTATTTTCTGCGAGGATTCAAACAGCTTATACAATCTGATTGGATAAGCATGTTTAATGAGCACGAACTTCAGGTAACTGAATATATGTAGAAGATTTTGTTGTTATAAGCTTCATGGATATTTTTTAGTATTTGCAAATTACTTTTGATGTGACATCTGAATTTGATGATTCTCCACTTGAAACAATATGTTCTTTCTAAATTTTAAGAAAGTTATGTTTCCAAAGCATTATTGAACAACCTCATGGCTGCTTGCTGAATTGTCAAATATTAGGCTTAATAAGATTTCTGTGAGCTTTAGTTGAATGACACCATGAATCAGGTCAAAGATGACTGTCAAGTCAGAAGCAGTGGGACAGTCATTTTTCAATCCTTTTAATTGATGAGCACATGCTTATACAGAGAGAGAGAGAGAGAGAGAGAGAGGTGGGGGGAGTGAGGGTGAATTTAGTATAAGCTAATTTTTTACTTTTCCAAAACTTAATCAACCATAGCAACAACAGGCATACAAGATCTAGCAATTAAGAACACAAGATTGACATGGAAACCCTTTCTGGAGAAAATCACGGCAATATATATATATATATATATATATATAATTCTCTTACAAACTTTGTAGGCACCAACCTACTTCGAGACACCAATCTCCAACACTTAGTCTTTGTAGGCACCAACCCATTGGAGACATTAATCCCCACCACTAAGCACCAACTCAGCAAGAGACACCAATCTCTTTGATATGAGACACCAACCTCTAACTCAACAAAGTCTTGTCTTTTTGAATATAACTTCTTCCATGAATGATGATCATTAAATTTTCCTTCGTAAAAGATCTTCTTGTAGATGAAAACAAAATTGATACAATCATTTCCAAACACCTTCCTTTTAGATCTGCGTATACTTCTCTCTTAAATTTGCATATACTCCTCTTTCAAATCGGCATATAACTCATTTAGTTTTCTGCTCTTATGCTTTAGAATTCTGCTCCAACTTTCTTCAAAACAAATCTGAAATATTCTTCATAATTTTTCTGCTCTTGGACTGCTCTAGATCTGCTCTAAATCGCATGATATTTCTTTGTGTTACTTGCTTTCTAACCTCCAAAATAACTTGTATTTATATCCAAATCATTCACTTCACCAAAAAGAGGTCGGCCAAGAATTTAACTAATAAAGTTTATTTTAAACATATAAATTCACCCAAGAAAGGCGCCAAAGAGGAGGAGGTCAGCCAGCAACATAAGTATTATTTTTATTATTATTTTGCAATTTGCAAAGTGAGCGCCAAGGTGGAGGAAGGTCGGCAGCACTTAGGAATTATAAACATGTCTTTTCTCACCTTGAAATAATGTGACCTGCCCTTGAATGAAGCGATTTGTTTTCCTTTGATATCACTTTTGGCATCAATGACAATAACATTTCCAACATTAATTGCAATATGCACAAGTGCGTCATCTTTGACTGTACCATACTGGAGTGGGCTGTGTGAGTTTCAAAAAATCGTCTTCCAAAATGCATGCAATATTGTTCTGTCATTGGTATAATGGTTACTTCTAGAAGGTTTGCAGGTTTAAGTCCTTGGCAAAGACAAGAGTGTGAAATGGTGCTCTTGTCCACTGTGGGAATTCGTCATATATCTTTTTGCAATTTATCCTTCATAACTGTTGGCATGGATGGAGTAAAACAAATCTGCTATCAAATTCATGGTGTTAAATTTTACTAGCTAGCCTTATGCAAGATCTTGGTTAGTGACAAAGATAATGGTTTGTGAATAACTGCCATTATAAGGTACATGTCACATGTAGAATACATTATTATATCATTATTCTCTTACTGATGCAATCTCTCTGCAGCTTCTTATATCAGGTTCTATGGATGGCATGGATGTTGATGACTTGCACTCCAATGTTCATTATGCAGGAGGTTATAGTGAGGTGAGAAAGACTTTTGATTTCCTTGTTTCCTTTTGAGGTTGTGAAGGCCAAATATTTAAATGATGGATCATGGGACATCAATAACAGCCACTGATGCAAATCTAGATAGAAACAATTTAAAAAGATACCTTTCCTCTATGTTCGAATTTCTGAAACATATATTTTATTGTGAGAGCGTTCTGACAAACATGGGTAACTAGTCATGCTATCAAACTGGCATGCAAAGCTGAGGATATACAAAAAAAACTTTATATATATTGCAACATTAGCAATCAGTGGCATTGTATCATTCTATTTCAAAATATATATGGTACAAAATATTAGATTGCGCTCACTTTATTTATGGCTTACTTCTACAAATGCATGCATGCTGTTTTTTTCATAAAAACACTCAATCAGTTACAAAATTTACTCAACATTAGAGTATGACATCTCATTATTTTTTTGGGGGGTATTTGTTCTTCTTTGTGTTATTTTGATGTTATACCATGTGTAAATGTTGTAATACATCTCTGTACTTTAGTGTTATTTCTTCTTTTTAGGGAAAAGAAGGGACTATAGCACCTATGACATCACATCACAAGACATCTCTGACAATGAAGTGGTATCACAAACATGGTGTTTATAAAAATTAATTCACTGAAATTTCAAAAGTAATACATTTGACAACCAGAATACATTTCTATTAATCTTCAGAATCAATGTTTTGTAGATTGGCAGAAATTCCTGCTAATTGCTACTGCAGAAACCATTCTCTATTCAATCCAACGTTTTCTGATGGTGCACATGATTATTTTCATCCACACTTGTGGTACTTACATAGTTTATATCAAATCTTGATTAAGCAGGCATCTCAGAAATCTAGAGCTACAGCTACGCAAAGATAGCTTATTAAACATTTAATATAATATTATTTTATTTTTAATAATTTTAATTTACTATATCTATAAAATTTAGTAAATTTAAATTTTAAAATTAAATTTTTAAATATATTATTTATATTTTAAAAAAAATTAAATTTATATAAGACGAATTTGATCACGAATTTCTTCCTCTTGCCGAATTTTATTGTTGCCAAACACAAACACGAACTCAAACCTTGTGACATAGGCTAGAAGTATCCTATTAATAACATTTTGTTTCCACAGTCCATGATCATTAGTAATCAAGATTTCTGGATAAAACTGTGTGCGATTTTTCTTCATCAACGTTTCGGATCATACTCCATAGGCTAGAAGTATCCTTTCACATACTGTAGGACTTCCAAGACTCTTAGAATTGTAGAGACATCATTTTTCTGCTGTTATTTTTCCTTTTATGATTTCTCATGACAAAACCACCACATTAAGTAGACAAGCAATTTCGAAATCACCCCTTTTACAAAACTGCAGCTTTGTGATGCTTGAAAACTGCCCTAGTGGTTTTGAAACTGTCATTGACAAAAACAAATCAGCCCTTTTCTTTGGCATCAAATATTTGTACTTTTAAATAATAGTTTAACTATTTTCAAAGGCTCTAGTCGTGTGGGTGGCCATATGGTTCTATCACTTAAAAATAAGTAATTATTTGTGCTTTATTTGAATATTTAAGGATTGGTCTTGTTGATCACTCCTTGTTTGGAAATATCAAGATAAACTAAAAGTGACCAAAATACCAAAACTTGGAAGTTTAATTTACCTAGTGTAATGTCCCCTTTTCCTAGGCAGTGGTCAGATGTAGTGGTTAGTCTACCTACTAGTCCCCGTAGGCTAAGAGGTTGTTTAGGGGACCCCTTTGAGGGTGACCTTTGGCTTGTCAGCAAACCTTTTGGTACTTATTTCAGTACTCTTCAACTCAGTGTCCTAGTTTATTTGTAGTGTGCCTTTCTGAGGCCATTTAGGACACTTTTACCCACACTTACTATTTTTAGTAAGTCACTTGGATGTGTTGCTCATACTTACTATTTATCGTAAGTCATGGTTTGATCAGCTATCGACATGCCTGTATCTGAAAAATGTTGATGGATTACTTCCAGGAGTTGGTTTTGGTATTTATTGGGGAGTTGATGATTTAATTTATATTATTTAAGTTAAGTTTAACTTTAATAATAGTATTTATAATGGTTGATTTAATAAAGTGATCTTTTAAGGGGTGTTATAAGGAGTTAAAAGGCATTTAAATAAAGTATTATAAATTAATACCAACTTTATGAAATGCACATCAAAAAACAAATATTAATTAAAAGCATTTATTAGCCAAGTGGGGGCGTGGGGTTATTTGGAGAAGTATAAAAAGAAAACTTAGTGCTTTTCATTCATTCATGATTATTATTCTTGTTTTCGACAAATTTGGGAGAAGAGCTTCAGCAAGGGTTTGCTGGTTGGAAGCCATAGCTTTTTGAGGATGAAAAACCTCAAAGAGGACAGTGTTTGCAGGTGTGGAAGTTCACCCAAGAGCACTTGACTGGATAATCTCATCCAGAGGTTATATTTGAGCTTCAACGATTTATAGGAAAGAACCAGTTTTTAGGGTTTGATGATTTATCAAGAAATTGGAAGAAATAGTGACTGATTGTGAAGGATTAACTTGCTGATATATAAGTTTAATCCTTGTTGGACAGGACTTGGGGTTTATTATTGCTGATTATCACTGCAGACTCCATTCTCAAGGGTGTGAGAATCCTTAGCTTGGGCGTGATCCCTTTTGATGATATTAGGAGATAGCAAGTTGGATCGTGGTTTTGCAAATACTGGTCACCTGGCAATGAACTCTCTCCATAGCTGGCCGTGAGTTCTCCCATTCATTTGCCTACACTGCTGCACATACCAAGATCATGGGGAAATAAAGAGGCAAATGTAATACCATTTGCTGGTCGTGGTTTGTGGCTGGGCATTTCTGAGGGTGTTGGATGCATTTTATGTTGAACAGCAATGTATACTCAGGTCGCCTCTCCTCATACCAGGCGTGGTTACTTACATGAAGGGCTGCAATGAATGGCTACGTTGGAGTTCCATGTTGCTGCATTGAAGCTGCTGTTGTATTTCTGAGTTTTGTATAACCCAGGTCAGAGTTTTCTATGGAAACTATTTGTAGTTTCAGTCCTTATATTCTTGTAAGATGTGCAAGCCATGGGAAATGATTCCAATGATAAGTCTGAAATGTTATTGTGGATTGTAGGGCCTCATTTTCTATGTCTAATATCTCAGACCACTAATATATTTTTAGTCAGTCATAGCTGTTTTCATTTTGGCATGATATCGTTAGCACTTTGCATTGTGTGAGCCCAATCTGGACTGATTTGTTATCATCATGTATCTGAAATATGTTTGAAAGAATCTAAGTTCTATTACTGCGATATATGGATTACAAATTGAAATCATTTAGTATATTTAGAATGCTGCTTCTACATTGAGTTCCATGAATATGATATGCAAATTGTTTGTCAAAATGAATTATGTGTCAAACTGAATCGAATTGGAGATATATCGTATGTCCAAGTTTGATTTGGGGTTGGACATTATAGTGGTATTAGAGCATAGTTTGTCCTGCCATCCTGTTGGGTGCATCATAAAAATTTAGAACAAAGTTAAAGATGACTACAGATAAATCTATGTCTGAGCTGATGCAAGATTTGCACATGTTAATGAAGGACCCTGACATGAAAAAAGCATATAAGAGGATGGTTGCAAAACCAAAACATTTGGATAAGGAAGAAGAAGCCTTGGTTTGTGACTTGCAACCTACAGGTATTCATGAGGAAAGTAAATCAGAAATCCAAACATCTATTGCAGCCACATCCAAGGAGCAAGCTGTAGTTGGAAGTGCATTTTTCAGTCATAGGGAAGATGTTGTAGTAGGCAAGGAGGTTGGTTCCCAATGTGTTACATTTCATGGGTCAACACCTATTGATGAGTACACTATGAGTAGAGATATGGGAGCCTTCAAATCGGTTGAGGGTGTTGGTTCTACATTTCATTCCAGTGATGATGATACAGGTAAAGGTTACACGTGTATCTTAGTGGGTAATTTGGAGAGTTGGTTCCTTTTGACAGTTCCATGTGTGACTCTAACGCCGTCCCACTTTCCCTATATGAAGAAAGCATGACATCATCCAATGAGTTAGTTGAGTTGGATGATGAGTACAAAGGGAAAATTGAGCCCTCTTGTGTTATAACACCTAATGATGGTATTGAAGATGATTCTGTGTGTGGGACTAGCATTGCCCTAGTTCCAAATCAACAAGTGTGCAAGGATGATGACATAAAAGAAGACAGTTGTGTGACTCAAGTGCTTCAAGACCAATCTGATGATTCTTCATGTGAAGCAGAAGTTGTTCATAAGGCTGATAGTCCACAAAATTTGGAGAACCAATTGAGGGTTAATGAAGACAAGTTTGTTACAGCGTGTGATGACCCGTGGTTCAGATCAATGCTTCTTCTGCTTAATCGTTATTGAATTGACACAAATTGTCATTCAATATTATTTAGATGTGCTAAGTTCCTAGATTATAAATAAATAAACTTGAACTTATTGCATATAGCGTTTAATGATTAATTCCATGAGAATTACATAATAAAAAAATAATAAGTGAATATCATCAGCTGCTTCTGATTGAAAACTTTAAGAGGTGAGACCTCATTGATTGTAGTTTCTGATGATAAACTTAAATACATGCAAATAAGAAAGGAGGTTGTTTCTGATATCTTCCACTTGCTCATGTACCACTAAATTAGGGCTGATCCTTGGCTCCAAAGTGCACTACAGATCTGCTGTCCAGAATACATATCATTCGAAAAGTTCCATAATTCGATGATATCTTGAGCTAATTGGTTTTCCTCCTTATATCTTTTGATTGAGAGGTTGTGTTGATTCAAAGGAAGATGTCTTTCGAAAGGACACATCCCTAAGCCTTAATTGCTCCTTTTTTATTAACTTCTTTACTAACAATTCGATGCATAGCTTTACCTTAATACATGTTATCTTTTAGTTATCATTGTTTATGTCTATTTGCCTTTGGACAGCGATAAGTTTATATCTTCACATCCCAAGGATGTTTTTGCGAACCATGCGGGTGACTTGGCCCATTAGCCACGAATGTGGAAGATGGTGAAAGATATATGTGTTCTATCTCTTGGTTCAATTAATACTGAATACTATATGAATCGTTGTTTGGGAGATATCCACGATAGAGATGTATTGGTCGATTCCCACGTCGCCTTCTTACTATGCACGGTCACAGACCAAAGTTCCTCACATTGGCACCAAGCTTGATAAGCAAATATTTCAAGTTGCTAAGTCTGAAGGCCCGTATCCTTTAGATGCCTCAGCTGGTGAAGGTCTTCATTGTCGCTTATTAATTATCGGTTATATCTGCCTAAAAGACAAATGAAATTTTGGCTTGACTATTATCGATGCCATAATTACCTTATTAATCGATCACTGTTATTTTCTAGTTCTACGTCTTCTTTGATGGCGCCTCAGGTAGTATTTGTCCTCTTCCTTTACAATAGATAATGAGAATAAGGTGGCGTTAAATGTAAGTAGTCTCTCTAAATATAATGGTGCCTTTGGTCTTTGATAGAGCCCGATATTAATATATATGGATGCCTTGCGAGAGAATTAAGCTTCGCACTGTATATGATGTGGACCTGATGCGCCAAAAATCTCCAAGTCCCGTCAATTTCTATAGCAACGCTTTTGATTGGTGTGGTAATGATTTCAAGCGGCTACCAAGGCCACGACTTCAGCTTTAATCACAAAATGCGATCCTTATTCGACTCCCTTATGCCTTGACATCTATCTAGTTTCCACCTGGCGGATCACTTTGTCTTGACTGAGTTGTCCTCTTGATTTTAATCTTGCACTATAATACCCAGATTAGTCGTGAGAATGTTATATACTGTTAAATAAATAATGATTACTCTATTTTGAATGCATATATACATATATGTTACTGTATACCCATAAATATATTAAATGTATACTTATCTTAGTTATTCTTTTGTGATGGGGACATCACACACCGTTGACACTTTATGATAGAATTCACAAAGTGATTGAAGATCACCTTTGGAAGGCTCAACTTGAGAGAAGACAAAAAGGTATTGAAGAAGAATCTTCTCATGCTAGCTTATAGGTAATCAAAAAAGGTCTGGTGGCAATGAAATTAGACTATTTACATCTTCTTTCAGATTGTGACCATCTCCTGTAACCTTGCCGAAATATATTCAGATGCATTGAGAGGAAAAGAGGAAGAAGTTGACCATCTTATCTCCGAACTTATGAACACTAGGGGTTCCTTGGAGTCCACTAAAGTGGCCCTTCAAGAAGCAAAAGTTCAAATTGATGAGTTTTGTGTAGAATTGAGTTTGACTCGTTCTTCATCATCCACAACAGTAGCTTAGACATCTATGGCAGCCATAACACGTGAAGAAGATAGTAGTGTGAAGTCTTCTATTGTTCACACTCAAGATTTGAGTGAGTAGTCTCTTGTGATGGTTAAGCATGAGGAGCACTCGAAATTGCATGGGCAGATGAGGGATATGATTATGAAATTTCTATTTGTACTCATAGTTTGCTTCGTGTGGATCATGAATTACGTGAGAGCCCATTGGAGGTTCAAGCCTTGGATATGGATGAGGTTTTGCATGAAGATTCTAGCATTCTCCACACCATGATAATTCCCTATGTTGATAATTGGTTGGTTGTAAACCAAGAGTTTGAACTCTTGAGATTGGATGAGAAATGTTCATAGGAGAGTGGAGAAGGTAGCGCTAGGGAAAAGTTTACACTAAGCAATGCTTGTAATTTTCAGAGTGATACACCTCTGGGATCGGTACTTAAGGATGAGTATTCAACAAGAAAAGAGGTTGAACAAACTTTAGTTCGCTTTGATATGATAGACAATTCTATTGAATATCTCATTTGGAACATTAATTTTGAAGAGGGTCAAGAGGGTTCAAGGGTAGGAGTTAAAGCATCGAGTTTGCACGCAGTCAAGCACACTCTTGGTGGAAGAGAGGAAGGTGGATGAGTTAATTGTAACTCACTCTCCTCCCTACAAAGTCGGAAAAGAGTCACTTAATGATGAAGAATCATCCAGTGACAACTATAGCTCTACTATCACCGAGGTTGAGCATGAAGATGACTTTGGGGTAGAGCATATTGAGTGTTCGTCAATTGGATTTGATGAGAGGGTTTGGCAAGATGATGCAAGCCCATCTCTTCATGTTCTGCTTTGTGAGACCCTTGATTCATGTGGGAACAACAGTGAGGTTTGGAATCCTAGTGTTGGTTCAGGATTCCCAACGGAGCTTGTTGATGCATTCCATATTGTTTACATTGTGCAGTATGCATATTGTTTTTCTTTCAGCCCACTCACATTTGATTTATCTATGTTGTGAATGACACACAAGTGTGGGATGGATGGTTTGTGTGAGGTGTTTCCTTCTATGGAAGGAGACAAATCTTACAAGTATTCTGAGTTGCTTCTACATGATGATCATGCTATCGGGAAACACGATAAAGAAGTAGAGTTTGGGCGGTTTGGCATTCCAATTGTAATCAGGGTGGTGCAACAGGAGCCATCAAGTATTGGGAATGACAGACTCCCAATTTGTCCATGGGATCCAGGTGGTGATAGGAATGGTACGTTAGTTCGATTGGATCTCGATGAGTTGCTTCACCATTCTCAGCATGGTGAGGGTTATATTAGAGTAGCGCAGTGGAAGTCAGTGGGTGATGTGTATGGCAGACTTCCATTTTGGCTATGGGATCCAAGAATTCCTATGTTTGGTAGATTGCTTTACATTGGGGTAGTTGTATACAGTGATGCTGAGCATGGTTTTATCTCTACCTAGTGGATGTAGAGGATATGCTGTTGAGGCTTATTTGGGATCAGGGTATTCAGGTGATTAGTTTGGGTATCTTGGTGAGGATTTCTTGGGGACAAGCAATCTTGGGGAGGGCGGACTGTAATGTCTCCTTTTCCTAGGTAGTGGTTAGATGCAATGGTTAGTCTACCAACTGGTCCTCGTAGGCTAACAGGTTGTTTAGGGGACCCCTTTGAGGGTGATCTTTGGCTTGTTAGCAGACCTTTTGGTACTTATTTCAGTACTGTTTAGCTTAGTGTCCCAGTTGTGCTTTTACCCACACTTAGTATGTTTAGTAAGTCACTTGGATGTGTTGCTTATACTTACTATTTATAGTAATGGTTTGATTAGTTGTTGACACACCTATATTTGGAAAATGTTGATGGATTACTCCTAGGAGTTGGTGTTGGTATTTATTGGGGAGTTGATTTAATTTATATTATTTAAGTTAAGTTTAACTTTATTAATAGTATTTATAATGGTTGCTTTAGTAAAGTGATATTTTAAGGGATGTTAGGAGTTAAAAAAATTTAAATAAAGTATTATATTTTAATGCAAACTTTATGAAATGCACATCAAAAAGCAAATATTAATTAAAAGCATTTATTAGCCAAGTGGGGGAATGGGGTTATTTGGAGAAGTATAAAAAGAAAACTTAGTGCGTTTTCATTCATTCATGATTATTATTCTTGTTTTGGACAAATTTGGGAGAAGAGCTTCAACAAGGGTTTGCTGGTTGGAAGCCATAGCCTTTTGAGGATGATGATTTACAAGAAACAATCCAATTTTCAGGGTTTGATGATTTATCAAGAAATTCGAAGAAATAGTGACTGATTGTGAAGGATTAACTAGCTGATGTCTAAGTTTAATCCTTGTTAGACAAGATGTGGGGTTTATTATTGTTGATTATCAGTGCAGACTCCAATCTCAAGGTCGTGAGAATCCTCAGCCTAGGCATGACCCTTTTTGATGATATTAGGAGATTGCAAGCTGGGTCGTGGTTTTGCAAATACTGGTCACCTGACAATGAATTCTTTCTATAGCTGGTTGTGAGTTTCCTATCGTTTCGCCTACACTACTGCACATAGTGAGTGGGTTTACCAAGATCGTGGGGAAATAAAGAGGCAAATATAATACCATTTTTTGGTCGTGGTCTGTGGTTGGACATTTTTTCGGGCGTTTGATGCATTTTATGTTGAATAGCAATCTATACTCAGGTTGCCTTTCCTCATACTAGGCGTGGTTACTTCCATGAAGGGTTGCAATAGCTTGGAAAGGTCGCGTTGGAGTTCTATGTTGCTGCATTGAAGCTGCTGTTGTATTTCTTAGTTTTGTATAACCCAGGTCAGAGTTTTCTATGGAAACTATTTGTAGTTTTAGTCCTTATATTCTTGTAAGATGTGCAAGCCATGGTAAATAATTCCAGTGATAAGTCTGAAATGTTATTGTGGATTGTAGGTTTCATGTCCCCGAATTTTAAAGAGGTCCTAAACACTTCTGGGCGGGAATAGTGTTTTTAAAAACTGTTATGAATTTTAAATAATATTAAAATAATAATATTAAATATAAATTTAAATTATTAAATAAATAATATTTAAATTTAAATGTTTCTCTGGCCAACCCCCTTCGAGATTGGCGTTGCACTGGCTATTTATTTCGAATTACAATTCCTTGTGGATCATCACAGATTGAGTGTTTCCTTAAAGGCGGTTTGGAGGACAAAAACCCCTTGGAATCGACTACTTGGTGAGGCAACAATCTCACCTGGTTTTGTGGATTAACTCGTTCACATTATTTTTCCTTGTGTATTATTTCTTCTTCTGATATCCATTTATTTGGGCAATGGCGTTGATACCCATTGGCACACAGGAGACAAGATGAAAGGTCATTGGTGGTGGAGATTTCACAGGAAGAACATATCGGTACCTTCCATCTGTCGGAACACTCAGATCGCTATTCCCTGCATCCATGGCTTCTCTAGCATGCCATCATCTTGTGAAAGCTTGGCAGAACTATATCGCTAAGATGGTCATCTACCCCGACACTCACGACATCAAACATAAATTCCAGCACGTACCTCCAGGGAGATCAGGCGCACCCTCTTATAGAATTGAAGACATACATGGTTTCCTGAGATCACGCGATCATTACTGCAATCACAAGGCTCCCGTGTGAGGCATCACAGAACCTGGGGAGCGACGGTTGTCGGGCAAGGCTCAAGTTCACTCGCAAACACCAATATATCACTATTCTCCCAGCATGTGAAGTACTGCATCTGGTCGACATTGCTATTGAGTTTGTTATCATCTTCCTGAGATACATCTACATCATAAGTCCATTCCTGAGTCGGGATTGGCTTGATACATTCTGTCGGTTCATAAGACTGCTCTGGAAATTCATTGTTAATCATTCGAACTAGCTACTTATTATTCTGTGATATTTATACTTGCATTCATTCAATACAGTATATGAGCTTGGTTGTTGTTAGTGTGAATTGCATATCGGGATCTGAATGTTACTTTGCAACTATGGGGTACATCAGGTTGAAATCTGAGCTTGATATTAAATTGAATATTATCTCAATATGAATGTAATACTCTATTTTTGGGCCACTTAACATACCCCAATCTGAAGGCACATAAATTTGGAGATTTGACACTGACTTGCAAGGCAGATTAGAGATTGACTCATTACAGTAGGGCCTCATTTTCTGTGTCTGATATCTCAGACCACAAATATATTTTTAGTCAGTTATAGCTGTTCTCATTTTGGCATGATATCGTTAGCACCTTGCATATGAGCCCAATCTAGACTGATTTGTTATCATTATTTATCTGAAATATGTTTGAAAGAATCTAAGTGCTATTGCTGTGATATATGGATTACAAATTGAAATCATTCAGTATATTTAGAATGTTGCTTCTATATTGAGTTCCATGAATATGATATGTAAATTGTATGTCAAAATGAATTATATGTGAAACAAAATCGAATTGGAGAAATATCGCAAGTCCAAGTTTGATTTGGTGTGGGACATTATACCTGGTCAGTCAGCAGGTCATGGTTAGTAGGTAGTATGTAAAAGATGAAATGTCATTGGGAACCATAGGTGACAGTATAAGTGTGTAATGTCCCCATTTTTAGCACCACACTTTCCAGTGATTGTTAGCCTATTCCCGGATGCTTGTAGGCTAGTCAAAGGAAGAATTAGGGTTTCCAACTACTTGTAGGTTTCTTTTGAGGATTCAGGGGTTTGCATGTTGGAGTTTTGCAGATTAGTTGTTGGTTTCTTTATGGCTTTTTAGAAAGCTTCAGAGAGATGTGACATGCATTTAATGAAAGTGACATGCATTTCAATTAGGGGTTTGCATGCAGGTTTGGATTCTGGATTCCTTTTGGGTTTTCAAAGAGCTTTGGAGTGGTGTGACATGCAACTGAAACAGGTAACTTTTCCGGACTTACTATTTTTAGTTAGTTATGATAGCTGCTCGGAATGTGGTTAAAATTAGTTTGGAGTCACTATTTTTAGCAGTATGCTATTTTTAGTAAGTGCTATTTTTGGCAGTGCTATTTTTAGCAGCAGTCTAGCAATTCAGTACAATGGCTATTTTTGGCAGTATTTCGGTAGTCTGGTACCATGGCTATTTTTGGCAGGGCAATTTACTCAGTTTGGTCTCCAACATTTGAGGTGATTATTTTGGCTAGTTTAATATTGATGAGATAATGTTTTAAGTGGAGAATATTTCCTATGCAAAAGGGGACGACTTCATAAGAGGAAATATTTAAGTTGCACATAATGTTTCTATAAGTGAAATATTGCTAAGGGGGTGGACACCTAGATGGAGAAATAAGTAAATTTTATTAAAATATTTCACTTAGCTTTTTGCGATGCCTAACTTATATTATATTTGCATTTTTAATTACATCATCTCTCCTTCATGTTTGAACGCCTAGTCAAGGAGGCAAATGAAGATTAAATGAAATGCAAATGCAAGTGGAAAGATGGATTTGAATTTCAGCTTGAGCGCCCTCATTGGAGGGAAATGAGATTTGAATTTGGAGAATTTATAAATAAGAGACGTGGCCCTCATTTGCAGCTATCCACTGAAAATTATAACGAAGTGCTGCCGGAATGGTTTCTCACTCGCTTCGAGGAATGTATACCTCTTAGCAAAGCTTAGTTTCTTGCTTGAAAGATAGCAACTAGCTAAGATAAAGACTGTTCTTTACATTGAAGAACAGATTGAGCGTATTGGAGATGTTTACCTTTGATATTTTCTGAAGTTAGTGTAGTGTTTTCTCAATTTTTGGCTTGTTGGTTTGGTGCTTGCAGAAGCACGTTTCTGCTCATTGTTCTCTTGTTGATTTTTTGCTCGTTTTGGGTATTGACCCTATGCACCTGTCTTCTTTGGGCGCCTCATGATGATGAGTTTCAGATTTTATGGATGAGAAATGAATTTTTAATGCTGGTCTCCATTCTCCTCGAGGGCCGTACTTCCTTCTTGGCTGCCTTGGAAAATGTGCCAGAGGTTTGGGAGCTATTTTGTGAGGTGTTATGGTTTGAACATGGTCGCCCTTCCTCTTAGAGTTATTAGCACTTGATCTCATGTTGTTTGGAAGAGTCTACATCAAGTAATGAACGTTTGGTGTGTTTATGCTTGCTGGTTTGAGTTCTTTGTTTGCTGGTTTTTTTCATATCAGATTGTAGAAGTTCTGATTTTTGGCTTGATTTCATTGTTGGGGAGTTTGAGAAGTTTGGAGAATCATATAATAACATTTTGTAGTGATTGGGCAGCTATATTTCATTGTAATTTGTAGATTATATCATATTGTAAGACTGTTATTAGTAGTACTGATTTGGTCATCTTATTTCTGCAACTTTACTTTGTAATTCCCACGGTTGTGGAAGAGACAGGCCTCGTCGTCTTTACTTTCAGCATTTTCATTTTGTATTGCCTGTTGAATAAGCTGAAGGGGTCGGCAAGCCGCCCATCTCTTTACTTTCAGTACTTTGTAATTCTCACCATGCCAATCAGCTGAGCTGTCAAACTACTCCCGCTGAATAAGTGGTCGAGTTGCATATGCATTGTACTTTCCAGCAGTTTCAATTTATATGCTAACGATTCTCGGCACCATATGCTATCACCTCGCCCACATTGGGATCTTGGTGAACATTCTTGGTGTAGGGTTACTTTCTTAGTTGGTTTTTGGTTTTGCACGCTAACGAGTGAAGTGATGTGGCAAAAATTGAAAAAATTGTAAGGGGGATATTACAAAGTGTAAGCAGTTGTTAAGGTGGATGTTTCTTATCGGTCCATGTGAGGTAAAGCTCCTCCAAGATTTTTGAAACATGGCAATTAATTACAAGGTTATTAATATTTAAGATGGTGATTTGAGTACACTAGTTCATACCAAAATCATCCAATTAAACAAGGATGGTCATTGATTTCTTCAAAGGGTAAAGGTGTACCATCCATGTGGTAGCCATTGGTTCATATTGGAATGATTGAAGATAGTTGTGGCAGGCCCAAAAAGAAGATGAGATGTTCTGTTTCTTGTCAATTTATTTCGAATAATCTAATAGGATTGAGCCATGTAGCAGTGGTAAAAGAATTATACATGTTTGAAGATTGCTTTGGCATGTAACTTGTTATATCAAAATTATTGTTAATATTGAGGGAGATTTAACATTAGCCATCAATCTACAAGAACTTTCAAAAGGTTAATTTAGATGGCCATGAATTTATTTTTTTTCAAAATCCAATAGGCCAAGAATGGGAGAAAGCTATTTGTCTCATGCAAGCATTAATGAGGCCCTTATATGAGATTTAAGGTCATAATCCTTCACCGTTTTACTACTATGAGCGAGATTATTGCAATTAAGGTAATTTTGCATGAACCAAGGCTTCCAAAGTGTGAATTTGAGTTGTTGATTGAGCACATTGGAGTACACTATGACAAATTGGAAGCATAAACTGATTAAATTTCTCTACGAATCATTTAATTGTGTAGGGTTTAAGAGGTTTTGGATTCGTGGGTTTGGGTTGCTAGAGTTTCTAAGAAAAGTCGAGGAAATTTTTGTAAAGAAATACCATTGTTAGGGTGGAAATTGATATATAAATGCTTGAATTGCAAATTTTGTGCTATATTTCTTTGTAATTCAGTATAATTCCAAAAATTTAAAAGCAATCCATATAAGAAACTATAGCTTCCAAATGCACCTTGAGCCGATAGGAGGTTGTTACTTTGTTCCTAATGTCCAAACATTACAAGAAAATAGCTAAAGAAGTGGGAGATGTGCCAAAGTATTTTGTGGATGCCCACGCAACGATTAGGGATCTTATATTCTCCTATTGTGGTAGAAGGTTATTCCAATATGCTTGGCTAAAGGCATGATACAGTTACCATTAGGAATTTATGGCAACTAGATTTTCGAAAACTATTGTTTCCTATTGTGGTAGAAGGTTATTCCAATATGCTTGGCTAAAGGCATGATACAGTTACCATTAGGAATTTATGCATAGGTTGTAGACTTGTACTCAGCAAGCCAAAAATTTCCAATTTGGCAAAAACTCGGCAACTTATAAAAAGCTTAAAAAAAAAATAATAATAATTTTTATGCAAAGTACACCATTTAAAACAATTTTATATGGCAAAATGCAATGCTTATAAAGTGAAAAAATAAACAACTGTCTTGGAGTGTTCAACATGGCCAAATAGCGAGGTGGTGAACTATGGTTTCATGATTTTATTAGTCCCCAACATCTTAGTTTGACCATGGGATTGTACAATGAGAAAACCCAAGAGGTTTGCAATATTTAAGGGAGCTCATCTTTAAAGTTGATGCTAAGACAATAAGCAAAATCTTTGGTATTAGGACAGATGCGGAGAAGAAATTCAACCTAAAATGCCTCTCAATAGGTAGAAGCATAACAGGTATGGGCTGAGAGGAAGTAGCTTGGAATATTTTATATGATCCTTTCAAAGCCAAGAGAGTCTATCAAAGACAGAGTGATCCTTGCCAATGATCAAGAACCATTTGATATCAACAAGTTTCATTACTTCAAATTGGTATGCTCATGTTTTTGTCAAGGGTGCATGTGACAGTGACAAAAGAATTGGTGATGCAGCCATTTCTTCTCATGTGATATTCAAATCCTTATGTGGGCACACTATGGAGTTACAGTGAATTTCTGGCTGGCCTTATTAGAATAAGGTGTTAGGCCTGAGAATGAAATGTAGAAATTGACAAATGAAATTCACAAAACTTAGATAATTAGAAAATAACATTCAGTGAAAGCTTATTCCATTCAATCAAAATGTACATATTTAACAATATGAAAATGAGTATTCAATTTATCTTCTAGATGATTGCACAACTTCTAGCAGCTGGGAAATACAAAAATATAAAACATTATACGACTACTTGTAGGATTATATACATTATTTTTACATTCACCCCTTAGCTTGCAAAGGTAGTGGTAAGACCATTGTTTGTGTTGTGCATTGGGAAACTTGTTTATGATGCCTCATTTGTTTGATACAAAGCTGTAGTATTTGACAAAAGGTTTTGCCTAAGTGATAGCTTGTTTCCTTCTACAAGTTTTCAAGAACCAATATATGCACTTGCTAAAGACTCGAGTTTGTTTTCCCAAGTCGAGTTAGCTTTCCAAAATGCTATATCCCAATTTGGGAGAATATTGCACTTGTTTGCTCTGAAAGTTTTCACCGCTATTTTCTTTAAGTTCTGAAATTTGTAGAAGGTTGTTCAACTTTTTTCTTTGTCATTTTTGTGAGCGAAAATTGGAGAAATTACGTTAGTGGCATCCATGAGCAGTCCAAAAGTGTCCTAGCTACTCTGGGTGACTTGAAGACTAGCTAATCCAAGTTGGTTTCACCCATGAGTAACTCAAAAGTGTGCTAAAGCATGCATTGAATGACCCAAATTTCTATCAAGCTAAAAATGTGAATCAGTTCTTGTCCACAATGATATGTCGACACAAAAAATTGCTTCGATGGCAAGAAAAATTGTCGAAAATGAAACAATATGATGATCTTCCTCCATGCATAGTCATCAAAAACCAAAATGAAGTTTGCAATCTCAAGTGTCAAAGTGTTGAGCTGGAGATTTTTTGTTGAAGTGGTATAACAATATGCTATAATTTTGCTGCAATGACAAATTCTCAATGGACAATGCATACAATCTCCAAGTAACATGTTTTTGAATCTTAATGTTTCTCCCATTACCATGCTCAAATAACTTGAAATCTAAATCCTAATGTTCTCCTCTGTAAGATGAGTGTGGAGAGTTGTTGCAAGACCCCCTAGAAAGAGAACATGAACTCTGTGTCTAGAGATGCACAACTCAATGATGCCCTCTCGAGTTTTCATCACAAGTATCCAATAAGCCACCCATTTGTAGTTTGAGCTTAATGGAAGAGTTTGTAAGCCGACCTTTTGGCTTTCAACTTACAATTCAAGTTCAAAACTATGATCAACAAGAGGCAAAATCCATAGCCTCAAATAATTTGTATTGAGCTCCTCTATGGGAATTAAGTGCAATTCTACAATTTACTTAGTAGGTTGTCACTCAATAGTACAAGTATCAACACTATCTTCAATGCTCCATTCATCATCAACTAGATTGGCAGCATCTATATCACAAGTAGACAAGCTCAACAAACTTTCGTTCCAATGCTGAACAATATATGTAATGTTGAGCTTTTTTTAAAATGGAGCAACAACATCCCCATCAAGAGTAGACAGGCCATCATCTGAAATGGTGGATTGGACTCTTCTATAGGATTTTGACAAAATTCAAGCCTTAGTTTGCCATCTGGAATGATCTATGCATCCAAAATGCATATGCCTCATTGATTTGTTAGGCAGTTTTTTGACATAACATTGCTTTGTAGAATGTGTATGTTGAACACATGATAGTCAAGGATGTAGATAAAAACAATCACTAGAGGTATGGCAACACATAACACATTTGGGCTTGATGGGTTTTAGTGCAAGTTGATTTTGATATACATGACAACTTGTCAATTTCACATGGCTGACCAACAATTGAAGACTTGACTTTTGTTTCAAATACCTCCAAACACAAATGTGATAGGTTTTAAATGTTCTAGTACATGAAAAGTCACAACACATGCATACACTGGACCAATATGATATTTGTTGGGTTTCATTGTCTCCCAGACTCGCACAGCAGGTGGAGATTCAATAATGGAAGGATTGATAGATACTATATCCATAAAGGGTTTGGACAACACACTCTTTGATTTAGGATTAAAAACATTGTTCTATGATATGAGGGGTCTCAACATTTCTTGAAGAAGATCAACATTTTTCTTCTCTACAACTCTTTTTAGTGACACAAGAGGGGGCTTATCGTTTTTCTTCAATGACTCTTTGTGTTTAGTAGCCTTTTGAGTTGAACTATACCTGAAGAAGGAACTGCACTGTTGACATCAACTTTCTTCTTTGTTGAGGCATTGGGTGTCTAATATTGTAGTTGATCTTGCAACTTATTGTTTTCTTGTTGCGATATTTTGTATAGATTGCAAAACTACATGAGTAGAGGCATGTATTGACACCAACATTCAAATACTATCTCTACTTCTTTGTTCCCGACATTAACTTGTAAAGATAATATGCCATTGGTTTATAATGTGGACATGATTACGCACATTTGCATCATGTTCCATTAATAATGCCAAGAGAAAATACAATTCCAACACCTAATGAATTTTGTTTTCAAGTGGAGATGGATTGGTTCCTAATTGCTCCAAAAGGTTGGCTTTTCTATGTACAGCCAAATTGATGTACCAAACCTCTGTATATGCTCAACCCTTTCAATATACCCATTCGTACGTAGAAGAAGCCATCCTTTTAATATGCCATTCGGTACATGAAAGAGACATTAAAGCACATGAGAGCAGAGAGGTGCATGGCACTTAGGTGGCACATGAAAAGGATTTGCACTGTCAATGATACTTGCTTAGAAAAAAATCAAAATTTGATTCAAGCGGGATTTATGTCTTACAATAGCAATGTATGGGTAATGAAGGGGAGTGGAAACATAATTATCCTTATTTCTCCCTAGTGATAAGGATGAAGCCACATACACCATTGTTCTGGCTATGTTAGGTGTTGGGTGCAATAGTTTGAATACCAAATGCTGCAATTGTTTTAAGCCTGCAAAATTTGTTGTTTGCAAAAAAATAAAGGACAACTTATACTTGAGATATCTCCTAAAATGAATTGTTTACTTTGTAATAAAAAATTCTCCTTAAATAAAAATTCTTGACTATATAAAGCATTCTATAATCTTTTAGAAGACCCTCTGTTTTTATTTTTTATTTTTTAAAACTTCTCATCATTCAACTCAACTCACACCACACTATTCTAATTGACAATAAAAAATCCCTTAATAAATGCCCAAATATAATTTTCCCAACAATATTGATAAAAAAAACCTAAAACTCGAACCCAAATGATTGGAACTGATTCAAGTTGAGAAAACATAGGCGTTGGTGTTAGGAGTCATGGCAAGGGTCACACCAGCATCAAACAAGCGATGTGTTTGATTGATACAGAGCAGCTGATGGTTGCAATGGCTCTAGAGGTGGGTCAAATTCAACCAGGGGAATTAAAATTGTTGTGGCAAAAGCATGAGTTCAATCTTGCCCACATTGTGTTGTGCTCAGTAATTGTTGGTATTCATAGTCACTATATATTTATTGTTACACTAGAGGGTAGTTGATTATTTCTGCTATTGATTGATGTCAAAGGGGAATATACGAAATGGATGTCATTGATGTCAAAGAAGGAAAATATATCATCATTATCATTTAGTGACTGTTATGGTTGTTATGAGACATCTCTGTCTAAGAATATTTGACGAAGGATAAGGAGAATATTTGGCGAAGGATAAGGAGGTTGATCTCCATCAAGGTTGAATCTCTTCTAAAGATGATTGAAGGACAATTGTAAATGTTAAATTAAAGATTCAACTTCAGATATCTATGCTGGTAAAGCTCTATTGGTATTGAAGTTTAAATTTATCTAGGCCGACCTTCATATATGAGCGCCAAGATTAAAATGATGACAAGGGAGACTCTCCCTTTCAAATCTAAAACCAAACACACATACAACACTATGCAAGAAGGCAGCAAATTAACTTAAACACATAGAAATGGAAGAGAAATCTGCAACATATATTAAGTTCAAATCTGAAAATGAATTACATAATCATGGAGCTCATATGCTCACATACAACATGGGCTTCACACATACAAAATTCTGCAACTCAACATTCCAAAATCATTCCAGCAGCATCTAGATATACAACCACCAACTCTCCAAAGCCCCTATTCACCAAATTGCAAGCATCAATATATAAAAATTTTGTGAGAAGAAACCACTATTGGTTTCTCAAAACAACCTCCACTAAACCACCAGAAAAACCGGTCACTTTCTGCCTATCAATGCTCTGTCATTCGTCAGAATTTTCTAAAACAGCTTCTAGGTTTCGTGCACCTCGTTTCCAGCTGTCCGAATCATTTTGAAATTCTTAATTTCGTTACCGTATGAGAAAGTTATGGCTGTTTTACTAAGACTAGGTCTCATAATTATGGCCTAGACAATCTTTTCTCTTTTCCCAAAAATAATAATATGCCAGTCAAACCTCTAGAATGCTCATTACTCCTTCCTGGCATGGATTTCCTCTTCTTAATATGAGCATTCAATGTGAAATTCAAATTTTTCTTCCCACCTTACACTCACTCTCTCCTTTCCATCAATACCCAACATTCTAATCCTCCAACAAGATGCAAATTCAATTTTTTTTTTGAATGGAGTTACAATTTACAATAATTGTCCACTCACATGCTTGGACATGGAAGTTTTCCCTTTTAGAAAATTAACACTTCTCAAATATTTTAAAACAATGAATCAATTAATTAATTGATTTTCCCATAATCTATCATCAAGTTCTGCTACACTGGAGGAGTTGAAAATTTCAAGAATTTACACCTGGCCAAAAATCAAAATAAAACACAAGCATAAAACTTTAAAATATTTTTGGTTGTGCAGGATTGCTTGGTACCCCTAGATGCTCCTGCATCATAAAATATTTGAAATTAATGTTGAGGCCGACTCCCTCTATGAAGTGATCTCTATTTAATATTAATAAGACAAAATGTCTTGTTCATTTAGTAAAATGGTGCAGTTAATATTTAAAGAAATACGATTTGTTATGAGGTGCAATTTTTTATATGTTATGATAACAAGAAGTGCGATTTGGGTTGCAGAAGAGGTGCAATCTGTGAAGGAGGTTTTTATTCATTGTGAAAGGATGTGTCTCTTGTTTGGATCACTTCCCATAAGAGAGTATAATAGAGGAATGAAGGTGTGGATGTAAAGAAGTAATGGAAAATATGTGAAAAACAGATTCACAGCAGTCCTAAAAGAAGAAAATATAAAGTGTAAATCAGATTTATATTGAAGAATTCACACTGCTGTTTATGAAGAATATGTGTAGCTATTTATGAAGAAAATGTGGAAGTTTATATGAAGAATTAGAGCAAATCTTTATAAAGGATATATGCAGAAATATATAGGAAGACATTGATATATTTTGTTATCTGATTTGAAGGAAGACATTGTCATAGATTGGATCAGATCTGAAATTGAATCAGAATTGCTTTTGGATCAGATTTGAAATTGAATCAGAATTTCTTTTGGATCAGATTTGAGATTGAGTCAGAATTGTGTTTGGATCGGATTTGAGAAAGAAGGATATTGTATGAGTTGTAATAATATTTAGAAGGATAGTATGTGAGTTGAGATTGAACTTAAGAAGGAAGAGAGTGATTATATTTGAATCGGATTTGGTGAAGGAGTTTATCACATCAGCATTGAAGAATTAAATAGGTTGGAGTCTATCAAATAGAGGTTGGAGCCTCTTGCTGGGTTGGAGCTCAGTTTGTGTGGGGGTTGGAGCCTCCAATATGTTGGAGCCTACAAGAAGAAAAAGATTAATCTATAATGTATAAGCAATATTCTTCCGTGTTTTTCTCCCAAAAGGGTTTCCACGTAAATCATGTGTTCTCATTGTGTTTTTAATTGCAAGATTTTGAATATGTTTTGTTGATGTGATTGATTGAGTTTGGAAAAATAAAAAATTGCATTATACTGATTCACCGCCCTCCCTCACCCCCCTCCCAGTATAACCGTGTGCTCATCAATTGTCCCTAGACTCATGTTGAGTCTCCTTAATGACCATCATTGAGCCCTAGTGATTGTTCAAGAATATTGATCGGGAAAACCTGTAGAAGAAGCAACTAGGGCATAAACAAAGGTATGGTCAAGAACTAGGAGTAGCTAATAATTAGGAGGCGACCCTTCACATCAACTGATCTTGTGGCAGCTAGACTTTGTTTATCATGGATCTAGAAATATCTATGAAAGCCTCAAGTTTCGTTGTCCATCACCTATGCCACCTTATCATAAAAGAAGGGGGAAGTAAAGATTGAAATTTTAATTGTTTGATTCATTACAACTTGTACATTAATAGGAAAAGGTTGTAGTCAATCTACTTAATATTGGTCTTTAGTCTTGTGGAGCTTCTTGTCTATTTTGTATTGAGAGAATAGAGATTGATTATTATGAAAATGTGGAGCCATGTCCCTTTTGTTTGTACAAAGACCCCACACTTGAATTGTTAAACAAGGGACAAGTGATAAGCATCTATAGGGTGAGCATTGTTTCCTATGCTATAAATAGTTGCTATTTCATGTAATTTGGATCATTTACTAATTTTGTTTGTATGTCTCTTGTGTTTGTTGTAATGTCCCCTTCTAGCTAGTCTCAGTTTTCTGTTGGTTTAGCCTATCTTTTTGACCCTCGTAGGCTAATGGTTTTGGATAGAGGGTCTTTTGAGGCAGATACTTGGTCATTTGATGACATTATTCTTCTCTAGAGCTTTGTTGGGTTCAGGGTTGGCTTTTGTAGAGGTTTTGGGACTCAATTTGCATACTTACTATTTATAGAAGTCATTTAGCCAGAGGGAGTCTAGTGTTACAATTTATAGCAAGGCGCCTGTACGTGATGTGATTGCAATGTTGAACCCGGAGTTTAGTTGGCATGATGAAATAAGGTGTATTCAACAAGTTATAACGTTTAATTATTATTAAAGGTGACTTTAATAATAATTAATATTATAAAATCATATTATAAAGTTGTAATTGCACTTTTATGTCTAATGGGGCCATGAGACATAAAAAAGGGGGCCATTAATGATTATTTAATTGGGCGCCAACTTTGAGGTGAATATTAATTAAGCTAAAGTGCAAATTTAATATTGTTTTAAATGTTTAAAAAAAAAAAAGCTATTGGAGGGATCGACCTTTTTGAGAGAAAGTATATAAGGAAGCCACAAAAGGGATCGAGCTATCTTTTGAACATATTATTGTTTCTTTTTGGAGTTCTTTGGCGTTGGAGAAGAGAAACCAAGGGTTTTTGCATTTCTAGAGGTTTTCAGACATTGGAGAATGTGCATTCTTCTTTGTTTTGCTTTCTGAGGTTGTGCCACATTAGCTAAAGATTGTTATCAAATTGGTTTCATTTAGAGGCCAACATTGTGCAGATTGGAGAAGTTTAGTCAAGGGTTTTGAAGCAAAATTCTATTGTGAAGGACAAACATTATAAAGGCTGCATTTTATAATTGTTGGCACACAGATCAAGGGTCGTACAACCTCACTTAAGGTAGCCGTACCACTCTCAGCCCTAGGTGTGTGAACTTCTAGCTAGAGCGCCTTGTCTTTTGTGCATCATACATCATCTTTGAGGGCGGCTATTTCAAATAAGGCATTTTGGACAGATTTGTGGTGGAGAAAACTTTATTTGCAGCAACTCGATCATTTGGAGGGGTTTATAAATTGCTGCCAAAATTTTCAGAAATCAATATATGGATTGTCTTCAATATCTGGGTATGCCTCTCTATGTAAAAAGACAATAAACAAAATCTATTGAATATATAGTTTCATTCGCAGCTTTGAGTTTTTTCAGTATTTCACATACTTCTTAGTTTCTTTATTTCTTGGTATTATTTTTCGAGAAAATACAAAAAAATTAAATATCATTCAAAATCACAAAAAAAAGCATAAAACCAAAACCAAACCAAAAATACAAAGTTAGAAAACTATCACCGGAATTACAAAGTTTCAATTGGGTAGAACAGGGGATCTTACAGTGGTATCAGAGCTTTGATCTTGCCAGCCTGGAGGGTTAAAGTATCTTATGCAGCCACAGGAGATTGGTCCACATAGGTTTTATACTCGCAGAAGGGCAGAACAACAAGAAAATCCAATTGCAGATACACAACAGGACATAACGGGTGATAGAAGAGGTGGCAATTCACCAAGATAGGAAGCCAATAATGAAGAAAGAGAAGCAAGAGAAATCATGAGGGGTATTGCAGCAGGGCAACAACATGTAGCTGATGTTTTGCAATAGCTTACAGTAGCTATACAACAGATGAATACTCCTAGAAGGTAAAACAGGAAGACAATGGAAGTGTTGTTGGGAATCCAAGGGGACAAAGAGCACCTTCTCATACCACTGATAGACCTTTGCGCCCTACATTTTTGAGGAATGAACCAGAAGAAGAGAATGTCGAAGAAAATAAAGGTGCAACATTCGTAGACAATGTCATGACAATGCACAATGAATGGGATTTGCTACAACCACAAGTAAAGGAGCGTTTGACCTTTGATTGATACGTGAGTCAAAGGAGAGAGCACAACAGAACAAGGAAAGATAGGAGACCAAGGAACCAAAACAGAGACTGAAAACATGCCACAAACAAGCTCACACTTCCAACATTTGATGGTAGCAGGAAGGTCACAGAAAGAGCTTGGATTCACAAGTTGGATACCTTCTTGACTCTTCGGCCTATGGCAGAGGATGATGCAATCAAGTTTGCAACTTTGCACCTGGATGGGTTAGCTCATGATTGGTGGCACCATGGGATGGTCACTTTGCAACATAACCTCATCACCACTTACCAGGGATTCACTGATAGGTTGATTGAGCACTTTGACAGGAAAGACCTAGAATTATATTTCAGAGATCTTGCTCAACTCAAGCAAGTGGAGAGTTTGGAGGTGTATATTAGTGAATTTCAGAGGCTTTCAGTTATGGTCCCTAGCATATCTGAAAGAAGGTTGGTCATTTTGTCTACTGAAGGCTTATTAGAGCCATTGAGAGGATGGATCAAAGCTTTTGATCCCCCGACAATCCAAGAAGCAATGAGGAAGGCTAGAAGCATGGAGCTTGTAGCCCCACAAAGCAAGTTCACATCCAAGGCATCTTCTTCATCGAAGGACAGCAGATCATTCACTAAAAAGATAGAAGAATCAGACTCAAAAAAAAATCTGCAGCCCCATTGGATCAAGAAACTCTAAATGACTTGCGTAGAAAAAAATTGTGTTTCTATTGCAAAGGCCCCTATGATGAAAAGCATGATTGCCCCTTGAGGCCAAAGGCTAAAACTAAGCAAATGGAATGGTTTAATGAGGATGAACTTCAGTCTGATAACTCAAACCAGCAAATTGATCAAGAAGAGTTAGGGGCAGAAAAGTCTGAAAATGAGGCTGAAGATGAGGTGGAAGTGAGGCTTCAAGAGGCACATCTCTCTAGCATGCAATGTGAGAGTTCCTTTAGGATGCGTGGGCTCTTAGCTGGTCAAAAGGTCATTACCTTGCTTGATATAGGTGCTACGCACAACTTTATTGATGCTAGGTTGGTTGATAAACGTTGGATACAAACTGAAGAATTTGAAGGTATAAGAGTGAAGGTTGTTGATGGTTACACTCTTAAGTGTGATAGAATGATTTCAAACCTCCCTATGTGCTTAAACAATTTTGATTTTAAGGCAGATTTCTATGTTGTGAATATGGGAGATATAGATGTGGTTCTATGCATGAAATGGCTTCATGCCATAGGAGAATTTACCCTTAACCTTCAAGAGATGGAGATGAGATTTAAGGTTGATGGGAAGACTCATGTGCTGAAAGCAATTAGAGATAGTAGTTTCAAGATGATATCCTTCAGAAGGATGGAGAGACTCATACGCCATGACATGGTTGAGTGGGCTGCGGAGTGCATGTTGATGCCATCACAGGAGGAGCAACAAAAACCAGTTTATCATCTTGATGTATAGGAACTGAGGACTAAACACGCTAAGGTGTTTAATGACATTCCACTAGGTAGACCTCTAGACAGAGGTATTGAGCACATCATAGAGTTGGAGGAGGGTGCCAAACCCGTGATGATCACTCCTTACAGGCACCCTAAGCAGCTGAAAGATGAAATTGAAAAGACAATAAAAGAGCTGCTTGCTATAGGACACATTAGACCCAACAAATCTCCCTTTGCTCCATCAGTAGTTTTGATGAAGAAAAAAGATGGTACTTTACGGATGTGCATTGATTACAGAGTTCTGAATAAGAGGACTATTAAGAATAGGTACCCTATTCCTTGTATTGATGAGTTGATTGATGAGCTTCACGATGCTTGCTACTTTTCGAAAATAGATTTGAGATTTGGGTATCATCAGATCAGAGTCAGAGAGCAGGACATCGAGAAGACAACATTTAGATGCCACTGTGGACACTTTGAGTTTGTGGTTATGCCTTTCAATTTAACCAATGCCTCTGCCACATTTCAGTCCACCATGAACAGGGTATTTCAGTCACAGTTGAGAAGATTTGTTCTTGTCTTCTTCGATGACATATTGGTTTACGACAAATCTTGGGAGGAGCATCTTTCCCATTTGGATACAGTGTTGGGTATTCTTGATAGGGATTCCTTGTATGCCAAGGAGTCCAAGTGTGCTTTGGGCATGATAGAGTTACTGTACCTAGGTCATATCATCAGTGCAAAAGGAGTTCACATGGATGTAGACAAGGTCTGTCCGAGCTATCATTGATTGGCCTACTCCTGAGTCTTACTCAGCTCAAAGGTTTTATGGGTTTGTGTGGCTTCTACCGTCAATTTGCTAGTGGGTTTTCACGGCATGTAGCACCACTTACAAACTTGACGAAGAAGGGTGCGTTTGTTTGGACTCCTGAGGCACATGAGTGTTTTGATAAGTTCAAGCATTTGATGACTTTGTGTCCAGTCCTTGCATTACCGGATTTTACTAGGCCCATTGAGCTTTAGTGTGATGCCTCTGGTGAGGGCATTGGCGTAGTTCTTATGCAGGATAAGCATCCAATTGATTTCGAGAGCAGGAAGCTAAGGGGACCTGAGAGGAGCTATAGCATATATGACAAGGAAATGTTAGCCATCATGCATGCGTTGGCTAAATTTAGGCAGTACCTTGTTGGCAGAAAATTTTGTGTTAAGACTGATCATAACAGCCTGAGACATTTCTTGGGGCATCGAGATTTGAATGATCGGCAGCAGAAGTGGGTTAGTGAAATATGCTAACTAATTTTTTTGCAAGTTTAACACAATACAACCAGCACTTGATCAACTGAGTTAGCGTTAGCATCAAACTAAAATCTGGAATTGGAATGGAAACTACTCAACGTCAAGAATGTGCACCCAAGATCCCACTGAGGGCGAGGTGCTAACATATGACGGAGTCTAGAAAATTTGAAATTATAAACTGATAGGCGGATAACCAGCCATAGGAAACATTTCCACGCTACCACCAAACAGTGGGGGGAAATTACAATTAAGAACAATTCATCCGCTGCGGCGGGCATCCACAGAGCTGTGGGGATTCACCACTATGAAGTGGGTATAAGAGTGTTACAAATAGTTTGTCCACACTGGCGGTAAACCATCCAGGGGTAATTTAATGATAAACAGAAAGTAAATTGCAGAAATGAAAGAATGGTTGGATTAGTAATGCTTAATCTCAACCTTACAAATAAAACTCTGCAAATTACTAAGTACAATTGATAAGGAACGAACCTTAGATATAAGTATGAACTTTTACAATGATATAACACTCAAATACAGAAGTATATGCCAAAAACTGGAAATTGCAACAATCTGATATAAAAAAATCAGAATTCTGGAAACTTAACCAGCAACTGTGAAATCATAAAATGCTCATAAGTTGATCATTTTACCTCCGAATGATGTGAAATTTGTTGCAAAGGACTCTCAGAAGATAGGCGCCCCAAGTCCAAACACCAAACAGCAGCAACTTCAACCTTTTATTTAACTTGCACAATTCCCAATGCACTTGAGGTGGTACGGCCTTCTTGGGAGGTGCGATTTTATTTAAAAATCAGGCACTTCAAATTAAAATCTCAAAACTTGCATGAATGGTCGCTCAAGGTCAGCAAACAGATTGGTTAAATGCCCAGAACGAAATTCAAGCTGGAAAATAAATCATGAATGAAAATCACTTTCAGCAGTTGACGAAACAGCAAACCAAAATTGCCAAAAATCTCCAAAAATTCTTCAATCTTTGATGCTCAATCTGCTAGTCTGTTGTGAGAAGCAGCAATGTTCCAACTAGGTGTTGTATTTCAAACACGAAATTGGGAAGGGGCTAGGAGGTAGCATCCTCGAAGCAACAGCAAAATGTCCATAGTCATTTTGACAGCATAACAGTAAGGTAAATAATGGATACCAAATGCTGGAGTAATGTCTTCATTTTATAAGAATTAAGAAACTCCTTATCTTCCCAAATGGTACGCCAAAAGACACCTTTTTGAATTCTTCTTATTTTTTTGAAATTTCATAAAATATAACTCCTCATAAAGTGGCGTCCACTTTCCTCCAAACATAAGTTCAAAAAATAAAATATTAATATCTCCTTATGACAAGGGTGTACCCTTCATGACCCCTTTTAAAAACAACTTACAAGTTATATCCTTAGACCAAGGGGTGGTCAACTGAAAAATATAACACTTATGCCTTTAATCAATAAATTTCATCAATTAAGGCTTGAGAGGAAAATATTGAAACAACAAATAACATGCTCAACTGAAGTGATGACTGAAGACGACCAACTGCATATTGCCATAAAAAGAATTTACTATAAATAGTAAATAATGCGAAATGCCACAAAACTCCAAGCCAAGAAACCCTAATTTTCACCTCATTCCAGTCTACGGGTTCCGGAATAGACTGATGAATGGCTATGCTGATCACTGATGAGAAGGGGACATTACAGTTAGCAAGTTGCAGTCATATGACTTTGACATATCATATGTCAAGGGTGCATAGAATGTTGTTGATGATGCTTTGTCTCGCATACAGCATTTGAATTCCATGGTTGAGATTGCTGAGGATTGGAGACATTTGATTGTTGTTGAGTATGCCAAGAACCCATGGGCTTCTGGCATTATTGATGGGTTAGTGCAGGATAGTAGGTACTCCGTTGTGAATGAGCTCATGATTTACAAAGGGAGAGTCTTCTTGGTCCCAGGATCAGAAATGAAGAACAGTGTGTTGAGAACTTTTCACGATTTACCTATGGTTGGTCACTTACAGGCAGATACGGGAGCGTTTCACTTGGAAAGGTCTCAAGTCAGATGTTCTTCGATTTGTTAGAGAGTGCCTTGTTTGTCAGCAAAATAAATAGGAGCATACCTATCCTACAAGGTTATTACAACCACTTCCCATTCTTGATAGGAAGTGGGAATGCTTGTCCATGGAGTTTATTACGGGCTTGCTAAAAGCCCAAGGTAGAGATTGCATATATGTGGTCGTTGATTAGCTCACGAAGTACGCTCATTTTTTCTCGATTGCAGCTACATATTCAGCTACACAGGTAGCAAAGTTGTTTTTCCGTGAGGTATTCAGTTTGCATGGTTTACCTCAGAGTAATATTAGCAATAGGGATACTCAGTTCATGAGTCACTTTTGGCAGGAGCTATTTAGACTTTGTGGAACCGAGCTTACTTCGAGCACTAGCTACCACCCACAGACTGATGCTACATGGGAAAGCGAGGATATTTTGTAGCATCCGGAGTTGAGATTGCTTAGGGACAAGCAATTTCAAGGAGGGCGGACTATAATGTCCCCTTCTAGCTAATCTCAATTTTCAGTTGGTTTAGCCTATCTTTTTGACCCTCATAGGCTAATGGTTTTGGATAGAAGGTCTTTGAGGCAGATACTTGGTCATTTGATGACATTATTCTTCTCCAAAGCTTTGTTGGGTTCAGGCTTGGCTTTTGTAGAGGTTTTGGGACTTAGTTTGCATACTTACTATTTATAGTAAGTCATTTAGCCAGAGGGAGTCCAGTGTTACTATTTATAGCAAGGCAATTGGACATGATGTGATTTCAATGTTGATCCCAGAGTTTAGTTGGCATGATGAAATAAGGTGTATTGAACAAGTTATAACGTTTAATTATTATTAAAGGTGACTTTAATAATAATTAATATTATAAAATCATATTATAAATATAATTGCACTTTATGTCTAATGGGGCCACAGGACATAAAAAAGGGGGCCATTAATGATTATTTAATTGGGCACCAACTTTGAGGTGAATATTAATCAAGCTAAAGTGCAAATTTAATATTGTTTTAAATGATTAAAAAAAAAAGCTATTCGAGGGATCGACCTTTTTGAGAGAAAGTATATAAGGAAGCCACAAAAGGGATCAAGCTATCTTTTGAGCATATAATTATTTGTCTTTTTGGAGTTCTTTGGCGTTGGAGAAGAGAAACCAAGGGTTTTTGCATTTCCAGAGGTTTTCAGACATTGGAGAATGTGCATTCTTCTTTGTTTTGTTTTCTGAGGTTGTGCAACATCAGGTGAAGATTGCTTATCAGATTGGTTTCATTTAGAGGCCAACATTGTGCAGATTGGAGAAGTTTAGTCAAGGGTTTTGAAGCAGAATTCTATTGTGAAGGACAAACATTATAAAGGCTGCATTTTATAATTGCTGGCACACAGATCAAGGGCAGTACAGCCTCACTTAAGGCAGCCGTACCACTCTCAGCCCTAGGCGTGTGAACTTCTAGCTAGAGCGCCTTGTCTTTTGTGCATCATCCATCATCTTTGAGGGCAGCTATTTCAAATAAGGCATTTTGGACAGATTTGTGGTGGAGAAAAATTTATTTGCAGCAACTCAATCATTTGGATGGTTTAATAAATTGCTGCCACAATTCCCAGAAATCAATATATGTATTGTCTTCAATATCCGGGTATGCCTCTCTATGTAAAAAGACAATAAAGAAAATCTATTGAATATATAGTTTCATTTGTAGCTTTGAGTTTTTTCAGAATTTTGCATACTTCTTAGTTTCTTTATTTCGTGGTATTATTTTCGAGAAAATACAAAAAAATCAAATATCATTCAAAATCACAAAAAAAGCATAAAACCAAAAACAAACCAAAAATACAAAGTCTGAAAACTATCACTGGAAGTACAAAGTTTCAGTTGGGGAGAACAGGGGTTCTTACGTTTGTGACATTCTGTGATGGGTAACTGAACGTGAGTCCACTCAAATTACAATGAGTTCTCCATGGTTAACAAAGCATCTTTAGAAGTGATTCTCCTCATTTTTGAGATCAAATTTGCTTGTCTGGTATTAATTTTGATTGTCTTTAATGTGAGAAGTGGGCCCCTTGGCAAATAAATATTTGCTCACTAAATTTGAAAATCTTTTCAAAATTAATATAAATGATGTTTTGGATCAATTTCATTGACCACAAAGTATTTCACTACTATATTATGTTTCTTTATCACTAAAGCTATCTTAAATGAAAATGCAACTAGACTGATGGCATTTTGAAACAAGTAATGCATAATTAGGTGCAAATGTGTTTACATATGGTTATTAAATTAAGGATTTAAATGTTTCTTTGCATTTTTAGTGGGTATAGGACTTTCTTGCCAATGGTGGAAGGCACCGATCATTCTTTGGCATTTGATCAAGTTTAATCATGAACACCTCTTATGTTGTGTAATTTGTTGTTTTTCTAGATTCCAGGTTTTATAAGGGGATTATAGGGTAAATTCATTTGTGGGTTTAATTAGTTTTTATCTCTGGAATGGAAGTTTGCAGTTTTGGGGCTTTAATTTGCTCTATATGATCCTAATTTGCAAATATTAGTAGGCTAGGCTGAAGAGGAGCTAGTAACAGCAAAGTTGTAGGATACCCCACTCCCTCCCCTGGTGCACATGCCAACATACCCAGTTTAGATTAGAGTGCGGTACGGTGTGGCTACGGCTCAAATATCATGCCCGCCTGTACCTAGAATTTGGCAAAATATGGACCTGTATTGATTATGCTTGCATTTGGAGTCCTAAAAAACTGTCGTATTTAGAAAAATCTAAAAAAAACCTTATTTTTGCATAAACCACATTGCAAGTATGCCAATAATGTCAGGCATTAACAGTTACACAGGGTGAGAGAAAGTGCAACAGAGGTAAGTTGTTTTCCTTCTTTTAATTGAATATTTTCTCATCTGTTCATGGTCTTTTCTGCATTCTGTTTGTAGGTTTTTGTGGGATGTTAAAACAGTCAACTTTTTCCTATTACCATCTGTCACTGTACAAGTCTTTCCCTCATCACTGCATTGTGCTCTACTTTGCTTGCGTTGTGCCCTATTCTACCCATGATTTTGAATTCTGATTTGTTTTTGCTTTGGTTTAAAATAGTGATTGATTTTTGCTTTGATTTAAAATTAAAACTTAATTTTTATTTTTTCAATTTATTATTAATAATAGTGGTATGGAAATACAATATAAACTAGGATTATTTTTTTAATTTATTAATAATAATAGAAGTCCGGAAATACAATATAAATAGGGATTTAGACTTATGAAATAACTAGATAAAATAGAATTAAGTGAGAGTTTTGAGTCACTTAATTTTGACAAAGTTTGGGTGTATCTGCACAGTATTATTGATTGACTATAGTTGGATTAACATTTGTTGTGTGTGTGTGTTGTGAATTGTTTATCTAGCCATATCCATGTTAGGGGACCTTTAAAGATAGTTGTGTCCATATCGGATACCATATCAGTATTTGTGTCCATGCAACCTTGAGGGACAGATTTTGGTTTTTTCCATTAAAAGGGAATAGCTTGTTATTTGTAATCCTATTCCTTAACATTTTTAAAATTGTCCTATGGGATCTTTAAGAATACCCTCCTATGTTTGGTAGAGCCTAAAGTGAAGAAGAGTTTATCCAATCTTGTTAGTGGCCCAAATCCACCTATGGTTTTATTATGAATCTTGTCTTATACTTAATGTGGCATGCCCTGGTTGTTAGGATAAGATAGTTTTCGAGGATTAGAGGATCAAATGCAATTCGTTCTATTACTTTGGATCCAGAAACTGGACTAGTTCCCAGGATGAATAATCTCTTCCTTTCAGCTACTGGTACTTTGTATATTTTTTGCATGCTTATTAATAAATTTCTTGATTTCTTGTGGTAAGCTCCTCACTATTTGGTCATTGATTGAACAGGACCATCCTGTCATACAAATGTTCTGGGAAGCTATCAAGAAATTCAATTTACAGCAGCAAAATAGGTTTTTGAAGTAAGTAATTGTCTTGTTTGTCTCCTTTTGGTGCAATAGTATCTGTTAATTATTTTCAGTGTTACGTCTGTCATTTAGCTGTGTTGGAAATGATTCTTTAATTCTCATGTTTTTCCCATTTAATTTAACTTGGATATTGATGAATGAGCATCTCTTATTGAGAGGGAGTATTTTGTTGTCTAGTTGGATGAGATTTTATGGTTCCTTTTTTTGTCAATTTATCTCTAAGTACACCTCTTCTGCTCAAATTGTAATGTCCCCTTTGGGATATACCTTGAATTTGTTTTAATCAGTAAAATGAAGCACTCAAATGGGTCTAGAATTAATGGTTTCAATAGTAGTTTTAAATGATAGCCTTCAAGACTCCCTTAACCTGATAACCAGCCTTTGTATTTATTGACAATAATGATTGATAATTTGGTGAAGAGGAGTAATTTTCTGTTATTAATCCTGGTGACTATATATGTAATCTGCAAATTTTAGTGATATTAAGAATGCAGAATATACACTATGAATAGGGAGTTGTTCATGATTAATCTATCTGTTTTTATGCATGCAATTGTTGGTGCTGTTTTCTGAATGCCTATTGGTTATTCAAGCAGCCTGACTTGATGTACGGAGGCTTCCTTAAGAGCACTTAAGCTCTGCCTATTAAAGAGATATATATCACTGCGTATTCTATTCCATTCGATGGTCCTGTGCTCTTCACTTCTAAATATCTTATATATCTTTATGATCAAGAGTACCCGTTTTGAAGGGATATGATCTTCCAACAGGCATGACTATTCTATTGGTTGTTTGACCTTTCCTACTATTCGCACCCCTTTGTTAAGTATAACCGTTATCAGTAATAAAACTTAATTCACTGAATTCAATCAACCCGCGCCCAGCATTAAGCTCTCGTAGCACCTGATATGCAAAATGACAAATTGTTGATTATTTGACTCCTTGTCAACTAAGACTTCTAATATTTAATTGCTATGATAATAGAAGCTAGGAACCCGAGTGGAGCGGCCAATAGGAATGACAGCAATGCAAATGGCTTCATTATTCTAGGTCAATATCAATTTCATTTCAGCAGCACACCAATAATCCCCGAATAAATTCCCACACCTATATCCTTCGATGCCAATCAAAATGTTGGTGTTTCAATTCGCACCTCTGGTATGCGACTTGGAAACGGACAGCTATGTGCAATAACCTGCTCTTCAAATTAGGAGGGGAAGCTCCCTCTTTGCTGATGTTATTCAAGAAAGTAAACTAAAACTAATTTGCCTATCTTTTTGTTCAGCTAAGAGCACAAGGTTATAAAACTCAAGTGTCGTAGCTAAGATTTTTTGTTTTAGAAGTTCAACTACAGCTAAGCCTACTCTAATGACGTTTCTAACTTCTCAAGTAAACGCAGAGCAAGAGAGTTAGAAATGGACAAGGAAATTTTTTCTAACAAAATACTTAGATAAACTCTTCTTCCAACACACATCTACTTACTTTCAATGCAAGCTGAAATGGGGATCATATAAGCATAACACAATAAACGGAAATCTGAGACTTTATATCAGGGCAGCAAAGCAGGCACAAGACTTTATTTTCTCAAATTTCAAGAACAAAAGATTACACTTCTGGGACAGTAGGATTGTAGCAAAATAGGCTTACAGTTTAGCCATCAAACCAGAATACATCAACACAAGACACATGCACTAAACAATAACTTGCAGCTAAAGAGGCATGCAAGCTTGCTCTTACACAAAGTGAACTGACACTGAATAACAACTTGTTGCATTACAGGCTTGCAATTTTCTATCACAATAACCGTTAAAGAAAACAATGAGCAAACACTTTTATTTATAGACAAGCAAGAGGTAGGGAACCCCACAATCCCCTTGCTTTTACAACACCGCTTGCCAACATGCAAGCGCTTTATTTCTAAAACTAAAGAAGATAAACATCTAACCACCTAAGAAAACATGAAAACAGGAAATGCCAACTATTACAACTTGTTTTCTTTCTCTTCTTCAAAGAGTAGATAAGAATTGAGACAAGAATAGAAAGAAAGTTGAAAGAAAGCTTCTAGATGATTGCTGTTTTAAATCTCATCCATATCTGCCAAAAAGCTGATTTGTTTCTTGTTTTTAAGTGGAAAGTGCTGCTGAAAATAGAATGTTGATCTGCCTTGAAAAAGCATTTTCTCCGAAAAAAGCTGGGACTTGGGTTTTGTAAAAAATCACATTTCGGAGAAACCCAGATACTCAGAAACTGAAAAAGAAAAATCTATCCTGAATAAGCGGCCAAAAAGCAGTTTCTAGAAGAGGGAAAATTTTCTCAATGTTGAAGAGGATGAAAAAGCAGAATGACCCATGTGATCAGAAATGAAAAAAGTTGAGTGGTTGCTTTGAAAAAGCAATGTCCTAGAAGTTTGGAGCACGAAAAAGCATTCCTCTTTGCTCATTGATCTTGAATCCACGAAGAACACCGAAAAAGCATGTCGTTTGGGCCTTCAAATCTTCGTTGAAAGAAAAGAGAAAATCTTCTTGATCTAATTCAGAGTACCAGTCAATGGCACTATCTCTGAGTGTCGTTGGAAATGCTTTCAGCCACTGGTCTGGATCATCATGTCCGCTGGCTATCCAGATAGTTTCACATGTCTTACAGTGCCGTACTGGATCTTCTGACCCATTACCCATAAACTTCGGCAGTTTCTGTCGCTCCGGAGTAGCCATCTTTCCCCACTGTCCTCCTTGTGTGTTGGACCCGATTAGACTGGTTTCCCCACTACGTTCCAGTGCGTCACTTGCACTCTTGGCCACATACAAGTCACTCCCACGTCTTCCTTTGGCGTCCTTGACGCCTTGAGTCTCCTGGGGTTCCCTTTGGTACTCTCTCCGCCTTGGGGTACTGGGCTCAAATCTTCCACTCGTCAATCGTTCGTCGTCGTCCGATAAGGACAACTCCTGAAAATGTCTGATGCTACTACTTAATTCATCTTCGTTCTCATAAGGATCATACCTTCCTATGTACGGGGTGCCGAAGGGTCCTTCGTCCCTCCCTTCCACCAAACTTTGATGTGCTCTTTCAATGGATGTGTCTATTCGTGTCAGATTCTCATGTGTTCTTTTAATACTCTGGTTTATTTCAATTAGATCCTCATCAAATTCCTTACCAACTTGTTGCAGTCTTCTTTGCTGGTTTTTTTGTTCTTGCAGCTTGAGTGATCGCCAAACCTTCTCCTCTTGAGTCTCGTGTCCGCTAGGTACTCGGTTCTTGTCTTTGTTCGGCCGTATGGGCATTAAAATTTATTCAGGCAATCATTGTTGACTACCGGACGTACGTCTCCGGCTAGTGTCGCGTTCCTCTTCCCGTTTGGTTCTCTCTTCGTAGCGTTGCAGTATTTGTTTCCTTCGGTGTTCCCGATCCTCTTCTTCTCGCAAGTCTTGCAGAATAATGAAATGACGGGCCAGCAATCTGGGCATACGATTCAGGAGGCGCTTCACCTCGTCATTCACTTCCAACCTATCCCAGATAACTTCCTTAGGGATCTCCCGTCTGCAGGATTCCCTACGTACGTGATCTCGTAATGATATCTTCCACAGATTGATAAAATCTTCAGTCAATAGGTCTTCCCTTTCCTCATTGCTATTCACAGGTTCATTTGCCGAGATACGCATTACGCTGCCATGACGAGTAATTACCTAGTCCACTCAGGCAACGGCGCCAAATGTTTACTCACTACGGGTACAATGACATACAGAGTAAACGGAAATATAACATTGACAACATATAATAATCACATGGCAATTGCATAGAACATAGATGTATTGCTTTATTCAGTATTCGCCATTTACATCATAATGTCTCCAGACAGTAGATAGCATAGCATAGTAGTACCGCAATGTTACCGACTACATGACTCGAGTACATATAGTACGCTGGCGGTGGTTGAGGTACCAACCATCGAGTCCCTTCATTATAACTAATTATTCAGCAGGAACTTAATTCCCGAAACAACTAACATGACACGTACATAACATAAGTACATGGATTATTAATATTAACTAAAGTCTTATTTACTTATGACTCCCAACTGACCAAGTACACACACACTCTCGGCCAACTACACAAGTCTCCTTGGGAGATGCAGAGACGTTTCCCCATCTCCGACGGAGCACCGGTGGCGATGGTGGGATGTCGGGAAACGCCAAGTACCCGTTTCCCCGTCCCCGAAACGTCCTCGTTTCCGAAACGCAGCCAGATAGGGGGGGAAACGCGTTTCTGTGGAACACCGATAAATGTTCAATGTGATTGCAGTGGTGATGTATGGAGCGACGACTCATGTGGTATTCGTTGATTCATTGATTAAGGGTGGCTTAACACTTCGTGGCATTTCTCCTATGTCGTATTTTCTTTGGTCGTGTGGAAAGAAGTCATGATGATTTATTTTCGCTCTTTTTGATTACTTAAACTCTTTCATCGCATGAGTGTGGGTGCATTGATGCATAATGTGATCTCAAGATTTAAATGGAGTCTTCATTCTTTGATAAACAGTCGATTCATTTTCCCACTTTCCTTGAGGCCAAGATCAAGTGAAGGTGGTGAAGATGAGACACAGCTATAGGTCTAGCTCATTGGTGTGCCAACATAAAGAGATAAGTATTTTATGCGTGTACCTTGAATGAATTTTATGTAGTTATTAATTCATGCAATAACATTGGAATAGTGAATCATGTATGATTCTAGCATTGGTATTTCTCTTTGGGATAGTTTAGTTCTATGAACTATTATTAAACTCTCTAAAATGCTTTCAGGACGGACCGAGGAGCATAAGGATGATGAGATATTGCACTCAAGGGAGAAAGAGCTTGATGCATCCTGTGAGGAAGTCACGCAGGCTGAAGAATGGAGACATAGCTTGTTGCCATGCGACTAAGTTGGTGGCACATAACTGGAGACATCTCTCGAAGAGGAAGAACCTATTCAAATTGTCATTGTGATCAATTTCTTCGAAGAGGAGGAATTAACATTCAGAGGGAGTTTGACAAACCAACAAAGGCAACCTTGGACGAGGAGGTCAGGAGGTTGATGCAAGTACTTGGAGCTTTAGAGGGAGTCACATCATCATGAAGATTTGTTGTAAGGTATATTTCTCTGTGACGGAGAAGTATGAGGTGAAAGCCCTTGTTAGTGTATATTTCTTTGTGACGGAGAAGTATGAGGTGGCCCTTGTTAGTGTATATTTCTTTGTGAAGGAGAAGTATGAGGTCAAAGCCCTTGTTAGTGTATATTTCCTTGTGACAGAGAAGTATGAGGTGAAATCCCTTGTTAGTGTATATTTCTCTGTGATGGAGAAGTATGAGGTGAAAGCCCTTGGAGTGTATATTTCTCTGAGATGGAGAAATATGAGGTGCGAGCCCTTGTTCATCTCTAAGACTGAGATGAGATGTCATGTTGAGAGACTCCATGACAACATCACGTTGAGAGACTCTGTGATGAACCCTTTGTACTTGTGTTTTTCCACACATGGGAGTAGCCATGGTGGATGTCATGTTGAGAGACTCCATGACAATATCACGTTGAGAGACTCCGTGATGGGCACTTGTACGTGTGTTTCTTTCCACACATGGGAGTAGCCATGGTGGACGTCATGTTGAGAAACTCCATGACGACATCACATTGAGAGACTCCGTGATGAACCTTTGAGCTTTCCACAAATGGGTGTAGCTATTGTGGGCATCATGTTGCGAGACTCCATGACGTGAATATCTGGAAAGATATCTCCCTAGCTAAGAGGGAGTGTTGATGTTATAGTAGCAGCGGGAGATTTCTTTCTCCTTCGAACTCAAAAAATATATAAAAACAATATTAAATGCTGAGGCAAACATGATAGTTTATTTATTTCTTAAAGCCGACTTCATGAGAAGTTGCATCATTTTGTGTAAAGTCGTCTCTTATGTGAAAGAGGTCGACTCTTCATGGAAAGACATCTTGGTGTCTATATATTCAAGGCGACTCACATTCATTTGGCATTCAATTCAATTTTTCAAGACAACTTCGCACGCCCAGAAGGAGATCATCATTTTACAGCAGATCGATTATTATTCTCAAGGAATTTGCATTCTTCAAGAGGAGTTTTGTTGATGATTCATAGCAGCGTCGTACGATTCTTCCAGCCCAGTTCACTTGGAGAAATCAAAAATTAAATAATAGCCCTTTGGCTATTTAATTTATATATGTGATTTTATGATGGGGCACTTCATTTGATAAATAATGATTAATATGTATTTAATGAGGAGGCGTGATTTTAAGGAGGCCGACTTCTTGTTTATTAAAAGACATGTTTGTTGAATAAGGCCGACATGCTATTTTGAAGAGGCACATCTCTCCCATGAATTGGTATATATATAGCCTCATTTGTAATTCTTTCTATCATCCATTCCGTTCATTTGTTCATCATTGGTCTAAGGCGCAAATTATGAGAAAGGAGCAGATCAGTTCGGTTCATCATAGAAGGCTGAGTTGATCATTCATAGTTTATTCATTCACAAGTGCGAGTTAGAAGAAGAAGAGCAGATTGCGAATTCTATAGGAGAGCAATTATTTATTTAAGGCTGAATCTCTAATCAGCGAACTACATCTATTTGTATCTGTGTTTGCATCAGTCTGTGGTGCTTCTATTGGCCCTCTTATCGGCCTCTTGTAAATGAGACATTTTGTGTTGACATTCAATATATAAGTGATATATTGTTGCTGGGTTTTTCTCCCTTAAGTGGAGGGTTTTCCTAGGGTATCTGTTGTGTTATTGTGTCTGATTTTTGAATTAAATTTCTGTGCATTAAATCTGATCATAAAACTAACATGGTATCAGAGCGGGTATAAGGAGGATCTGATCAGATTTGTTCAAGTCAAGGCAACCACAAGTCTCAGAAAGGTGGCATTGCTGGTGTTATATGGATCTTCATCGCAAGTTTATGTAGCGAACTGTGTATATGGAGAACTTGCAAATTCACAGGATTCATATTGCGAATGTTGATAATTATGTAAAGTTGAATGGAATCAAGATCTTCCGTCGAATGTTTAAAAAATGATGACCGGAGATCATTCCGTGTCACAAAATTTCTATCTGCAAGGTTCTTATCGCAGATAAAGTTAAATAGCAATTCATTTTTCGATCATTGGAGTCAACAGAGGAAGTTTGCTTATAAATAGTCGCCATCTTGAGGAAAATGATGAATAGCCGAAGATGGGCCTATGAAGGAAATCATCTATCTGTATATCAAATGTTGGAGTTTGGTGACGTCATTCTTCTACAGACCCGTGAAGAAATTCCTAGATCTCTCTATATAGTTTGGTTGATCGAAAAAGATCATAAGGTCGATGTTCTCTATTGAAGAGTCGAGCATCTCCGTCTCTGTTCAGATATAATTTTACATTATCTCGATTATGGCATTCAAAAATCAAGCTATCGGGACCTGAGATGGTGACCTCGAATGTATATTGGTAAAGGTACGACCGCTAATTGATGTCAAAGGAGCGCTTGTTTGAAAGTATCGAGACCTGACCGACGTCTTTCTGAAGCTGTGAATGGCATCTGCCAGTTATCTTAGGTTGTCACCATCCCGTAGGCTTTGCGTATTCTTCTTCCAGCAGAGCGTCCTCTGACCGGCGCCATATTGGAAGTCCTCATAATAACCTACACGCATCATTCTCCAGTTCACGCCAATACCTTAGATTGAAGGCATGTATTACAATTTGTCGACATCAGGCATTTTGTGAATCCTGAATGGGCTCTCAAACAAAAGTACAGTTCGTCACTGTTGGACGAATTTCGAGATAAGTATTTGTTTTTGTTGTTTATATTTTTTATGTGAAACTCAGTCTGCTGAGTTGTGCAGATCTGATAAAGCTTATGAGTGATGATCTTATCCATCTCTAACTCTCTGGGTGTTGCTAGTAAGCATGTTGTATCTGTTGCATAATCTGGTGGATTGCAGCTGGAAACGGAGTGCATCGTAAATTTGAACGGTCAAAGACCATGTTCAAATTTAACCCTGCAAAAGGGCCCGTGTTCAAGCTGTGAAGATGGTGGACTGACCTGAGCACAAGAGCAGTGTTCTATACTGTGTCCAATAATTGCATCCATCAAGAATATTTAAAGAGATAAGTATTCTTTGTTTGCTGAGTTATTTCATTTATTTGGATCTTTTAATTAGTAAAGAGGGATAGTGGTTTCTCTTGAAATGTGTTCACTAGCATAAGATCCTTTGAAGATCTCATTTATTGCAAGTCATTTCATGCTAGTTGTGAAAGATTTATGAGTGTGACTCTGGAATAAAAAGAGAATTGCATTCTTGATGGTGATTAGTTGGTCACATCAATATCATTCTCTGATGCATGAACTGTGATAGAGCCTTTAACTCTTGGAGAGAGTTGGTTCTACATGCTAACTGCATAATGCATTCAGGAAATCTGTAGTTGTGCAGATTATCTCTTATTGTGCTGAGTTTAGCACTCTCGAGAGGAGTAAAAGATGGAAGAAAGAGTTTTATCAAGAATTCCATAAAGATAAGTTCTTTATTCCTTCATTCTGATCTTTTGATATATTTCTCGTTTAGGTTGATTTACTTATTTATGTTTTAATATTGTTCATAAATTCTTATGTGTTCATGCTATAACCTAAGATAGTAAACCTTGTATGATTCTAGCCTTGATATCTCTTTGGATAATTATAAACTATTAGTAATCTCTCTCTAAAATGCTTTTAGGACATTTCTAGGAGCAAGAAGGTGATGAGAAATTGCTTAGTGATGAAAAGCTTGAGGCATCTTGTGAGGAAGTCATGCCGACCAAAGAAATGATCAAGCGTGAAGTCACAACTTGCAGCCATGAGACTGAGTTGGTGGCTAGAGGGAGTTCACTTCCAGAAGTCTTCTTTGCAATCTCTGAAGCAGGGATCAAGAGGGAGTTCTGTGACTCACTGAGAAGAAGTGAAGGTTGCAAGGCCAAGTGTTAAATCCTTGAAAGACCTCTTCAGCTGCTGAGATCAAAATTGCACAAGACAGTTGTCTAGATTTGATATTGGTAGCTCCACAAACCTATTCAGAATAGAGTAATCTACTATGAGGTCGAGGAGGTCTACCCTAAACTCTCTACTATACCAGAGGTGTGCACTGAGGCAAGTGTTGCAGGCAATCTTGGATGAAGAGGTTAGAAGGTTGATGCAAGTGCTTGAAGATTCAGAGGGAGCCTACTGAACCTGAAGAAGATGGTAATCTAGTTGATCTTGGTTCTTTATGTTGATTTATGGAAACCAATTTTCAGAAGCTTAAGGAGGCTGCAGCTAGTTTAGATCTGGTGGATCCTACTATGTACAGTCAGTTGATTGGATCGTTGATGTATCTATACTAGACCAGATTGCAGTTAGTGCATTTTGTCAAGCTCATGTGTGAACCAAGGAAAATACTTCTAGTTGCAGCGAAGCATATCTTGAGATACTTGTGTGGCATAGTTGGATATGGGTTGAGATATTCTGCAGGTGTGGATCTGGAGTTGCATGGCTATACTGATTCTAATTGGGCAGGGTGTGTCACTGATCGGAAGAGCACCTCTGGATGTTGCTTCAGTTTGGGTTCTGCTATGATATCCTGGTGCAGCAGGAAGCAGTCATCTGTGGCATTGAGTATAGCAGAGGCAGAGTATATTGTAGCTTGTATGGCAACTCGAGAAGCAGTATGGCTTCGTAAGCTCCTTGCAGGATTGTTTGGACAATCAATGGAGCCTATTATCATTCATTGTGATAACCAGAGTTGCGTGAAGCTTTTTGTCAATCATGTGTTTCATGACAGAACCAAGCATGTTGAGATCAAGTATTACTATATTAGAGATATGGTATTGCAGAAGGCTATTCAGCTAAGGTATATCAGCATTGATGGGCAGACGACAGACATTCTCACTAAGCCTCTCTCTAGAATCAAGTTTGTGTTCTTTCAAGATAAGCTTGGTATGGTGGAGTATCTAGCCTTAACTGAGAAAGAGTCTCAGCATCAGTGAGCCTGTTTAATGAGTTCTTCTCTGCGAGAGGAGTTCGAGGTGAAATCCCTTGTTTAATGAGTTCTTCTTTGTGAGAGAAGTTCGAGGTGAAATCCCTTGTTTAATGAGTTCTTCTCTGTGAGAGAAGTTTGAGGTGAAATCCCTTGTTAATGCATTTCTCTTTGAGATTTGAGGTGAAAGCCCTTGTTTCCACCCTCTGAGAGAGTCATGGTGGATGTCATGTGTGTGACTCCATGACAACATCATGTGAGAGTGTCCGTGATGATTTTTTGTACTTGTGTTTCACCCTCTGGGAGAGCCATGGTGAAAGTCATGTTGAGGTGACAACATCACACAAGTGATGAACACTTGTACATACCATATATGGTTGTAGCCATTATGGTTGATATCATGTTGAGGTGATATCTAATATCATGATGAGGTGATATTCTTCCTTTCCACATTTGGTTGTAGCCATTGTGGTAGACATCACAATGAGGTGATATGTCTTGTGCAGCTGGAAGTACTCTCCCTAGCTGAGAGGGAGTGTTGATGATTCATAGCAACGTTGTACGATTCTTCTAGCCTAGTTCACTTGGAGAAATCAAAAATTAAATAATAGCCCATTGGCTATTTAATTTATATATGCGATTTTATGATGGGGCACTTCATTTGATAAATAATGATTAATATGTATTTAATGAGGAGGCACGATTTTAAGGAGGCCGACTTCTTGTTTATTAAAAGACATGTTTGTTGAATAAGGCCAACATGCTATTTTGAAGAGGCAGGTCTCTCCCATGAATTGGTATATATATATCCTCATTTGTAATCCTTTCTATCATCCATTCCATTCATTTGTTCATCATTGGTCTAAGGCGCAAATTAAGAGAAAGGAGCAGATCAGTTCGGTTCATCATAGAAGGCTGAGTTGATCATTCATAGTTTATTCATTCACAAGTGCGAGTTAGACGAAGAAGAGCAGATTGTGAATTCCATAGGAGAGCAGATTGTTATTTATTGAAGGCTGAATCTCTAATCAGCGAACTACATCTGTTTGTATCTGTGTTTGCATCAGTCTGTGGTGCTTCTATTTGGCCCTCTTATTGACCTCTTGTAAAGGAAACATTTTGTGTTGACATTCAATATATAAGTGATATATTGTTGCTGGGTTTTTCTCCCTCAAGTGGAGGGTTTTCCCAGGGTATCTGCTGTGTTATTGTGTCTGATTTTTTAATTAAATTTCTGTGCATTAAATCTGATCATAAAACTAACAAGTTTGATATCTACAACAGATTGATATATATTTAAGAAGATCGATATTCATTATTGCTCGTGTATTTGCATCTAGAGAGGTGCTATAATCATTGCATCAGTTTGGCCTAGTGTGTGGCCTAATTGTAAAGCAATTTGCTGCTCTTTTATTCAATATATAAGTGATATATTTGTGGCTAGGTTTTTCTCGCTCGAGTAGGAGGGTTTTCCTGGGTAAAAGTGTTGTGTTTATTGTTCATGTGTTGTTGTATTTTTGCTTATTGCAAATCTGATCCTAAAACTAACATTCCATACTACCCATACAAAATAATACCAAACATAGTCCACACAAATGAATAATAGCAATGGCATTATTGATATCCACGACTTTTACATCCAGTATGAATACGGAAAAAAATGGATATAAGTTTGCGATCAAATATATTATGACGACTATATCTAACCATTAAATAGCGACTTCTTCAAAAATACGAATCTCTAACTTTTTCAATATTTTTTCTTTCTTTCCTCGTGTCAATAGCAATATCATCTTCATGGCTTCCATTACACACCACATGCATCACACATGAGCATACACACACATGATAGTTGACAGGAGCCATCAAAGACACAGGCATTAGAAATTGCCATAAAGAGTATATCGAAGGAAATATGCAAGAGTAGTATTATTTCCACAACAGCCTGTGCCGCGCAGAAAGAATAGCAGAATTGTTGAGACGCATAACTTAGAGTTCAATAATAAGAATGCGAATATAATTCAAGCCCCCTCAAATTACTTCATATACAGTAACCGTCACTGGAAATAGAAAGAGGTGAAGAGTTTTTCTTTTTTTAAAAAGACCACGATGGCCTTCAATGAGTGCTGCCAGAAATTTCAACTCACCTATGCATAAGTAAAAGCCACCCTCAAATTCGATGTCAGAAGTCAACATCAATTATTGCCAAGGCGTTACAAAAGAATCCGTTTCAAATTAAAATGACTCGAACTGTTGACTCTTCAAAGTCGACATGGCATGGCTGATTTGGCACTATCTGACTTGGATTAAACAACAAGCGAACAGATAAAATGACATATCAATGTTGACATAACAGGTAATCTGCCACATATAAACAATTACACCATTAACATAGAAAGTCTGAGCAAGCATATCAAAGTGGCACATACAAACCACAACATACCTGTAATCTTGAGACTTCAAACACTTAAAATGACATCAATGACAAACTATTTCAACAAGATGCAGGCATATATATAAGTTTGATATATATGTTGATCTATAAATCTGAAATTATTCAAGACACAAGTACTAAAGCGGACCAACAACCAACATGCTTTCTATAGGGATAGCATTATGATCACACTGCCAAACATGCTGTATAAGTATAACCCATTGCAACAGATGAATTTAACTAGAAGAGAAAATTCATATATCCATCAGTGGTTTATCTACTCTAAGCCTAAGAGTATAAAAAGGTGAAAACAAATCTGTGTTAACCTACTTAAAGAACACAAAACCTTAATACAATTGGGAAGATATTGTTGAAGAGAGATAGTTGGCAAGGATATGTGTGCACATATGAATTATGATAGATTCAATTATAGCCAACTTCAGATAAATTGAACTTAAAAAAACATGCTTAAGAAAACTTGAGTGTTCTTTAAATTTCAATTTCGAATTATTGAGTTCCATATACATCACACTCTACCTAAATACCAATGGCTCTTATTCTTTTAAAATTTTCTAATTGATTAAATTGTTGCTGTTAGAGCTTCATTTTTTAATACTTGACTAATGTGCACTTATTGCCCTTTGATGTCATGTCCCCTTTTTGTAATAACTTGTTTTATTGATCAAAATGCCTATTTTCTATTTCTTGCGTCTCCCTTGGTCCAACTTTGTATGTGTATTCTTTTTCTTTCCCACTATGTCAGTTTAAGGTCCTCGAAGTCTATAAGCAAGGAGGCATGCCCAACCTCTAAGTATTTGTCATTCATTAAAGGATTAGAGTTCCTTGTCTAGGCATGCCTTCCCATCCAAGTCTGACCTTTCCTTGATTCATGCCAAACTTTCAAACTTCACCATCTTGTCATGCCTTTTCACTCAACTTCGCTTTTCCTTATGCTTGTTAGACTTTTGGACTTCCCCTTCCCAGCATGCTATTCCTTCCATCTCTACCCTTTCCTTGGCTCTTGTTGGGAAGATAAACTTCCTCATCCAAGCAAACCTCATGTCCATCCCCTGCTCATTTCCTTTGCCTTGTCAAAGTTCCAAACTTGACCTTGCCAACATGCCTCCTACCCATACTTGGGTCCTTGCCCATTGCTATGTCACAAAATATCTTCAACCCTCAAAATTTGAAACTTTGCCTATTTGCATTGTTCATCTCACATACATCTTGACTTGTCTTATGCTCAGATTTGATGTGACAATTTCCAGAAAGGTTTTTTTTACTGCTTAGAAAACATTATTTAATACTAGGGTGCAAATCCACATGTGTATCCAGTGATGCAAATAAGGAAGGCAACCATGGTTGCCATTAATAAGGTAGTTAAAGTTTCAAACCTATGGGATCTCTTGCCATTATTGCAAAGGACATTGCAGGTAGTAGGAAACTTTCATCCATGCCTCCCAAGTACATCCAAAAAATGTAGTGTGATTTCAAGCACAGTTTAGGGAAAAAAAACACCCATTAGGTATGGGCACTCTTTGTCAGGTACAAGTCAGGGGATATTGGCATTTAATGCAAGTTTCGACATTCCTTTTGTGGGTATTAAGTATTTTGAGTTAGAATAGAACATTATGAAAAATATTTAGAAACCCTAACCAAAAACCATTATGATTTCTTGTGTTCAAACACTCGGATTTGAGGATGAAAACTTGTAGATTTGTTGGAGGTTGAAGGATGGAAACTTTGAAAATCTCGTGTGCCAAAGGACGAAAACCCTCTTGGTTGAAGGAGCGATCTCACCTAGAGGTCATATTTGAGCCTTCATGATGGCAAATGTCAATGATAGCGAGTTGGCACAACATTATAGTTTTCATGAGTTTTAGTACTGTAATTCCATCTCTCAATTGGGGTTGTGTAGATATTTCCATCATTGGTGTATATTGTTGTATTTCTAGTTGTTGTCACGACCATAACAGTGTTTATAATGTATTATAGTTCTGTCAATGCAAGAAATACTCTACAACTTATTTTGTATCTTTACAAGCCTAATTTGTAACTAGATAATCCATGTTAATGCATAAATTGTGCCTTGTGATCTATGTTGGTGTTAGATTTGACTGAATTATATAAATCTGAAATCTTTCTACTAGGTTATCAATATAATGTGTAAATCATGAGATGCAAGATCGGGTACATATTTAAATCCATAATCTATCTTCATTGGTGAACCCAACTTTATATAATTAGGGTTTCATGGTTATTATGTAAATCTGGAGATAAAATTATGGGCTTGTGATATATTGTCGTAAATCTACTAAATGAGAAATTTTATCAATTTTAAATCGAAAAAGTGATGGGAAACATAGGGTTTATGAGTTCTGGCCAAGAATATTAAATCTACTAAATATTTGCCCTGAAATATTCAGTTGGGACAATACAATGGTATAGAATTGCTAATTTAAATTAATATCTACATAGAGTTTTAAGTAATATTTGCAAAAAAATTTGTCGAGGACATTATAGTGGTATCAAAGCTGGTTTTCTTGCCAACATATGAATCATGGGGCTGTCAAATATTATTGACAGTTTCAATATAGAGCTTCAAACCAGTTTCAATGCACATGAAACTCTCTCTATAGAGCTTTGAAGAGAAATTCCCTTTTTACACTTTAATCACTACTAGAGACTACTAAATGGTTTACAAAATACCAAAATTTACCAAAAGTTTTGAAGGCAACTTTCTCATTCGTAAAGTATGTAGAATTTTCCTTCCAAAACTACTTGAGGTGGATAAAAACAAAAGGGAGAGAAGTGTAGAAAAAAAAGAGCTAGAAGCACAATCTAGTCCTAGCTTAAGCACATGGGAAAGAGAAAATGTCCTTATTGAATGAAGAGCATTTAGACCCAAAGCCACAACCAGAATCAACATATAAATCATGTTCAAAGACATAAGATGGGAGCAATTCAAAGGAAAGCTTACACAAGAAAGGACATCATGGACCTCCTCAGAGGACCACCCCTCAAGTTGGGAAGATAAATGAAGATACCAAAAACAAGTTGAGAAGAAAAAGATTTTGTTTCTCTTGCAACGAACCTTGAGAGTTAAGCCACAAATGTCAAGGAAGAAGCAAAGTGCAGTTAGAAGAAGACGAGAGAATGGAAATAGAGATTCAACAAGTCACAAGGGAGCAAAATGAATCCACATTGGATGTTATAGGTAAAGGTTCCTTAATCAATATTTTAGTGTTCTCTAATGAGCTCTCACTTCAAGAAATTGTTTATTGTAATGAAGTTAGTGAAAAGTCAGCATTGCAAGAATTTAGAGTCATCCTTGTCAACAAGGAATAGATAAACCCCTTGTATGAGGACACAACAACTTCTGTCCAAGAAGTAGAAGTGGTATTAAATAACACTACTCTTGGAAAACAATATATAAATCCATTTTATAAAGAAAAAATTATAATAGTTGAGCATGAGTTGGAGGATCTGATAAAAAGTCAGAAAAGCAAATGATGGAACCTAAATAGGTGATGGATGTACTTGAGCACAATCTGCTTGAAGAAGAAAATTCAGAGTTGCTAGAATGTAAAAGGAAGAAAAGGGAATCCGCCTTGGCTGTTGAAGGTAAAAATTCTCTTCCAACAATTTCTAGTGAGCTCTCACATCAGGAAAAGTGTTATTTTTTATGAAGTCAATAAGAAATCAGCAATGCATGTTGAAGATAAAGTAATTGAAGATAATGTTCTAGTCACTTTTAGTGTTGTCCAAAGTACAATTGTTGAAGATTCAAATCGTGGAAAGAATGAGCCATGACAATATGAAATCTATCCACATAGTAGTAGCAGTGTTGTTTCAAATCCCTTGGAAATCTCTAGATCAGCAATATAATAGTTGGGACAAATACTTATTGCACCAATTTCAGACTATATCATCTCAAAACTCTTTTTATTATGAGAAGCATTCTAACAATGATGAAAAGATGAAGGGTACAAAGTGGAAAGACAATCCTTTCTCTCAAATTCAAGATTTCTCAAGCATGATAATGTGGGATCCAAGTGTGATGAAGTGAGGAAAACAACCCTCCATCACAACTCACAACAACAACTAATTCAACTCAAAAAATGATTGGCAAGGTCACAAAAACATGCAAGAAGAGACTTGAGCTTCTCATTCAAAATAACCAAATCTGTAATCACATTTTATTTGCAGCCATATGGGCTGATTAAATCCATTACAAACTGAAACAAAATCTGATAAGAGACAGCCGATAACAAATCCAAAATGTTCTCCTTCAAACTATCTTCTTGCACAAGCTTCTAGCTTATACAACCTGCAACCTTCAACTGGAAACCACTATTGCAACAAACCTTAGTATCACCAATCCATTTGCTACTGGAAAAACTTCTTCAAACCTGCAACAAAATTCCTTCTCCAATCTCCCCAAGAAAAGCAACACCTCCTTTAAAAATCTGCCTTTTAATGACAACCCAAAAATTGTCAATACCACTCTTGCACGACTTTCTAAAAATCTAATTTTTGCCTCCTTTGAAAAGGCTACACCCATGCAATTGAAAGGGCTTCTCCAACAATTAGAAAAAACATTAAATTCTCCTTGATGCATTTTGTTAACGTCCAAAAATCCAGGCCATGTTTTCCTTTTTGGATTTTTCCCGTTTAAATTACCTCATAAATTATCTCCACTCCCAAAATTTGCAACAAAATAATAAAAGACAATTATTTAATATTTAGTTAGGCTTAATATTGCAATTTATTCGCCAACTATATAATTACCAAACCTCAAGAAACAACAAAAATTAAAATACTTTCATTTTGGGTGATGTTGATTGCTAGTACCCCTAGCTGCTCTTGCATCAGACACGCTGGGTAGAAGGTTTGTGAGCATAGGATCACAAAATGGAGTTGAGTAGTAGAACTACTCTTTCAGGTTGTGGACAACCTGCAATGAACTCCATTATTGATATAGACAAATAATTTCTTTCTCTGCCTCTTCCAACACTTAGTTGAGAAAATTGTCGTCCTCCTCCACCAAGTGTGCACCCTATTCCTCTTTCCTCTCATGGAATCACATCCACCATAGACTGTCCTCCTCCAAAGGCTTCCTCTTCTCCTGATCTCCTTTGTGGGATCCAACCCACCACCAATCGACCACCTTGACCAAATCTCAGATGCACAATCTCTCACAACTTCTACATACAAATATGCAACATTTGTAGTCCACTCTATCACTAAACAATCCTCCTCTAACTCTTTATTCATTTCAACATGCAAATTCATTTCAAATTCAACATTACAAAAATCATTAAACTTTACCTTTGTAACTTCTACTATCACAACTTCCTCTTCCTCTGCTGCAACTTGTCTCTCTTTTTCAAGGTTTATACCTTCAAACTGCTCCTCCATCATTGCTACAAATTTTAATTTGCTCTCTTCTTTCATGCCTCCAACAATGTATGCTACAACTTTTCCATTACCATCTTCTAGATTCAGCAACATGTCCTCCAATGGACAATTTATTTCTGCACTCTTTGCTTCTTCTTCCTGAGCTACATCTTGCAACTTCACCTTCATCATGCCTTCAAAAAGACACGTCTCTGCTGCAAGATCTTTCATCTTTTCTTCTTTCTTCTTATCTTCCAAAGGGTACTCAACTATTTTTGTATGCTTCTTTCCATCCTCTACCTTTGTTGCAACCACGTTCGTTATTCCTTTAACAAGACATACTTCTGCTGCAATTTCCTTATCTCCTTACTCTTACTCTTCATCTTCCTTTCCATCCTTTTGCACAAGGATTTCTTTAAGCCTCACTGCTGCAACACTTTTTCTTCTGCCACTCACCACTACTGCATCCTCTTTCTTTTGTGCAATCAAATTATCATTAGAAAGGTAATCACAATTACCACCAACTCTTTTCTTTTCCTTTTTTCTCCTTTCAATCTCTTCTCTTAATTCGTCCACTTGGTGCTGCAATTCTATCATCTCAACCCTTATTTCTTCTTGCTCTTTCTATCTCTCTCTGATTTTCTCAAGTCCAGGAATCCTCAAAATCCATCCAATGACAAACGTTCGTTTCTTCTTTGTCTTTTCCATTTTCAAGGCCTCACAAGCCTCGACACAAATCTTCAAATCCTCAAGTTTTACTTATGTAAACTGCCTCCTTCGGCAATCTGTTTACAAAAACCTTCTTTCAATATTCACCAATATTATTGTAAACTACCTCCTTTGGCGATCTGTTTACAACCATGGGAACCTCAATTTCTCAAACCTTTTGAAAATGTCTTCTTACAAGTTGCACATCCATCTACAAATAAAATCCACACACTCTCCACCCACAGGTCTTGGTGCAAACTGCCTCCAATCGACGCTTCCTCCAACACTCTCAGGAACACTAGCTCTGATACCACTAATGAAGTGAGGAAAACAACCCTCCCGCACAACTCACAACAACAACTAATTCAACTCAAAAAATGATAAACAAGGTCTCAAAAACATGCAAGAAGAGACTTAAGCTTCTCATTCAAAATAACCAAATCTGAAATTGCATTTTATTTGCAGCCATATGGGCTGATTAAATCCATTACAAACTGAAACAAAATCCGATAAGAGACGGCCAATAAAAAATCCAAAATGTTCTCCTTCAAACTATCTTCTTGCACAAGCTTCTAGCTTCTACAACCTACAACCTGCAACCTTCAACTGGAAACCACCATTGCAACAAACTTCAGTATCACCAATCCATTTGCTACTGGAAAACCTCTTCAAACCTGCAACAAAATTCCTTCTCCAACCTCCCCAAGAAAAGCCACACCTCCTTTAAAAATCTGCCTTTTAATGACAACCCAAAAATTGTCAATACCACTCTTGCACTACTTTCTAAAAATCTAATTTTTGCCTCCTTTGAAAAGGCTACATGCATGCAATTGAAAAGGCTTCTCCAACAATTAGAAAAGGCATTAAATTCTCCTTGATGCATCTTGTTAACTTCCAAAAATCCACACCATGTTTTCCTTTCTTTGAATCTTTCCCATTTAAATTACCTCCTAAATTATCTCCACTCCCAAAATTTGCAACAAAATAATAAAAGACAATTATTTAATATTTATTTAGGCCTAATATTGTAATTTATTCTCCAACTACATAATTACCAAACCTCAGGAAACAATAAAAAGTAAAATACTTTCATTTTGGATGATGCTGATTGCTAGTACCCCCGGCTGCTCCTACATCAAAGTGTTATACATAGAGAACTCCAAATTGAAGATATCATTAAGCACACTGTAGAAACCCCTTGTTTCCCCTATTCTGAATCTGATTGAGTTTTGGTTTGTTTTTTGCAAATTTTGATTTTTTTGATTGTTTTGGGTTTTTGAGCATAAATGGTAAAGGTGCGAATTTGCAATAAGTAAAGAATAAATTCTATAAAAATTATTTAACTCCGTAAATATCAAACCCTAATACAAATACTGAAGCCAGATCATATATTATTCTTCTGCAACGATTACAATGAAGATCTGATAACATGCAAAGTAAAGGCAATGATTTTCATTAAATAAGGAACCTGATATTAGCAGCAGCTGAAAGTACAGATCTGGTACGGCTGCATTAAGTATGCCCTTCTCCCTCTGAATAGTGGTTGCAGATGACTCCAGACATATAGGCGCTTCCAGTGATGAAGGTATAAAGCCAATATGGAAGGCGTTTCTCACAAGATGAAGAATACGTCCTTCTGCTGATGGTACGGCCTGCTGCAACAGTACGGCTTTCCTGACAGCAATAAATGAAATGTACGACTTCCCCCAAAAAGCCTCCAGTGATCAGTAGAAATAGGCGCCTTGCTGAATGAATGTCTTCTGAATGAAAAATACTATGCTGAAACTCTATAAATAAATATCTCTGAAGATCAATGATTTCCTCTGGATGAAGAAACCTCTGCTGGCAATAAATCAGGTGTTATTTCACACCCTCTGAACTGCTTCCAATGGAGATGGCTCGTTCCCCAAGGAATTCGAACTTGAAACCCTAAAGCTTCTTGCTCAGATCAAGTTGATCAATTTTCAATTCACAATAATCACACAATAGGCTCGATTCCCAATGCAAAGCCTATATCTCTTGAAAAGTGCGATTTCCACAAAGATAGGGAATAATTAAAATTCGAACTTTTAATTCTTTTAATCTTTCCATAGTCTCAGCCAAATTTTTATAATAAAATATAATTGTCAATTTGGCCCCTTCTGATGATGGCGACCCCCTCAATTAAGAATCACTTAAGTTATAATATAATATTATAACTTTATATTATAATCATCAAATAATTAATATTTAATTAATACAATTAAATATTAATATCTCTCTCGTTATTCATCCGATGACTGATCCGTCTGAAGCTGACGAACACTGAAGTGATTCTGAACACTGCCAAATCCATACTGCTAAAAATAGCAGGGGTCCCACGCCGACTGCCAAGAACTGCTAAAAATAGCAACTTCTGCAAGAAGTCTCCGAATGAGCCCGAACGAAAGCCAACTGATCAAACTCTGCCAACTGAAGCTGAGCCAAGCTCCAACGTGACCCTCTATCCAGTCTATCAGCCTACGAGGGTCGTATGATAGGCCAATCCTGTACTCCGAGAGATGTCACTGAGAAGGGGACATGACACACACACAGATTGAAGACTTTCATGGGGTCAATATCATGTTTGCTAATGGACTCATCATTCCACGCAACCAGAAAGGAAAACAATTCACTAATACAATAGGTGAGCATAAGGCATGTAATGCATCCTATACTATGAAAAATGAAATAGTGATGGATATAGAATGACTGCATTCCATTGGAGAATTTCTACTGATTTATCAAAGTAGGGAGCTTAAGTCTATAATTGAAGGAAAGGTTATGTGGACTGCAAGAAGTACAGTTATGGAGAACATTCATACTAACTCATTTTATGGATCATCATCAAATAGAAGATGCCAACATGCCATAGAATTAGTTGGTAGCCAGAATTTTGATGCTTAGGGATTAGTAGTGCAGTTTCCCACGGGAAAATTCAAGAATTGATGATTTAGAACTGTCCTTGGGTAATTAATTCAAGTGGAGCACATGGGGAATCAATAGCATCAGAACTACATCAGCCTAGGTATGTCAATCATTCCCACAAAGCAGAAGATATCCCAGTAAGTATAGAAGGTCCAGTGGCATCTACAAGTAATTTTCCTTCCATATATGGAAATACTCCCAAGACCTTATGTGGAGATGGTAGAGTTTGCAACCAAGAACAAAAAAGGAGATGTCATCTTGCCAATGTTGCACAGAAGTATATAAAGCTACACAAATGGTAATAATAAATGTTGGTAACAAAAAGAGAAAGGTGCAAGTCCTAATTGAGTTGGATAGCACAAAAAGGCTCATTAAAGAGCTCGCACTAGATTTCAAAAGGTCATACAAGACAAATGAAGTAAATGCTGCTGGGAATAAGCATCTAGTCACTCTTGCAAATCTGCAAGTAGTGAAGAATAATTTAGATAGGGTCAAATCAGTATATCTGCACCTAATTAAAAACAGAGATATGGTCATCAAAATTGTGGAAATGAAAATAAAGACATCTAAGGAAAAGAAGGAAAAGGTGGATAAACTCGCCTCTAAACTTAAATCAACCAAGGACACTTTAGAGAAGACCCAAAGGACACTTTAGAGAAGACCCAAAGGGCACTTCTAGAGGTAGAAGAATAGCTCAGTGCTACAACAAATATTATAAAGCAAGAAAATGAAGCAAGGGCTAAGGAAATTAAGCAGGTAATTAAAGAGCTTAATAGGCTCCAAGAGGATTTTGATTTGGAATAGCTTCCGGGAATATCAGAAGTTGCAAGCTCAAAGTTAGGCATAACTGAGGCGATGGGGCAAGAAATTGAAGGCCAATAAACATAGCAGCTTGAGGACAACTACATGGATTTGGGCCAGCATGAAGAATGGTTTATACAAAAAAATAGAAATAGTTTTTGATAGTTTTCTAGTTTCCATTGGATTGTTGATAACATACTCTTTGAAATGAATGCAAGGATACCTTTTGGTTTGAGTTGCTTGGCTTGTGGTAATATCATAATAGCATAGAAAAAGTTGACTACATCACAAGAAGGTTTAAGGATGGGGAATTTTGCAACTTCCAAAAACTGGAATGGGTAAGGAGACTCCAAGCTCGTGATTTTGAAATAGCATAAATGAAGGGGAAAAATGATGCAGTTATTGATGCCTTTTCTATGATTTCCCCCCCTCGTTCTATTTGTGTCAACTTTGGTGATTGGGAGAATTCTATCATGATGGAATACACCAAGGATGCATCTTCTACTAACATCTTATATGGAAATGTGCATGATGAAATGAATGTGCCAATAGGTGGTTGCATTTTGTATGAGAACAAACTTTTTACAGTATGTGGGTCTTAGATGAAGCAAAAGATCTTGAAATGGTGCATGATACATCCATGGTGGGAGATTATAGACCCTACAATATTTTTAATTATGTGAGATAAATTATCAGAGGGTCTTTGAGAATGAGGATCTCAAGCACAACAACAGAAACATCACCTACCAATAGAATGGAGAACATGACTTTTTAGGAAGTTTGCTACAACCTTTGTTTATTCCTTATCAAGATTTGGAATGTGTATTCAAGGACCCCATCACGAGCCTGCTCAAAGAACATGGTAAAGATTATAGTTATGTTGTTATGGACAAGATAAACAAATATGCATGTTCCTTTATCATTCATCTTGAATTCAATGCACATCATGAGGTAGAATTAATTTTCCAAGGAGTGATTGGGCTACCCGGGATGCTTAGGAATATGACCAATGATAGATATAGTAGAATTAACAGTTGGCCCTAGTAGGGATTATCCCAATTGACAAGTGTTGAATTCATCCCTAGCATAAGTTATTAGCTACCAACAATGTGCCTAACAAAAAGGATGAATTAAAAGCTAGCAAGAACTTTGATGAAACATGTTTCAAAGCACAAATCCACATGGATTAAATGGCTGCACTTGGGAGAGTATTGCTACAACAAGCCCCAACATCTAATGCTTGGAATGTTTTCATGCATCTCAATGGGTGTTTATGATGCCCCATCTTGCATTCATTTAGTGCTCATAGATTGTGGAGTGTTGTGAACATTTGGGATGTGGAGCCATCGAAATCAGTTGGTTCATGGAAAGAACCTACCTATGAAGGATGTTGCTTGGGAAGAAGCAAGAATTCTGAAACAATTGATTTTGCATTGCTTGAGGGCAAGCAATTTTGAGTGGGGCGAATTTGTCATGACCCCTTTTGTAATAACATAAGTTATGGACCAATATGCTTATTTCCTATTTCCCGCATGTCCCTAATTCAATTTTGTATGTGTTTTATTCTTCTTTCCTGCTATGTCAATTTAAGGTCTCCAACGTCTATAAGCAAGGAAGCATGCCCAACCTTGTAAGTATTTATCAGCCATTGAAGGTTTGAAGTACCTGTCTGAGCATGCCTTCCCGTCCAAGTTCAACATTTCCTTGGTCCCTGCCAAACTTTCGGACTTTACCATCTTGGCATGCCTTTCCACTCAACTCCGCTTTTCCTTATGCTTGTTGAACTTTTAGACTTCCTCCTCCCAACATGCTTTTTCTTCAATCTTTGCCCTTTCCTCGGCTCTTGTCAAGGAGACAGACTTCCTCATCAAGGCATACCTCACATCCCCTACTCATTTCCCTTGCCTTATCAAAATGTTGGACTTGACCTTGCTAACATGCATCTTTCCCAATCTCTAATCACCAACAAGTGGTATGTGTCATGAGGTATTTCCAACCCTCAAACTCCAAAACTCACACTTATTTGCACTATTTATCTCACCTACCTCTTAACTTCTCTCAGAGCACCATTAATGGTCAGATTTATAAAAGCAACTTCTAGAAAGGGTTTTCTTTTGCCTAGAAGACATTATTTAATATTAGGCATGGATCCATGTGTACATCCAGCTATACAAATAAAGAAGGTGATCGTGGCTGCCATTAATAAGGTAGTTAGGGTTTTCAAACCTACAAGATCTCTCGCTATTATTGCAAAGGACATTGCAGGTCATAGGAAACTTTCCCCCATGCTTCTCGAGTACATCCAAACACATGTGGTGTGATTTCAAGCACAATTTAAGGGAAAAATGACACCTGTTAGGTATGGGAACTCTTTTTTTGCATACTAGTTAGGACATATTGGTATTTAATGCAGGTCTTGGCATTCCTTATGTGGGTATTAAGGATTCTGAGTTAGAACAAAACATTATTATGAGGAATATTCAAAAACCCTAACTAAAAACCATTTTGAGCACTTGTGTTCAAATGCCTAAATTCAAGGACAAAAGCCCACAGAGTTGTTGGAGATCAAAGGATGAAAACCCTCTTGGCTGAAGGAGCAATCTCATAGGCAAGAAATACTCTGTAACATATTTTGTATCTTCACAGGCCTAACTAGTGACCTGCGTAATTCATGTTAACGCATAAATTGTGTTTTGTGATTTGGGTTGGTGTTAGATTTGACTAAATTATATAAATCTGAAATCTTTTTGGTGGGTTATCAACATTAATGTGTAAATCATGACAAATCTCTAGTTTTTTGCAAGATTGGGTAGACATTTAAATCTGTAATCTATCTTCATTGGTGAACCTAACCCATAATATTAGGGTTTTAATGTTATGCAAATTTGGAGATAAAATTCTTGATCTGTGTTATATTAGGGCAAATTAGTTAAATGAGAAATTTTATCAATGTTAAATCAAAAAAGTGATGGAAAACTTGGGATTTATGAGTCTTGTCTGAGAATATTAAATTCGTTAAATATTTTCCCTAAAATATTCAGCGCTTCAATCTTGGTTTGCACAAGTCATTCTGTCGTCCAAGACACCGTATTGTCTGATCTACACTCCCATATTTTCTGTAATAATGCTGACATAATGAGAAGGCATTGGCTTGATCAGGGTGAGAAGAACTTCTCAGAAGTTGGGTTTTCATTGCATTAGTTTATCTTCTGTCTAGGCTGTTGTCATGCCATCACTAACACTTTTGGCAGAAATGTATGGAGAAGTGTTTTCTATTAGATTTTATTATTGAATATAAATGGAGTACAAAATCACATCATCATATACAATAGCTAGCTGATATTATGAATTTATGATAATTGTCTTTGAAAATCATCATCATAAATTGCATATCTAGACAAGTTAAAAATCACAAGTTTTTACAATTTCCTCTTCTCTGTTTTAGTGAAAAATTGGGGGGTAGAGGGTCTATTTGAATGTGTTGTAATTTAATGAATGCATTTATCATAAATGCCTGCCTGCCTGAATGCATGTGTACAATATACATGTGCATATGTATGAATTGCTACCTTTTCTCAATCCGAGGTTTGTGAGTATGTGTTTGACTACATATATATAACAAAACATACAATTAAGTCCCTTCGCTGTCTAAGGTTTAAGAGTATGCATTTGACTATATACATATAATGAAAAATTACAATAAGTCTCTTCTCAATCTACAGTGTATTTGTCCTTTATGGAGAAAGAAAAAGAGTAATACTGATTTTTATATAATCGGGGTACATGCTCATCATTTGCCCCTTTTGGAGAAAGAAAAGAGAAAGACTGATTTTATATAATCAGGGTACAGGTGTACATATAAGTTTAAACTAAAAATTTGACCATTAGCACTTTAGTTTGGATTGAAATTCCTCACGTAGTCCTGTATCTTATTTTTCAGAAGATGATAATGATTTGCAGTAGGTTGGTGGATACGAAAGTGTGGCTGTGACTTATTAACTATGCCAAAATTTCAAATAATGGTGTCGAATCTCTCATGCAGAATAAAAAATGATATTAGAAATCCTGATCACAATAAAAAGTCGCATAACAAATTACAAAATCGTTGAAAATTGCTGTGCACAATTCAAACACAATTTAAATGTAATTGTGTTGACAAGAAGAAATCAATCAACAAACATCAACCACGATTTTTTTTAAAACATGATACCATCGGGGGGGGGAAATCACCAGAAATGGCATTTTGCAATTTTTTGCAATTAATCATGCATTTTTGGCAATTTCTGCTTCTATGGACAACACCGTAGTGTGTGCTTGGTAGCTTTTCATTTATACAAACACTTCCAAATGTATAAGTTATGTGAATGCATTAAGTTGCGATGTTATTATCCAACTATTATGTCACACATTATTACCTCTATAGGTGAACTTCTAAGCTCTCTATTTTATATGTGATGAATCAAATACCCTTTATGGGAAACATTACAGTGAATGCTTCACTGGATCAGGGTCTATGGGAATGTGATCTTATAGTTCAAGCATAAATATTGTCAACTAGGCTTTTACAGTTTTTCTTGAATAGAGATTGACAAATCTACTCATGCTTACAGATTTGTTACCGGATGCTCAAGAGGACCACTACTTGGTTTCAAATACTTGGAACCTCCATTCTGTATCCAAAGGTGCCTTACTATTTGAAATTTTCAAAGGTTCTCTGGGTTTGTTTCAGTGCCTAGCATAATAATTGTAGTTGGATTTAATATTTCTGATTTCTCAGAGCTGCTCCTGAAGATGCTCCTGATGAACTTCTTGATCGTTTGCCAACTTCAGCAACGTGTGTGAATCTTTTGAAACTCCCTCCCTACAGAAGGTATGGATGAACCTTATAGGAAAATGTCAGGCTATTTCTACAAGTATTTAAATTAGTATGAATATTTACCTTTTGCAAATAATCTTTTTTGAATAATGTACTTATTTAAGATAAATGTCAATATGTTCCTGGTGACAGTAAAGAAGTTCTGGAGAATAAATTGCTCTATGCAATAAGTGCTGAAGCGGGATTTGATCTAAGCTAAACTGTGTCCCGGGATCACCAGATTCATTGCTCTTCATGTAGGCAATTATGTACATTCATTCTATATCCTGTCCACAATATACAGTCTTGTCCCAAGCGATGACATGGTTGGTATGATGGCGGGACCAGAGCATGGCAAGCAGAAATTCATGAAGGTTTAGATGTCGATATGACGTAAAGACAAATTGAAAGGTTTGGATTTGGAGGGATGAGTGATAGCCTATGGCAGTAATATTTTTATTCTCTTCTTTTGTTTCTGATGTTCAAGATCCTATATGGTTCTACAATCTCAGCTTTTTGGGTATCGACTATCGAGTCACAATAGAGATCAGTTTTTTGAGGGTGGGGCTTCAGAATACATCAAAGTTGTATGAAGGCATTTGTTTCTGCATAAATATTTTTTGGGAGGAGAAAATTATGTACACGGGAAAATTACAAATTAGCTGTCTTCTCATAAGATCAGTCTTATGGCACAATGTTCTATTTATTTTCCACAAAAATACTGAAAACAAATTAAGTTTGAAAATGACTGTGCCTCCCAGAAAATCAGGGAGGGAGTATGCTCTCATGCTCAAAGGCATATTTTGCCACTCAACAGTTGTTGCAATATTCAAGCATTGTAAATGATGTGAATAATTAATCTGTAGCAGCCTCCCATTTTCTTGGCAGTCCCTTTGTATATTTTGATTTGCTATGTAGATTCCTTGCAATTTAACGTACAGCCTGTATTTCAGTTTGTCATCTTTAATTACTGTTCAGTTGCAAAGATTATATTTTATTTTAAACCGAAGAGCTGTATGGTTTCTACCTGAATTTGGCACCACTCTGCAATCACATAATGGACATGACTTCAGGAGTATAGAATCTATATGGTCTAGGAAGATTATGTTTATGAGAATTTCTATCTTGAGTTTTTTCTGACAGCGTACATGAGAAGATTGAGACGTGACATACTTTTCTGAAATTTGTGAAGATAAAGGAAACTGCAACGTTGAATGCTCTAAATGGTTTTGAAGCTAATGCTGTTTCACTCTTTCCAAAGGCAATTAACAAGAAGTATCCATGCATGTGATATAGTATTCTTGTGCTAACTCTTATGGAAAGATCCTCTTCCATCAGTGCACATGGGAACTTCCAAAAAGATCTTGATATCAGAATTGGTTGTCTAGATATTTAATTTTCTTGGTGATATTGATATGCAATGAGTTGTATGTAACGTCTTTGAATCTTATAACCAATGAGTTGTGTGTAATTGTTGTTGGTGGTTTTAAGAAATAATATCAGGTTTAGTAATATTCTTAAGGTTCATATTTACATCATTCTATTATGCATATTGTTGCATGCCTTGGTATATCTTGGTGTGAACACTCTATACAATGGATTTTAAACATGGTCATGGAAGTTGAGTGAAAACAAAACACAAAAAGGTAAATCCTCTAAATTTGATTCTTAAGTGCTTGAAAAAGGATTTAAGAATTTTGCAATATAGCAGGAAAAAGCGAGCATAATTGGTATTAACAAAATACTCACGATGGTAATTATAAGATGAACATCTAAACTAAATCTGCATTATGTCTTTCTATTTATGACTCCAAAACCATAGGCCTCCGAGGTGCATCCTCGTGGCACAAAACCATAATACAGTTGTGCAAAATTCTCACCTTTGACAAACACACAATTGATAGAGATGGATGTATGAAATACTATTAATACAGCCTAGTCAAAGGCATTTTTTGGTGCACGCCATGTAGAATATGTTGATGTGTGAAGTCTAATGGTCACATTGACTGTGACTCCTCATCTTTTGCTGTCTCCTCAATGTTCAGTTGTGCAATCTATTTAAACTTTTCATTTTCTCATTGTTGAGGATTGATGAGAGATTATTTATTCAGTTGTAACAAACAATAAAACAGAGTTTCCCTTGCTTTTCCTGTGGATGTGGCCATTTATGGTGAACCACGTAAACTTGGTTGTTTCTGTGTGTTTGTATTCTGTTCATCTTTTAATTTGTTATTTTGATTATTTATTTTAGAGTTTACTCTTTAAATTCCCAACAAGTGGTAACAGAGTTGGGAGGAGGGGTTATCCTTTTTTGTGATTTTTTTTTTTTGGAGCAGAAATGGAGGAGACCAAAATTGAAAAGTTCGCCAATCAGAATTTCGGGATATGGAAGCTTCAAGTTCACGCTTTGTTAATTCAGAAGGACCTCTCAATTGCATTAGAGGGAAAGACAAAGAAGCCCAAAAAGATGTTTGATGACGATTGGAATATATTGGACCAAAAGGTGGCTGCAACAATCATTTTTCCCTTATCCAGTAATGTCCTATTTAATGTTGCAATGGAGAAGATAACAAAAGAAATTTGGGATCAGTTGTGCGACATGTATGAGAGGGCTTCTGCAACCAATAGAGTTCTCTTGATGAAAAAACTCTTCAATATGAAGATGAAAGAAGGCAACAGTATATCCAACCATTTAAATGAATTTAATACTGTGATCAGCCAACTAGTTTCAGTGGATATACATTTTGAAGATAACATGAGAGCTATGTTGCTTTTGTGCTCTCTTCCTGATAGTTGGGAAGGAGTGGTGATGATAATCAACAATTCGACATCCATAAAAAGAGGATCTAATGACAAGGAAACAATAAAAGAATCAATGTTGAAATTTGATGTTGCTGCAACTCTTCTCAACGGAGATATGAGAAGAGGTCAAAATAAAGCAGCTAGAGAGGCTTTGTTCTTCAGCAATAGGGACAAATCACAAGAAAGATCAAAGCATAATTATAGAGGGAGGTCAAAATCAGGCAAGAGATCGAAGTCAAGGGGCAGAAATAATGGTTGCTGGTATTGTGGTAATCTCGGTCATCTCAAAAAGAATTGCTGGTCTTATAGAAAAGCTGAAAACCAACCAAAGCAAAATGAGGTAAACAACACATATGAAGAAGATGCAGGTGCATTAGTGTTATCAATATGTGAAATTATAGTTAATGCATGGGTGATGTATTTTGGTGCCTCTTTTCATGCCTCCATTCCGGAATATGTTAAAAAACTATCAAGGAGGTAAGCTTGGTAAGGTTTACCTTGTGACAATGAACCATGTGACATTGTGGGGAAAGGTCATGTGATGCTAAAGCTGAAAAATGGAAATACTTGGTTATTGTGGGATGTAAGACATGTTCCTCAACTCAAGAGGAATTTGATTTCTGTAGGACAGCTAGATGCTCAAGGATGTAGTTTCACTTTTGAGTCAAACACATGGAAGGTGACCAAAGAAGCCTTGGTAATTGCAAGAGGCAACAAAGTGGGCACTTTGTATGTGTTAGAGACACACTGAAGTGGGAGTTGTGATGGTAGTTGTGGATAGCGGGACAGAGTTTTGGCACAAGAGGCTCGGGCATATGAGCAAGAAGGGCCTTGAAATTTTAGTCAAAAGGGATCTATTGCCGAGGTTGAAATCTGTCGATTTGGAATTATGTGAACATTGCATCTTTGGCAAACAAAGGTAAATCAATTTCTCTTCTCAAAGACATGATACGAAGTCAAGCCCATTGGAGCTTATACACGGATGTTTTTGGTCTCACAGAGGTAGCTTCTATTGGTGGGTCTAATTATTTTGTTACCTTTCTTGATGATTGTACTAGAAAATTTTGGGTGTATATGTTGAAATGTAAATTTGAAGTATTTGCCATGTTTAATAGTTTTAAATCATTAGTTGAAAATCAAACTGGGCACAAAATTAAATGCTTTAAAACGGATAACAGTGGGGAATTTTTCTTTTTGGAGTTTGACATTTTTTGTGTAGAAAATGGTATTAAGAGGATAAAAATTGTTGCTCTCATCCCTCAAGAGAATGGTGTGGCTGAGAGGTTGAATAGGACAATTTTGGAAAAAGCTTGTAGCATGCTCTCCAATGCCAGTTTGGGAAAAGAATTTTGGGCAAACGCTGTTAATACAACGATTTATTTGATTAATCGAAGTCCATATTCCTGGTTGGATTTTTAGATTGTAGAGGGAAAATGGCTTGGAAAGAAATTTTCATACAATCATTTGCGGGTGTTCGGTTGTGAAGCCTTTTTTCACATTCCATCGGAGAAAAGGATGAAGTTGGATGTTAAATCCAAACACTGCATACTTGTAGGATATGGAGATGAGAAATATGGCTTTCGGTTGTGGGATCCCACTACGAAACAGGTCACGTGTAGGAGGGATGTAATCTTCAACAAAAAAGCAGGACCTATCTTGTAGGAGCTACAGTCATTGCTTGTGTTCCAAGTGTAGTTGTAAAAGACATCTTTACCGAGCAAGAAGTCACGGGTATAAGGTGCAAATGGATAAACAAAATACAAGAGTTTAATATTGACATCCAAATCACCAAATTAGTGAGAGGTCAAGGATTAGCTAAGCTAATGGTTGAGGCAAACCTAGATGCCAATCAAATAAATCTTGAGAATGACTTTGATAGATCATACATTTGTGATATGGAAAGTTGTGATTGGTACAAGAATGTCATTCATTACTTGCAAAAAATGCAATGCCTTGAAGGATTAACTAATAATGAAAAGAGGACTCTCAAGTCACATGCCATTAAGTATGTGATTATAAAGGGTGAACTATGGTGGAGAAATTTAGATGTTATGCTAAAATGTGTTGATAAAGCCAAAGCTTCTGAATTGTTGAATTAGATGCATAGTGGAGTGTGTGGTGGACATTATATGGCTAAGACCATTGCTCATAATGTCTTAAAAGCTAGATTTTGGTGGCCAACAGTTTTTAAAGATGCTCACAAACTAGTGAGAACATGTCATGCATGCCAAAGGTTCTCTGAGAGGCTAAAATTCTCAAGTGATCTACCACTCGGACCAGTTGTAGTTCAAGCACCATTTCAGCAGTGGGGCATTGATTTCACTAGAGAAATACCTAACAAGTCAAGAGGAGGCCATTCATGGATTCTTGTGGCCATAGACTACTTTACAAAATGGGTGGAAACAATTCCAACAAAAAGAGCAACAAGTAAAGTAGTTATTGCAACAAGTAAAGTAGTTATTGATTTCTTGATGGATAATGTATTGACCAAGTTTGGAGTGCTTGAAAAAATTGTTTCAGACAATGCTATGTGTTTAAGGTCTAAAGAATTTACTAACTTCTACTCAAAACATGGGATTCAAGTCTCTTTTTCCCCACCATATCACCCACAAGGTAATGGTCAAGCAGAATCAAGCAACAAAAGCTTGATGAAGATCATAAAAAGGATTATTGAGAAAAATAAAAGAGCTTGGGACTCCAAGTTGAAGTTGGCTCTGTGGGCAGATAGGGTAACTGTCGAGGTGGTCACTGGTTATGCTCCATTTGATCTAGTATATGGTATTGCAACCAGGTTACCTCAAAACAATTTCATGAAGATGTACAAGTTTATCTAGGAATATGATGAAGATACATGTGATGAGATGCAACATAGGATTGATGCATTGATGGAAGTAGATGAAACAAGGAGATATGCTCAAAAAAGGAATGCCAAATTGCAGTTGCAAGTCAAGAACCTGTATGACAAAAACACATCTTTAAGAAAATTCCAAGTAGGAGACATGGTGTTGATGTGGAATGCAAGATCTGAAGATAAGGGAAAACATGGAAAGTTCGATGCATTGTGGCTAGGCCTTTATTTGATCAGCAACACTCATGGTGAAGATTCATATTTCCTACAAGATCTAACAGGTGAATTTCTTGAACTATGAGTACATGGACAGTTCTTCAAGCCATATTTCTCTTGAAATATGCTCTCTTCCGTGTACATTGTAAGTTGTGTATATCTTTGTATATAGGTGTATTTGCTTTGGTTGGGTCTGGTCTTGCTACCTTGTCCAAGTAGTTTCCTAGTTTTGGTTCTCTATGATTGGTCTGCTTCAATCTAAGATTCTGTGATCTAGCTATGTTCTGGAATCCCTAAAAATCTTTGCATTCCACTAATTAAATCTTTGCGTTCTAGACGTCCCCAACAAGAGCCACTGGTGGAACCCTACAGGAGCCACTAGTGGAACCCCTAAAAATATTTGTGTTCCACTAATTAAATTTTGCCAAATTTGGTTGTTCTCATGATCTGGATGTGTCCTAGGGCTTAGGGTTTATGTCACTTTTCAATTCTAGGGTTTATATGTGCCTTAAACCCTCCAAAAAAATCTTAAGTCCAAATCCCTTTGCAAATTTTTTAATTCGATGTTGACTTCTTGTCACCAATTCCTAGTTGCTCTAGTCACAACTTAAGCCATTAGACTTGTCGTCTTTATCGGCCCCTTAATCATAAGGTCCTGGTGGTTACTCGTTGATTTATTATAAACTTTGTTTTATGTCATGTGGGTTTATAGTCTTTTAAATATTAGCTGAGGTCCTAGGTTTGAGTTTTAATTTTTTGATATTGCTCTAAAGTTTCAGCCAAATGTTTTGTCCCTATCCTTCATATACTTAGTTGGCCCCCTTTTAAGTGCTAACAAATTTGCACGTGCAAGTATAACATTTTATGCAAGTTGTCAGATATTTGTGATCAAATCATGAACGCTTCTCGCGCCCCCGTCTGATTTTATTTCTCATTAAAATATTCGGGTGGGCTGGTGGGTGAGCGCCACGTGTCATGTCCCCCAAATTGTAACACTGAAATATAGAAACCATGGAATACAAATAAATAGAAAATACATATAAATATGACAATTCCATTTCAATTATGATTACCCAAAATAATATTATAATTATCAGCATAAATGACTACCATAAATATTATAATATCAATACCATAAATAACAAATATAAAATAACCCAAGCCCAATTCATAGACTAAATATCAAATAGAAAATAAGCAAATATAAAGAAAATAATAATTGACATATGAAGTAGTAAAGAACAAACACAAATGAATATCCATACACCTACAAATGAATGTAATCTAAAACATCATTATAATTATACTGTGTTATTATCAATAAACCAAAAGCTAAAAGCATCAGTGGGCCATAATAGCATTAAGAATTAACAAAAGACAAAATAACAAATAAAACAAAAGCCAAAAGTCAACACAAGGAAAGAGATGACCATTCAAAGAGTCACGGTTTAGGAAGGACATGATCTTCCACCAAATCATGGGGTATTTTAATAGACACTCGGGAAACTTCAAAAACATCATGGGGTGGGGGAAGAAAGGAAAGAAAGACCAAGGCATTGGTGGATAAGACAATAGGAGGATACTCTGAAATATTAAGAGCAGTGTAGACACCCAAAATTGTCCATGTCAAAACATTACCTAGTCGATACATGACCTTGTAAGACATCTTGTAATATTTTACCCTAGGTCATTACATTATCCCACTTATCCCATTTATTCCACTTAATCACCTTCCCAATTAATTAAATAAATCTCATTTATTTAATTAATTTCCCTTCACATGTCTTAAAATAATTCAAATTAAATATTTGAATTAATCTCTAACTTATTACCACATTGAAACATGTGTCACATGACTACAACTCTTCACATGCACAAATAATTTAAATAATTTTATTATTTAAATTATGAGATTCCCACTCACATCCTATTTTTAGCCCCACTTATTTGTGCGTTATAGGCATCTTTTCCTTCAAAATAAATAAAATAATCCCACATCCTATTTTTAGCCTCATGTCATAACCCACTTAATGTGCGTCATAGTCACTAAAATCAACTTTTAATCCTAACCATACACATCACCCATTTGAATTTTAATCTTGGCCATCGAATCAAATCACCCTTCTCCTATAAATCAAGCCTTTCATAGGCCATTTGAGATCAATCTTCTTCTAGTATCTACACTGCCAAAATTTCCTCCAATCTTCTCATCTATCTATCTTTTTTTCCTTTATCATCTCCATCTTATCGTTATGCTGCGAAATTGAGCAATCAACAATCAAACCTTCAAAATCTTGCATGCTTATGTGAGGTGGATAAGAGCAATGGAAATAAATCAAATCTAGCTTGGAGATCAATTTGTTTGCTTTCTTGTTTTCATTTCATGCTAGTTTGTCCTTTATTGTGCTTGTTAGGGTTTCATTATAATTTATTTATGCATTTTCCCTAAGATGTTTTCCCTAAATACATTCGGTGAACCTAACGTGAAGAACCCTTGCCTTTTGCAGGATCTACAAGCCTTTTTTTTGTAGGTTTCATTAACTTTTTGTTGTAGATCTGCCAGTTTTTGGACAAAACCCCAGGTTTTACAAATTTCTTCATATCTTTCAAATGGCTGCGAATTTTTCTACAAGATTTTTCATAGAAGTTTTTCCATCATCTAAGGCAGCTACAACAAAAAAATTGAGGGTTTATTGCCATTTTTGTAGGAGTTATCATGATTTTATGTTTTTTCATAAATTGACTTTCTAGGCACAAATTAGCAAATTTTCTAGAAATTTTTACATTTCTAGAAAGCTCTTTAAATTTTAATGGGGATCTTTTTTTTTTATAGATTTGATTTTGAGGTCAAATAAGGTGCTAAACATTTCAATCTTTGTTTTTTGTAGGTTTTTCATAAATCCGCATTTCTAGGCACAAAACAGGGAATTTTTTTTACTTCTTTACATTTTTGGAAAGCTCTCGGAAAATTAATAGGAGTCTCTTCTTTAATTTTGTATTTTTCAGATTAATAATGTCTTCAAATAATCAAATCTAATTTGGCTATGTTAAAAACATGTATGTGAAATTGCAATTTTTTTATGAGCTTATTTTTTTTATGGCTGCATTATAATATCATTTTTTATTTTGCAAGTGATCATAAGGAGTTGTAGTAGCAACAATATCAGTCATACATAGCAAATTGGAAAGTGAAAACTTCTGGGTGCACTCATTCTATTATCTTTATCTCTCATTTGATCAATCAATCTTGTTTGCAAAACACTTGAATTTGGGGCTTTAAAACAAACATCTTGTTTGCAATCACACTTTGAAATTGGGCTTACCATTGTCTTCTATCACACATTTGGCTTTGGGATCTAAAAAGAACAAGTGCTTGAACTGTTTTACACACATTTCGATTTTCTAAAGGGAAATTAACAACTACGAGTGTGAATCAAGTGTGTGTGTGATCAAAAACACCTCACTTGGTTTTCTTTGTCATACCCTTCTTAGGAGGCCTGCTTGGAGCACACACCACTCCAAGCGACGACCTCAATCGATTTGTGAATCGAAAGACACGCTTCTTTGGGAGTTAAAATCTTGTCACTCTTAGCTAAGCCCCAAATAAATTTATACCTTTGGGAAGTGAAGGTGAAGGGTGGGTTACCCCTTTCTCCTAGCTGTGTGGTAGGATTTTGCTTTAAAATCATCCCTAGTCAACCTCGTACATCCTAGCTTAAGACTTAATTGGCCATACCCACTTGACTAACATTAGGCTTGTTGTTGTGTATTCAAGTGTTTGCTTAATTGTAACATTTAATCTTGAAAGACAAATTTATCATTGTGTTTGGTGTGTGTGTTCATGCATTTACATGTGAAATCTTGTGTTTGATATTGCCCAAGTCAAACTTCTAATAAACACTTGTCGCATCATCCTAATCATCCAATCTTATCATCTCAACATCATCATCAACCTAGTCCTAGTCACCACTTGTCAAAATGGTCCTAATCATAAACAAGCCCAATCCTAATCATAAGCCCAAAGTCATAATCCAAAGGGGCTATCCCTCTAGTCCAAATCATGAGACAAAACCTAAGCCCAAGATCATAATTCAAGGAGGCCCTCTCCCTAATACTAATCACGAGAACAATCCAAGACATAAAATCACACTTTGAAGGGCCCCTCCTCCTAATTCAAATGATGACAACAAATATGTGGCATAGTTGGAGGGACAAGATGACATACAACGATATAAAGACATATGTAACTCCATGCCAACATTAGAAAACAAGGTCCTAGCACCCCACCTACAAAAAATCATCCAAGCACTCCAACACCCAAACCAACCCCTAAACCAATCAACCATACAACACTTACAAGAAAACCTTCAACCATTTCAACAAAGTCAATCACCTCACATACAAAAACTCCTATCCCAAATCCAACAACTCATAGCCACACACCAATCCCAAACCAAACAAACACAACTTCAAATTCCACATCAATCATCACACCAATATAGTCCATCCACTTATCAAGACAACCTTACACCACCATATCATTTCCATGTCAATGCCACATCATCATATCAATTCACTTTGCAACAAGAACATGCAATCCCAAGTCCACCTTGGCAACAAAATCAAGAGCCTTTCAATTCTCATGTTCCATTTGACAAGGGAAATACCAATCTAGCTCATGCACCCTATAAATATATTATACCACCATCTAATCAAATTCCTATCCTAAAGCCACCATGTCTTGGTCTATATCCATTGGTCCCCACACATTCCAACCCATCAAACCCTTCATTACCCACACCATCATCTAATCCTCCATCAATTCCACGCCCTAGTTCAAACATTACAAAAGCAAACCCAAATCCACCCATCCACCTACAAAGGATGTGACCCAAGGGCTACTAGCAAGGATTCAACCATGTCAACCATTTCCCATCCTTGAGCTTACACAATATTCTTCCAACACCATGCCTAGTCTTCTAATTCCATCATGTCACCCACAATCCCTTGAACCTATTCTAGAGTCTCCCCCATGATCCCAAGTCAACCTTCATCATGTCCCCATGAGATTTACCATCAAGAACATGTTGAGCCCCTCCAAGAGCCTTCCTCATCCACTTCCATTCAAGAAATCCAAGAGTTATATCAAGAGTCTACTCCCAAGCATGTGGAAACATCAATCCCTAGTCCTCATCAATATCAAATCACTTTCATCCAACCTATCCATAACCTATATACTTTCTATAGTCAAGATATTACCTATGAAGAAGCTATCTATGAGCAACTTGATCCTATACCTATCCATGAGAAAGATATCCCAATGCACCTTCACCTAGTCCTATCCATGATCCATCAACATCCACTTCCCTTGATGAGACATATGCCTCCCAAGCACACATAGAAGATCAAACAAATACCTTGGATCTAAGTGAACATAATACTAATCAAGATCCTAATGATCCTTCCACATCCACCATCAACTCCATTTCAAAGCCATCACATCCTATTGGTCTATCCACCCTCATTCATGAATGTTCCTCATTTGAACAACAACAACCATTACCTTCCATTGCTTCATTTTCCCCATCCAATAAGGAACTCGTGTCTAGTGTTCCACCTACAAGTCACATTGTCCCTCACATGCTCCAAAACATGAACTACCAAGGTAAAGGTTTAGGCCTTCGTGAACAAGGTATTTTGGAGCCCATCCATGTCAAATTCCCTCCATGCTCATTTAGCCTTGGATACTCACCTGAAGGAAAACAAGCTAAAGATGTTGGTACTTCCTCCATCCATCATATGTCCTCTTTCCACCATAAATCCTATCATATGCCTAAAACATATGTTTCCATTCCACCTCTATCATCCTACAAATGTCAAAATCATGTGACCGTACACCTTCCAGCATCAAATTTTCCACCACTGCTTCTGACTCCTAATATCCCTCCATCTAATCTACCTCTGTTACTCCCAACACCAAATATCTCTATTATACAATCCCCTTATCCATCCATCCATAAATCTTCTAAAAGTCCTAATCACGACCAATCAATGCACACATTGTCTAAACATAAAGCTCCCACTCATTCCACAAAACCAAGGGATTCCAAAATAAAAATTTGGATGCCTCTACACATAAAGTCAAAAATCCTAAAGTTCCTAATGCCTTAGCATACAATTGCAAAAGGTCAAATCCAAGTACATCCAAAAAGCAATATAAGCCCATACCTTCAAAAGGAAAGTGTAAAAACAAAATGGTTTGGGTAAAGAAAGCAAGTCAAAGGAGGCATCTACATCTCAAAAATCCCAACCATCCACTTCCACCTCACATTCCCACTCTATTCAAGAATCTCATATTCCATCCCACAAGCAAAATAAAAGTCATAAAAATACTAATTCTATGAGGGTACCTAAAGCACTTCATCACCCATCTCCTAAGCAAACATCTCCATTGCTTCCTACACCCCCTCCACATCAAAAGCTTCAACGTTTATCATAGTGTGTGCAACCATTGGTCATGGTTCCCTTCCATTTCACAACAATTCCACCTACCTCCATCTCCTCATCCTTCACTCATTATCCTACATATCTCCCCCATCACCTTCCTATGGTCCATGCTTTTGGCTAAGCCTCCCCTTCATCTTCCATACATAATCCACCATTTCCCTCCATAATCCACATCATAATCCATCATCTACCTAATCCATCTCACACTCATGCAATTCCTTACCAACATCTATGAGAACATTTGACATGGTCCATGCAATGACATCCATCTCTAGTGGGACTATCACCTTTCATGGAACAAGACACTTGAGTCCCTCCTATCCTTCTCCTATTCAAAAAATTAAAAAAAATCAAAAAAGTAAAGAGAAATCCCTTCGTCCAACGGTGAAAACCTAGTAAATAGGCACCTTGGATAAGTACCATGATGAAAACTTGGAAAACAGGCGTCATGTGTAGGTTGATCTTCTATGTCACTTACACTTGGGGGCACAATGTCTCATCTATCCAACCTATCATTTCAGATAATATCATTCTACCTTACCATCCTACTATCTTTAGCCATCATACCTACCTATCATATTTGAGTTTGTTCATCCTCCCTTCCTCCTTTTGATCTTGATGAGGATATAGGGGCAAAATGTTGAAACATGTTTTGGGTATCTCTTGACACATGCCTCATCCTTTCCAACCAATCATATGATTTGTCAAAAAAATCCTAAGTATTATACCTAGAATGGGGCATGTTATTCCTATGCGACATAGTCTTTGGAGATCACATCCTTGCTCTCCTATGATGCATACATCCATTCCATTCACTATGACCTATCCTTTTTATCCATCCATCTATCATAAGTTTTTTATCCCTTATCATATCACCTACCCTTTCATCCATCAATCCCATCTATCTCCTTGCACCTAGACTTGGTTTTCCCTTGTCATTGGTATCTAGCACAAAGACTACCCAAATTTTCATCCATTGACATCTCAAAACATTTCAAAAAAGTCCTAAAAAATACAAAAAAAAATTGAAAAATGGGTGAAAAAATCCAAATTCAAAATCCAAAAAAAAATCCCCCAAAAAAAAAAAACAAAAAAATGGAAAAAGGTCCTAAAAAAAGACAAAAAAATCAAATATCCATCAAAAACCTAATCAATAAAATCAAATTAAAAAAAATCATTATCAAATCAAATCTTGAAATTCAACAAATCAATTCACCACTCCTTCAAATCAATCTTCAAATTATCGATCAATCAATCCTCTAATCAAAATCGCTCCAACTTAAATCATTCCTCAATTCAATTCTTCAATCATCATCCAAATCTTCAAATCAATCATCTTCAATCATTCCAAGCAATAATCCAAATGCAAGTCAATCCTTAATCCATACCAACCCCGCTAATCAAACAAGTCAAATTATTCAATCACATCCTTTGGTCTTGATCCTAATCTTGTTGTAAACCCAATCAATTAATCAATCATCCTTGTGTTGATCTAGGGATATATCATTCCCCGCAATGACAACACTATCATCATCAACCAATCAATCAATCAGTTAATCATTGGTTTACAACTTGACAAGGGCAACAATACCTTGTTTGTTTTTGTATCATTTGTGCATGCTTGCTTGCTTGTTGATGTGTGTTATCATTTTTTATCTTGCATTTGCATCAAATCCGAATCACTCCCAGCTAATATTCATATCTTGTATCTAGACAAGGTTGTATTACGCTGGGGCACAAGACACATTGTCACCTTGGTCTTTATATCTTGGTGTATAACGTCTAGTGCTACATCAAACATGTGATTGCTCACTTTATTGCAGCATAACGTGTCATTCTTCTCTTTCATTCACTTTCTATCTTGTATCATTCATCTTATCCCTCATTTATCATTTCATTCATTTCTAGAGAATACCCATGTTTTTCCAACCCGCCTATCCTCTCAAGGGGGCATCATCATCATTATCATATCCTATATCATCATCCCATTTCTTCATATCTTTTACATCATCATATTCTTCTAGCATCCCATTTCTTCATCCATCTCCCTTGTCACTTTTTTTTAAGTGGTTGTGGCATCATTGTTTTTTCCATCATCATCCCTTAGCTTCTTTGAAATGATGTTACTCAACATAAATCTCATCATCTCAAACATCATCTCAAAGAGGGACAAAATGTAGACACCCAAAATTGTCCATGTCATAACATTACCTAGTCGATACATGACTTTGTAAGACATCTTGTAATATTTTACCCTAGGTCATTACATTATCCCACTTATCCCATTTATTCCACTTTATCACCTTCCCAATTAATTAAATAAATATCATTTATTTAATTAATTCCCTTTCACATGTCTTAAAATAATTCAAATTAAATATTTGAATTAATCTCTAACTTATTACCACATTGCAACATGTGTCACATGACTACAACTCTTCACATGAACAAATAATTCAAATAATTTTATTATTTAAATAAAAGAATCCCACATCCTAATTTTAGCCTCATGTCATAACCCACTTAATGTGTGTCATAGACACTAAAATCAACTTTTAATCCTAGCCATACACATCACCCATTTGAATTTTAATCTTGGTCATCAAATCAAATCACCCTTATCTTATAAATCAAGCCTTTCATAGGCCATTTGAGATCAATCTTCTTCTAGTATCCACACTCTGCCAAAATTTCCTCCTATCTTCTCATCTATCTATCTATTTTCCCTCTATCATCTCCATCTTATCGTTATGCTACAAAATTGAGCAATCAACAATCAAACCTTCAAAATCTTGCATGCTTATATGAGGTGGAGAAGAGCAATGGAGATAAATCAAATCTAGCTTGGAGATCAGTTTTCTTTGCTTTCTTGTTTTCATTTCATTCTAGTTTGTGCTCTATTGTGCTTGTTAGGGTTTCATTATAATTTGTTTATCAATTTTCCCTAAGATTTTTTTCCTAACTACAAGCAGATCTTCACCGAATAACATTGGTAAATTAGAATATTACGGTAATGTATCTTATTTATGGATTAGATAATATTGGATGCATAACATTAGTTAGGATATCATTATGGTAGTTTTTCTGCTTTATTATGATTAAGGTAATGTCATTCTTTATTTTGAATAAAATAATGTTAGGTGCATAATATTATTATTTGGGATGTCTTAATGATAATGGTATTCCTTATTATGAACAAGATAATGTTAGATGCATAATATTATTTAGAATATCTTTATGGTAATATCATTCCATTGTTAGGAATAAGATAATGTTAGATACATAATATTATCATTATGGTAATGTCATTCATTATCATTAATAAGATAATGATATGATGCACATTTGTGATATACAATAATGTTGTTGATGTTATTACTAATGCTAATTAGGAGTGAATACATTTTATGAGTACTAATTATAGGAATGATAATTATATGTTATACATATATTCCTATCACTCATATATGTCACTTAGGTAGAGTGAGCCATGTGTGGTATTATTAGTCCTTATTTGCTAATATATTTATTTGAGATTTACATCACTTTGTTTATGCCTTAACCATGGTGGGAAAAAGGGAAATTTCCAAGAAGGTAAATCAAGGGGTCCTCTTCTAGATACGCCACCCAAATGAGGGGACAAGATGGGTCCCATGGGCCAAAGGGGTACTATCGTTGTCTCAATGGGTATTGCCTTTGGGTCTAGTGGAGTTGAGCTACCAAGACACTTTCTCGCAACTTCTAATCAACCCTCATGGTGTAATGATGTTTTAATACATATCCACACCAGGGATAAGGGAAAGAAGATTGTCAAGGGAGTACAGCGAGAGGGCACCTTCTAGATATGCCACTCGGGAGGGGACAAGATGAGCCCACATGGGCCAAGGGGGTAATTTTCGTTGCCTCAACGGGTGCCACCCTTGGGTCTAGAAGATTTGGCTACCAGGACACCAGTTACAACTTCACTTACCCTACAAGGATTGTTGAGGGAGTACAATGAGAGGGAACCTTCTAGATATGTCACCCAAGAGGTTTCAAGATGAGACCACAGGGGCCAAGGGGGTACTTTATGTTGTCTCAACAAGTGCTACCCTTGGGTCTAGAAGAGTTGGCTACCAAGACACCCGTTGCATCCTCACTTACCGTACCATGTTGTCATGAGTTTGTCAATACTTAGAATATGATTACTTGCTAGTATTGCTATCGTGATAGATAATTATAATCTTTAATTATGGTGATGATTTCTAACCTATGTGCAGGGCTTCAACCAAGAAAGAAAGGTACTCTCTAAACTCATTGTTTATTTAAGAAAGAAAATTAGGGAAAATTTGAGTATTCCCATTTAGGGACATTACAGTGGTATCATAGCATCTTTCATGTCATCCTGTGTGTGCTTGAGTTGGTTGATTGCTTGCTTGAGCTACTTGTTTTCCTGCTTGAGCTGGTTGCTTGTGTGCTTGAGCTAGTTGTTTTCCTACTTGAGCTACTTTTTTATGTGCTTGAGCTATTTGTTTTCTTGCTTGAGCTATTTGTTTTCCTACTTGAGCTACTTGCTTGTGTGCTTGAGCTAGTTGCTTGCTTGCTTGAGCTACTTGTTTGCTTGTTTGAGCTACTTGCTTGTGTGCTTGAGATAGTTGCTTACTTGCTTGAGCTACTTGTTTTCCTGCTTGAGCTACTTTCATGTGTGCTTGAGCTAGTTTCTTGCATGCTTGAGCTAATTTCTTGTCTACTTGAGTTGGTTTCCTACTTGCTTGAGCTAGTTGCTTGCATGCTTGAGCTACCTACTTGTCTACTTGAGCTGATTTCCTACTTGATCGAGTTGGTTTCTTGCATGCTTGAGCTACCTACTTGTCTACTTAAGTTGGTTGCCTACTTGCCTAAGCTAGTTGCTTGCATGCTTGAGCTACCTACTTGTCTACTTGAGTTGATTTCCTACTTGCTCGTGTTGGTTTCTTGTGTGCTTGAGCTACCTACTTGTCTACTTGAACTGGTTGCTTGCTTGGTTGAGCTTGTTTTCTTGATTGAGCTACTTGCCTGCTTGGTTGAGCTACTTGGTTGTTTTCCTTAATTTTTGATCCATGTGGGTCTGAGTTATACCGATTCACAAACTCCAACTGGTGGGTTGAGAGTTATAGAGAAATAATAGCACTTAATATTTTCCTCATAACTAGAATAACCATCATTGGGTTGGAACTTCCAACTCTTATAAAAGCTAATATCATCACCACAAGGAGTAACATCTTAAAATTACACATCTTAGATTATGATTGCTCGAGGGAAAGCAATCTTGGGTGGGGAGGACTGTCATATCCTTCAAATTGTAACACTGAAATATAGAAACCATGGAATACAAATAAATAGAAAATACATATAAATATGACAATTCCATTTCAATTATGATTACCCAAAATAATATTATAATTATCGACATAAATGACTACCATAAATATTATAATATCAATACCATAAATAACAAATATAAAATAACCCAAGCCCAATTCACAGACTAAATATCAAATATAAAATAAGCAAATATAAAGAAAATAATAATTGGCATATGAAGTAGTAAAGAACAAACACACAAATGAATATCCATACATATATAAATGAATGTAATCTAAAACATCATTATAATTATAATTATACTATGTGTTATTATCAATAAACCAAAAGCTAAAAGCATCGGTGAGCTAGAATAGCATTAAGAATAACAAAAGACAAAATAACAAATAAAACAAAAGCCAAAAGTGAGCACAAGGAAATACATGACCATTCAAAGACCCATGGTTTGGGAAGGACGTGATCTTCCACCAAATCTTGGGGTATTTTAAGAGACACTTGGGAAACTTCAAAAACATCACGGGGTGGGGGAAGAAAGGAAAGAAATACCAAGGCATTGGTGGATAAGACAATAGGAGGATACTCAAAAATATTAAGAGCAGATCTTCATCGAATAACATTGGTAAATCAAAATATTACGGTAATGTATCTTATTTATGGATTAGATAATATTGGATGCATAACATCAGTTAGGATATCATTACGGTAGTGTTTCTGCTTTATTATGAATAAGGTAATGTCATTCTTTATTTTGAATAAAATAATGTTAGGTCCATAATATTATTATTTGGGATGTTTTAATGATAATGTTATTCCTTATTACGAATAAGATAATGTTAGATGCATAATATTATTAATATCATTCCATTGTTAGGAATAAGATAATGTTAGATGCATAATATTATCATTATGGTAATGTCATTCATTATCATTAATAAGATAATGTTATGATGCACATCTGTGATATATAATGATGTTGTTGATGTTCTTACTAACGTTGATTAGGAGTGAATACATTTATGAGTATTAATTATATGAATGATAATATATGTTATACATATATTCCTATCACTCATATATGTCACTTAGGTAGAGTGAGCCATGTGTGGTATTATTAGTCCTTTTTTGCTGATATATTTATTTGAGAATTACATCACTTTGTTTATGCCTTAACCATGGTGGGAAAAAGGGAAATTGCCAAGAAGATAGATCAAGGGGTCCTCTTCTAGATACGCCACCCAAATGAGGGGAAAATATGAGTCCCATGGGACAAAGGGATACTGTCATTGTCTCAACGAGTATTTCCTTTGGGTATAGGGGAGTTGAGCTACCAAGACACTTTCTCACAACTCCTAATCACCCCTCATGGTGTAATGATGTTTTAATACATATCCACACCAGGGATAAGGGAAGGAAGATTTTTGAGGGAGTACAACGAGAAGGAACCTTCTAGATACGCCACCCGGGAGGGGACAAGATGAGCCCACATGGGCCAAGGGGGTACTTGTCGTTGCCTCGATGAGTGTTTCCCTTGGGTATAGAAGAGTTGGTTACCAATACACCTGTTGCAACTTCACTTACCCTACGAGGATTTCTGAGGGAGTACATCGAGAGGGAACCTTCTAGATACACCATCCAGGAGGGTTCAAGATGAGCCCACATGGACCAAGGGGGTACTTGTCATTGTCTCAACGGGTCCTGCCCTTGGGTCTAGAAGAGTTGGCTACCAAGACACCCAATGCATCCTCACTTATTGTACCATGTTGTCATGAGTTTGTTAATACTTAGAATATGATTACTTGCTAGTATTGCTATCGTGATAGATAATTATAATCTATGATTATGGTGATGATTTCTAACATATGTGTAGGGCTTCAACCAGGAAAGAAAGGTACTCTCTAAACTCATTGTTTATTTAAGAAAGAAAATTAGGGTGAATTTGAGTATTCCCATTTAGGGACATTACACCACGTGTCCCATACAATGGTGGGGCCCAAAATATTCCAAATTCAAAAAGCGGCAAACTCTAATGGATCAATGGTGGCTATGAAGTGATGTGGCTACATCTTACCCCTTCCCTGCGCCCTTGCTTGATTTTAATATTCATTAAAATAAGGTCACGGGCTAGTGGGTGAATGACATGTTTCCTCTTGTCAGTGGGACCCATTGAACTTCAAAGGTAGTGAACACTCCGTTTAACAAGATTGATGGTTGAGATGGGGTGACGTGGGTCAATCTTAGTCGTTCCCTGCCAACTCGTGGGGGAGCCATCCTCATCTCTCATCTCTCAATGGAAAAGCAGGGAAGTGCCACCTAGTAAAATCAAAACCGTCAATGAAGCATTATTGAATGGGAAATATTAATGATTTTTTTTGGAAAACGGTTGAAGGCATTATTGAACGCACTACTAAAGGGGCCTTTTATGCACAAGATTTGAAAGTGAGCTGGATCTTTTGATTTGAACTGTTCGTCATGTTCAGACATCATCCACTAAGGCAAAGGCTTAGGAAGGTAAAGTGCACACATATTGAGGGCTTTTGATTTAATCTGAGCCTTTCCCCATCTCCCCGCTGTTGGAAGTTGCATGTGGATTAAACCCAATAGGAGAGCGGGGAGGTTGACACATGATTTTCCAAGTGCTAGTAAAGATGGTGGAGCCCGCGAGTGACTTGGTGGCTTTTCCACGTGGATTATTTTTTATTTGTTGATGGTGATGGAGGTCTACAGCCAGCTTTTTCAAACATATTTAACTTAATCTTGATTATTTTTCAGTCCATCTCACTGTGCAATCAACGATCAACATTCAAAGTTGAGTTTGAAGGAAAGTGAGTCATTCTGGTTCGCTTGAGTGAACCATAATGGTGGATAAGATGCAGAGCTACCAAATTAGAGAGCTTTAAAACCATAAAAAACTTTCCTTAAAGTGTAATTACAAATTATTAAAAACATTCTACGCACTCAAGGAGTTCGTGCTACGATTTTCAAGCTTGTTCGATGATAAAATTAGGGTTTTTCAGTGTCTGCAAAACCAGTAAGTGAACATCAATGCCTTGCTTCTTAATTGCTTAAAACTTGCTTAATTGTGCTCGCTCAATCGTTCTATCATTAGGGGTTTCTTGTTTATGCATTTCATTTAAGGTTTGATGTTCGTTTCGAACAATTAGCTTGTCTTGTTATTGTTTGTGGCAAACTCTTGCCCAAGCTATAAGCTTTTATTTTTCCGAAAAGAAACCCTAGCCTACACAAACCCTAGGATCATGACACCAAAAGCTAAAGTGTTTGTGTCAAAGGAGCAACCCTCTAGTTTTGAGCCCCCAGTTAGACCCCTTGTTCAAGACCTAACTAACCAACTAAAACCCTCCACCTCTGAAAAATTGAAGGGTCAATTTCTATTTCGTTGTACACAAAATATGGAGGGCCTTGTTGACAAACAATGTACTATCAAGGATGTAGCATTTCCCTACACTGGATGGGTAATGTTTAGCTATTGGTTTGGCAATAGAAACTGTGGAATTCTTGTGGGAAACCCCTCAAATTTGGATTTGGGGAAATTAATTGTATCAAATGTCTATATAGGTGTTGACCTATTGAAGGCAGTAGCTGCAAACTATGATCTAGTCACAAGGACTGTGAGGACATTGATGGTATTGAAATGGTCAAGGTCACAAGGGTTGAAATTTCTAAATTTTTCCAACTTATTGAGTACAGTGATGATATGGTGCCAATTGATGAGAAGGCACTAAGGGCATAATATGAGAAAATGAGGCACACTTTCAATATTTTAGTGTTGTAGCACTATCTAGCATCTGTGGATGGTAGAATGATCATCTTGGGGCCTTAAAAAAAAATTCCCTACCCTATCAACTATTTTATATCTTACTTCCAAAGAACTTTCTATTCTTTGTGTCAAATTATTGGTTATGACCCAGTTACAGGCATGCCCATGGCCTGGATGTATATGGCAAGACATATCCAACATCCTACATGTTGCACACTATATGATTATGGAGGATACCTGGCAGAAAGGATTCATGAGGGCCTGGTTCAATTGAAAGAAAGTAAATATGGGGTTAGATTCTATTGGTATTCATTTTTTATGTACATGTTTTTGTTCAAAGATGCTACATAGTTTGGTAAAGGCATAACACTGGAAAAGAAGGAAGGTAACTTGGATTTGCCTACATTCAATGGTGGACCAATGTCCTAGATAAAGATGACAAGAAATTTGATTATGTGATGTTTGAGGATTTTTTTTCCTCCAAGTTGAGAAGAGTATTGATGGTAAACATGCCAAGGATTCTTCCAGCCTTGCATGATTTTTTGAGGCCTAAGGATAGAAGGCCAGACTTAGGTATTGATCACAATTGGGAGGATATTATCCCTTATCCTACCAACATAATTTTGAGGGTATATGGCACAATTGTCTCATCCCATATGTTTCCAAAGGATGTACTAGAAAGAATTGGCTTTCTTGAAGTTATGTGGCAACTAGGTGTGAGATAAGAGGGATTCACTACACACAAGTCTCTTTGTTCTCAAGAGATTCCTAGGGAACAAACTTCCCTTATCCACCTCAACATAAGTTGAATGAATAAATTTCAAAGGAAATGTATACATGTTAACTATCAGAGAAGACTACTTCGGATTTCGAGAGAGTAAAACTTCTAGATTTTTGTCTCTAATAGAGGAGCTCTTAGCCAAAGGATGGTAGTGTGGATTCAGGACACCAATGCGGTGCGCTGGTGTCCAAATGGCACATTGGAATCCTGAGCAACAAAGAACTTAGGAACTTAGGCGGGAAAAATAGAGTTTCAATTCTTAGCCCAGATCTAATGTCTATTTAACAGAACGATAAAACAAAGAACAAAAACTATGAGAAAATACAATTACTTGGAGAAAACTTACCCTCAATTGGATGTCTGAGTCTTCTCTTTAAGCCCTGCTTTGCAACCTACACACAAGACAAATGAGGGGAAATTGTTGGGGCTGTATTGGGGTCTGCTACAGTCAGACCCTTGCTTTGGTGTTCTCACCTCCATGGATAGCCAGATAGAAAGAGAGTGTAACTGAAATGGACAAGGAGGTGGTGAAAGAAAAACCCACTTCAAGAGTAGAACCTGCACCACCAAGTAGCAAATGAACAAAGAGATCTAATCTATTCACAAATAGAAAAGAGTGAGAGCATTACCAACAGGCCTCGACCCCCTCTTGAACACACAGACGCACTGTTGAATGCTTGCTAGAGAGCTTTGGTTGTTGGAGGGACCTCAATCCGACAAAGCTTCACTTGTAGAAGTGTTGTTGTTAAGAGTGAAAGAGATTGAAGTTGAAGAGGGAAGCTTGATTGAATAAATGAACCCCCAAAATGAGAGAAAATGAGGGCTTTTGTTGCATGCAAGGGTGGCAAAGAGTTGTTACTCCTGAAAATCTAATTGCTAAGACACGTGTCAAGAGTCAAGATTCAAGATTCTCCATTTCAAACTCAAAAAATTGCCAAGACGCTAGCGTGCCGCGCAGATGTCCACATTCCATCCAGGCATCCAAAGCATAAGTTTTTATGAAATGTGTCATCAGGCTACTATTGCTTCACCATTGGTCCACATGGAGCTGGAATCGTGAAATTCTGACCCATGGGATTTTCGCCATTAATGCGTTTAGGTGTCATAAATGCTAGGAAAAGTGCTAAAATGCAAAATTTCCCCTAGGTGCAATTCAACGACATTACATTTTTCCCCCACTTTAGTGGGCTTTATTTTGGGAAAAATCGACCACTAAAGTAGAGAAGAAGAATTTCACCCAAACTTTGAAGTTTTATAGATTTGCATGTCAAAAGAGAGTGCCTTAGAGGTCACCGAGGTCAAGCCGACCAGTCCTAAAGGTTCCCCCCAGTAACTGAGCTCAACAAGCGGTGCAAGAATAGGTGTGAAAAATTGCACAAATTTATACTCTGCAAAACTCAAATTTAAGTTAGTCTCAAAAATTGAAAGAAGCTACAACAGCAAGAAGAATGGTCAAGAAAAATTCAATGATTTGGAAGAATATGGTGAAGAGGTGACTATATGCCCCCTCTTGATTTTTCCCCCAACTAGGTGGGGTAAAATCAAGGGAAATTGGGGAGCCACAAACTCTAAGAAAAATGGGCCCCGAGGGGCCTACATATACCTAGGTGGGCCACGAGAAGGGTCATTTGCACTATTCATCTTGAGGATTTTGCTAAATTTTATGAGAGAAAAGTCATCAAAATGTCGAGCAGACATAGTTACAAGGATCTGAGGTTGGACCAACTATGTGTAGGAATTGTTGAGGGCGTCAAGGTCAACCAGGTAAGCCCCAAAACCACTTCGTAAGTCATTATTTAGTGATTTTCTTACATGTTTTTGGAGTTTTTGATGTGCATGCATCCTAGGCACATGCATACATCTTCAACATGCATGTGCATCTTTAGCACGCACTTCCATCCAAGATGGGCACTGGAATCCCGAGGATGCGTTGGTGTCCAAGGGGTGTGTTGTTGTCCCAACGTCATTAATGGTGACCAGGACGCTTGCATGGTGTGCAGACGTCTACGTAGCACGCATGCATCTTCCAATACTTTTTACTTAGATTTTTCATAACTTGCAGTGTACTGACACACATTTAATTTTTCTTTCATAGGACTATCCAAAGATCAAGGAGCATCTCAGAGAGCGGGTGCTTCACCTACTATGAGATCAGAGGGACCAGTTGACTGATGATGAGATCTCACTTCTACAGCGGGTCAGGCTTTGGAACGTGTATACCATGCCAAAGATGTTATACCACGACCACATGTTGATGGCATTGATAGAGCGATGGGCTGCCACTACCTCTAGCTCTCAATTACCGACTAGAGAGATGACCATCACATTGGAGGATGTTTACCATATCCTCGAGCTTCCCATTCATGACCGATGGGTGGCGATTGATGATACACGCTTAGCACATGAACGATCAAATGGGGTTCTCTACTGCTCTGGTTAGACAGACGTAAAGGACAGGATTGGGCACATTTACACCCGATGGTTCAACCAGGCTCAGACCGTTGCCCCTCTGATACATCGCATCATGGTGGTTACTGTCACCATGAGGGTCACCATTGATGCACGGGGCTCTCACCTACATAGGGGCCTCATTCATACCATTCGAGCAATGGTGGAGCGATGGACCATATTCTCATGGGGACACATGTTGATGCACCTCTACTAGGAGCTCGGTCGGTACGTCCATTATGAGTACCATAGCCTCACAGCATGCACACTTCTTCAAGTGTGGGCTTTCATCCACATCACGTGCACCATGCCAGAGGCATATCCATAGGTGCATAACTATGTTGTCCTGATGGCCCACTGGTGCAAGCTCAGTCAACAATGGAGGCATGAAGAATTGCAATTAGACACATTGACGCTAGACAGTATTAGATGGAGACCCTACCGAGCCTTTCAGTGGGGATGATCACAAGTTCCTCTGGAACCTGTAGCGCAACCAATTCATCCTCGGTTGTATAGATTATATCATTATGCGATATTACTAGAGCCGGGTCATGTGACAACATGGATAGGTTCAGACCATTCCTCCTCCTATCCTGACATACACCCAAGCTGTGTGGAGTGTGGTGAGGCTTGAGGATCGTTTGCATCCTACCTTGGCAAATGTGGACCTCTCTGACGATGATGCTGACGATACTAACCTGCCGCTTATGGGCACATTAGATAGCGTTGATGTGGACAAGGCCTTTTCAGCATGGTAGGAAGCACACTATCACACCCCAACTTTTCCAACAAATTCCCATAAAGGGGATCCCAACTTGTAGGGGGATGTGCCACCACAACTAACCCAGCAAAGGCAGAGGCAGCAAGGAGGAGCAAGAGGAGCAGGAGCAAGAGGCTAGGGTGACACCATTGAGATTTGAGAGGCGGAAAAGGATGTCATCCCCTCCACAATCCACTCTTGTTTCATCAACCCCACCAACCCTTGTCACATTTGGGGCAACCCCTGACACCGGCGGTGCAGGACCGAGTGCACCTCCTCCCCCTGACCCATTTTGGAAGCCAGGGGACCCAAGAATGACAGTTATTTATGTTGTTTCATTTTAGCATTTCCATATTTTATCTTGTGTATATACATATCATGTTTCAATTCCATACACTTCATGATACTGATGTACTCTCTGCTTTTGTGGTTCTAGTGGATACTCAAGGATGGAGTGGGTTCTTCACCTAGTGCATATCAGAGGTGGCCCCTGCTATGCCTATCAAGGGGATAGTTCTATATGCCTACTGGCTAGCTTCAATGGGACAACATTTCCACCTTTTTGAGCTGATAGCATGTCTAAGGACTGTGTATGAGGATGAGTGAGCAGAGGTGGTGCAGAGGATGGTTGATGTCACCACAACGCAGGGGCAACGTGACCAGCTGTCAGTGGAGTTGTGGGTGACACTCGTAGAGCGAGATGTGGCCGTGACGAGGGCTGATGCCACTGAGGAGGTGCATGACACCCTTCAAAGCTATCTTGATGATATTGTGGGACAACCAATAGCCGTGATCTCGATAGGTGATCAACAACTCTAGTAGGAGCTATTGTAGGTGCGGATGTAGATATGCTCTCTTTAGGGAGAGATTAGGTGGATGCACACATCCCTGTCTAGATCACGCTCACACTGCTCCAGATCCGTCTCCATCGTGCAACCCCTTCCCAAGCCATAGCCGCAGCCAAAGTTAGAGGGTTCCTAGAGCCACATGTCACAGCCATAGAGAGTTCCCATTTTGTACATCATTTTTGTATTCACGACATATATTTGTAGATCTTTTTTGTACATACATTGATACACATATTCAGTAGCCACTCATTTTTTGACGACAGTGGCCCAATACATGTACATGACATTTGATATAATATATATATATATATATGAGATATTGATTCCAACATTATGGCATTGTATACTTTGATGTGTATGTTTCTTTACTTTCATGTATGTTGATGCTATGGATGTTATGTATGTGTATGGATGTATGTTTACATTAGATGCTATGATGATTTAATGAACACACATGGATGTATGTTAATTAAATACAATAATGATCTAATTGCCTTAAAAGATGTAATGTAATGCATGGATACACAACATAGTAGGATACATGTATGTATGACACACACACACACACATGATAACATCATAACACAAATTTTTTTCCATAAAGTGTTAATGAATGATGTCAACATATGCAATGGTACAACCCTTAAAGAGTGAACACCACATATATGACACATTAGACACTATGCATAGTATCAACGAAGATGCATTGCATTAATAGATTCTTTTAAGAGTGTTCCATCCATAGATGATAATCCATAAGCACCCGAACCATACACGAAGATGACAATCTAAGGGGCTAACCAATTAGGACTGAATTTTCCCCATTGATCAAGTGGCACATTTACATTTCTTTGATTCTCATAGAGAACCAGGTCACCTATATTAAAAGTTATAGGAAGTACACTTTGATTATATTTTTTGGATAATGATCGTTGATAAGCTTTAAGATGATCAAGGGCATGTCACCGGTGCTCATCGAGCATCTCTAATTGATGCAAACGATTAGCTCAGTAAGTCTCATCGTCAATTGACCCTTTAAGGGAAACCCACAAAGATAGAATTTCCAACTCCAAAGGAATGATAGCTTCGACACTATACACAAGGTTCTAAAGCGTCGCTCCTATCACCATATGAACACTCGTGCAATAAGCCCATAAAGCATATGGGCTATTGAACATGCCAATCCTTACTGTGCTTATTAATTTTTTTGCAAAGAATAATCTCAAGAGTCTTATTAGAAACTTCTACTTGGCCATTGGATTGAGGATAATATGGTGTAGAAAATCTATGTTAAATGTGAAACTTATCTAGGAATTGCTTTACTTCTTTGTTCTTGAATGGTGTACCATTATCAGAAACAAGTGTAGCAAGCATTCCAAATGAGAAATAATGTTGTTTAACAGAAAACTACAAATAGCCTCAGCGTTCGTGGATTGAAGTGGGATGGCTTCGACCCATTTCGTGAAGTAATATGTAGCAGTGATAATGAAAGTATGTCCTTTAGAAGAAGGAGGTGATATTTTTCCAATAATATCCAACCCCCATTTTGCAAACGGCCAAGGAGAGGTCTGGTTTTGTAACTCTTGTGCAGGTGCATGAATAAGACAACTATTCTATTGACATTGAGGGAAATTTTTAACAAAATCAAAGGAATCGTGTTCCATCGTTTGCCAAAAGTACCCCATGTGTATCAATTTCCTCACCAGGGATTTACCACCAAAGTTTCCACCCCTAGAGCCTAAATGGGCTTCTTTAAGGGAAAGGAATATTTCTACTTTAGTGAGACATCGAAGAAGCAAGCCATTATAATATTTTTTGATAGAGAACATCAGACAAGATTGCATAACGAGCTGAAATTTTTTGCATATGAGTGCAATCATTTTCCATCGCATCGTCAAGAAATTTTCCAATTTTTAGGTAGTTATAAATATTATAAAACTATTCTCCCGAGTCTAGGTGAGAACACAAAAAAGCATCGGATTCAAGTTGATCAAAAATAGTTGGAGACTGAAGGACCTGAACCACAAAGTGGTATTCTTTTGTATCCTCATCTGAAGGTACCAAGGAAGTAGCGCTTGCCAAGGCATTTGCATGTCTATTCTCTCTCCTTGGGACACTGTATATCATGAAAGAGGAGAACCATTTAAGCAAGGACAAAGTGAGGTCTTGATATAGAGACAACTTACTTTGTTTAGCTTGATAGGTTCCCGTAATCTGATTCACAATAAGCTCAGAATCACCCAATATGAAGATGTCTTATTTTTAGTGTGATTGTGACACGCAAGCCAACAATGAGGGCTTCGTACTCAATGATGTTATTAGTGCAGGGAAAGTCCAATCAAAAGGAGAGAGGGATTGGCTTACCTTCGAGTGATATTAGAACCACACTTGCTCCAGATCCAATATGAAATATCAACCCATCGAAGTACATTTTCCATTCAGGGTCATAATTGATTGCAAGAATGTTCTCATTAGGAAACAAGTCTAAGCCCGGGAAAGAGCGAGATGAGGGAGCGTTGGCCAATTGATTGACAATTGCTTGACCCTTTATCAACTTCTGAGTAATAAACTTTATGTCAAACTCAGAGAGTAACATCACCCATTTCCTAACCTCCCAAAAAGGTCGATACTAGAGAACAAATGCTTTAGAAGGTCACTTTTTACAATGACATGTGTTTCAGCATGAAGAAGGTAATGCCTTAGCTTCTACATAGCAAAGAAAAGAGCAAGAGATTGCTTCTCCATGGAGGAGTAACGAGTTTCATAATCAACCAAGACACTACTAATGTAGTAGACCGCTCTTTCTTTCTCGACATCATCATACTGAGCAAGAAAAGTTGCTAAAGCATATGGTGATGCCATGAGGTATAGAAAAAAGGGTCTATCATGCATAGCTGACATTCGTATGGGAGGATTGATTGAATAGGCTTTTATTGACTCAAAATATTTATGGCACTCTTCATCCCATATAAAGCGAACATATTTCTCTAACAAATGAGTGAAAGGAAGGGTACGATCAGCTAGTTGAGATATGAATCTTTGAATTGCCTAAATATTCCCTTGTAAACTTTGCAACTCAATGATATTCCTAGCTGGAGGCATGTTAACAATAGCATCGATCTTATGTGTGTCGACCTTGATTCCATGATGAGAGACTATAAATCCCAAAATTTTACCTGCGTCCACGCTGAAGACACACTTATGAGGATTAAGTCTCATCTTATAGAGTCGAATCCTCTCAAAAATAAGATGAAGGTTCTTTACATGATCCTGACGGGTTATAGACTTTGCAAAGATATCGCCAACATAATCTTCTAAAATCTTATGAATAAAGTCGTGAAATATTAGGGTCATTTCCCATTGGTAAGTAGCTCCTGCATTCTTTAACCCAAAGGGCATGACCACATAATAGAAAGTACCCCAAGGGGTAGTGAAGGTTGTCTTGTACTGATCTTCTGGATTAATATGGATCTGATTGAAACCTGAGAAGTCATCCATGAAAGATAGTAAGGCATGGCCCGCAATTGAATCCACAATCATATCTATATTAGGTAGCGGAAAATCACCTTTAAGAGATGCCTTATTGAGATCATGAAAGTCAATGCATATATGAATACGACCATTAGGTTTACTAATAGCGCAATATTTAAGATCCAATAGGAGTAGTCGATTGGATGGATAAAGTCTGCTTTCAACAACTTCTCTATCTTATTCTTAACCAACAACACAACCTTGGGATTAATCTTTCAGATTTTCTGCTTAACTGGCTTAGCATCAGGAAGACGATATTGTGAACCACTATAGATTCATCTATATTGGGCATGTCCTCATATTTCCAAGCAAAGATATCTAGATGAGAATTTAGGAGATCAGAATGTTCCTCTGCTTCTTCCAAAGAAAGGAACGTTCCAATCTTAATCATCCTTTCAAAAGACTTAGAATCCATAGAGATTTTAGTAGTATCTCCCTTGAGGAGGGAACTATTATCTCCAGGATGCGATATCGAGACACCATCCTAAACATTAGCTAATGGGTCTTCCTCATCAACACTCAAGACAGATTCTCCAAAATATGCACGTTCATTCAAGCGATATGGGAATCATCTTTTATGATGGAAAGGAGGAAAAGGGGATTAGGCACCTAATAATTCCTCAAGTTCATCATCTGAAGAGAAGACATCTAAAGGGACTTTCTCATCCTACACCCCATAACCAAGTGGTTCAACCAAAATTATATTAACACTCCACCAAGGTTTTTGCTTAGATTTTTCAATAGAGCATCCCAAACCCATTTAATGCTTACGAGGATTGAACTAGATAGGAACTTGGATTCCTTTCTCAATACATTCAAGGCCTTTTTTCCCGTAGCTATACTTAGAAGCAAGTCTATATTTGAAACCATAGCGGGTTTGTAAAAATTTGGAAGGTGGTGGTTCCACGTAGAGAGCTTCATTACACCAATGAACATCAAACACATCTACGAAAGAACAACCATCTCCTTTACTCAATTCGAAAACATTAACCTCCTTTGTAGGAGTAGAACCATCCTCCTCAATAGGGGAAGGACTGGTCTCTTGAACAGGATCACAGTTTTCCTCCTTAACAGGAGTATCATTTGCTTTTTCATCAAAGGCATTCGAGGTTATCAAAAGTTTCAAATGAGTGGGACTCACTTTGTATTCTCCAATAAAGAATTCAGGGAATTCCAAAGACCCCCAATCATCGCCAAGAAAATCATTTTATTTAGAAGAAGTAGATAGGGAAGACTTAGGACTTTCTGCTTTAGGTGGTTCATCTTTAATGATGTTCACTTCGGGGAAAACCTCTACAAAGGGTATCATCAAGGAACATATCATAGCATTCGAAGTTAAAGATGGAATATAATTCTTAAGAGTGGAGACAACTGAATCCCGAGTAGCGGTCGCTAGTTCACAAAGGTGAACAACTTTCAGGTCAGCTTTGACTGTGACCACATGATTATTTGCAACAAACTTTAGATAACGATGTAGAGTGGAAGTTACGACACCCATAGCATGAATCCAGGGTCTCCCCAAAAGAAGATTGTAAGGTAAAGGGCTAGGCATCACATAAACCAAAGTGGGTAAGGTAATGGGGCCTAGTTGCAAAGGCAATATTATCGTGCCTAAAGCTCAACGACCAACATTATCGAATCCACAAATGTATAAGGAAGAAGCAGCTAGAGAAGATGAATCAAATTTAATCTTAGGTAGTAGGTCGTTACCACAAACATTGAGAGTTGAACGATTTTCAATGAGGGTACGCCTAATACCAATAGTATTAACATTAAATATAGTCATTAAAGGATCTACATGCTTCTACACATCTGGAGGCGGGAGTTCTTGCGGATAGAATGCAATATTCGGTGAATCCGCGTGAATATGGTCCATCAACACATTAACATTTGTCGGCCTAGTGGAAGCAAGTAAGAGAATCTTCTAAAAGGCTTCCTAAAGCATTTCCTGATAAACTGAGGTGGTTTGAAGCAAATCCCAAAGTGAGATCTTGGCTGGAGTAACACAGAGTTGCTCGACAAGATCATAATCACCTGGTGCTTTAGTCACAAATTTAGGTGTTGAAGGAAGGCTTGGTTGAGAAGGTGGTAAGGAAGTAGGAACTTGAGTAGGTTGAGATGTAGGAACATAAGTTTTTTGATCCAATTTCTATTTGTTTCTTCTTGTATTATGTGTTCCTGATAGCATTGTAAGAAGTAGAGTCCGTCGCTTTTACAAAACTTGAATATAAATATGGTGAATCATCATGATATGAAATCCCATAGACAGAACGATCCTTCTTAGGATAAGGGCTAGTTGGGGTCAAGTAAATGACGAGTTTCAGAGGGCTTAGAGGAGCCACAAAGACCACCACAACATTTACTGACTCATCATCTAGTAGAGAAGAGGTTTTCTTGGGAGATTTACGGAAAGGGGAAGGAACTTCTAAGAAATCATCTAAAGCATCATCCAACATGTCGAAATATTCCTTAGAAAAAACATTATCATAGACATGGAAACATTGTAAATCTAGATCTAACATGGTTCACGTCAAGTTCACCAAAATGTGAGATAAGAGGGATTCACTGCACACAAATATCTTTGTTCTCAAGAGATTCACAGGGAACGAATTTCCCTTATCCACCTCAACATAAGTTGAATGAAGAAATTGAAAAGGAAATGTATACACATTAACTATCAGAGAAGACTACTTCGGATTCTAAGAGAGTGAAACTTCTAGATTTTTTCCTCTGATAGAGGAGCTCTCAACAAAAGGACAATAGCGCAGATTCAGGACACCAGCGCGACACGCTGGTGTCCAAATGGCACACTAGCATATTGAGCAACAGAGAACTCAGGAGCTCAGGTGGGAAAAACAAAGTTTCATTTCTTAGCCCAGATCTAAGGTTTTTTTAACATAACGATAAAATAGAGAAAAAAAACTATGAGAAAGTACAAGGAGGACTTGGAGAAAACTTACCCTCAACTGAATGCCTGAGTCTTCTCTCCAAGCCCTGCTTTGCAACCTACATACAAGATGAACAAGGGGAAATGTTGGGGCTGTATATAGGCCTACCATAGTCAAACCCTCGCTTTGGTGTTCCCACCTCCACAGGCAGCCAGATAGAAAGAGAGTGTAACTGAAATGGATAAGGAGGTGGTGAAAGAAAAACCCACTTTAGGAGTAGAACCCGTACCACCAAGTAGCAAATGAACAAAGAGATCTAATCTATTTGCAAATAGAAAAGAGTGAGAGAGTGTTACCAACAGGCCTCGACCCCCACTTGAACACATGGACACACCGTTGAATGCTTGCTAGAGAGCTTTAGTTGTTAGAGGGACCTTAGTCCAACAAATCTTTGCTTGTAGAAGTGTCATTTTCAAGAATGAAAGAGATTGAAGTTGAAGAGGGAAGCTTGATTGAATGAATGAACTCCCAAAATGAGAGAAAATGAGGGGATTTGTTGCATGCAAGGGCAACAAAGAGTCGTTACTCCCGAATATCTAACTGTTGAGACACATGTCAAGAGTCAAGACTCATAAAACTGCCAGGATGCTAACGCACTGCGTAGACTTCCATGCGCTGCACAGGCATCCAAAGCATAAGTTTTCGGGAAATGTGTCATCAATTTTTTGCTTTGCTATTGGTCCACATGGAGCTAGAATTGTGAAATTCTGGCCCATGGTATTTTCACCATTAATTTGTTTAGGTGTCATAAATGCTAGGCAAAGTGCTTAAATGTGGAATTGCCCCTAGGTGCAATTTTGCAACATTACACTAGGAGATGTGGAGAATTGCCACTTGAAGGATCAAGGAAAGGGAACTTTCTTCCCTACATATACTTGTGTTTTAGATTTTTTTATGCAAAAAGGAGGGTGGAATAAAACCAATGATATACTCAAGCCTCTACGAATGAAAAGAGCAAGAGCAAGGAACCATGATCTCGAGGGATTCATGTCATGGTTGAAAATAAGGATTAGAAGCTCAAAGTTTATTCACAACTTCTATTTCCTGGAGGATGTAATTAGAAACATTTTTTATTTTCAGAAGCAGGATGACATAAAAATGAATTGGATTTCTTTTAATAAATTGCAAAATGAAATAAGACCAAAGGATCCACAATTTACTACTCTTGGGGAAATCCTAAATGAAATGCAAAGAATTGAGTATATGTTTCAGTATTTTGAGAGAGTAGTTGGGCACCTAAAAGGTGAAAGATTGATTCAAGAAAAGGGGAAGGTTGTTGCAATAGAAGAACAAGGTGAGGGGGGAACCCCTATGTTAGAAGGAATGCCAACTCATCAACCCCCAAAGGATAAGAAAGTTATTGTGTTCAAAAGAAGAAAAGATAGGGAAAAGGAGAAGAAACAAGCAGAGCAAACCTCTTCCCAGGAAGAGAAGTAAAGAATCCATTCACCAGTGCAACAAATGCCACCACTATCTCCTCCTAGATCAACTGCTCCTATAATTGTTGATATTGATTCTCCACCTAGACAAGCATCACCACCTAGATAGCCACCCCCAAAAGAAAAAATATGGAATCCAGTGGCCAAGTGGGTTATGAAGAGGATTCAGATGATGAAATCATAGTTACTAAGGAAGAAATGCAACAAGGAATGCCTTATCCACCCAGGGAGATGGTGACACAGTAGCTTGGTCTAAGATTGAGCAAGGCTGACCTCACTGGCATAAATAGCCAGGATGATGTTAGGGAGGAGGCATGTACAAAATTAATGGATGATGATTCTTTTGTAAAGTCTAAGGCCTTTATGGAATTTGCTTGGAGGGAAAAGAAGGATGATTTTTTCAATAAAATTGCAAAGGAGAGGAGACTGCATCCTGAGTTTCCTGATGCACTCATCTAGGCTAGAGTAATAAAATAAATGAAAGAAATTTTTCAAGAAATGACTCCTCGAGAGGGTAGAGAATTGGTAAGGAAAAGTGGTATTCTTTTATTACCAAAATGGGATTTTTCCTCTGCAATTGGATTTGATATAGTAAAGAGGTATGACAGACCTCTATACAATTCTAAAGAGGAGGAAACAATTTCACTGCAAGGATTTGCATTAAGTGAACAGTGGGATACATTGGCCATCTGTGCCCTAGATCCCAACACCAAGAAGCCAAACATTACAAAACGTGTTGCAAATTATAGGGGGGGATTAATAATAAAGAGAGTGTCTGATACTTTAGCTGTTGAGGCTACCACAATGTTAGTTAATGTTGCTCAATTCACAAAAGCAATAGTGGAGTCAATAACAACTAAGAAAGAGAAATTCAAAAAAAGAGTTATAATGATTTATTGATTGATTATAGAAAGAAGCAACAACAAATAATGTAGTTGCAAACTGAATTGGCATTATTGAAAGAAAAGATGCAGAATTTGCAACCTGGTGTGCCTACTCAAATAGATATTGCTTCTCCTTTTGATTCACAAGATCTAGAATCATCTTTCCCTGTCCCTCCCGTAAGTTCTTCATGGGAAATTGTGCCTTACAATATGGGAAATATGCCCATCTCAGTGGAAGGACCAAGTACTTCAAGTGCACAATAGGAAAAATACATAAGTAAAGAAGAATTTCTTACAAAGTTGAAAGAATATGAGGAGAAATGTAGCCAACATAATAAGGAGATTCTTGACAACAATTTGAAAATTGTAACTATAGTGTTGAAACATTTGAACAGAGGAGTTGATAAAAGATTAATTAGTATCCATGCTAATTATTTTTCCATGGCTGATGCAATAAATAATTTTGACATAGACAAAGAGGTAGCCATCCCACTCATGGAAGAATGGATTCCTAGACTTCAAGACTTGAGGTTAATGGTTGTAGGATCCAAACATGATGTGGATAAGCCTAAGATGATACAACCCACCCTTAGAAATGTAAATGGAATTCAAGAATTCCAAGGAAAAATTGAGTCGTTGGAGGCTAAAATAAGGGAGTTAGTTAAGAGCTTTCATGAAATGAATCATGGTCTCCTACCTGATATATTGAAAGATAGTGGTGATATTAAATCTCTACAGGAATGGAAAAAGGAGGGAAATGAGGTAATATCCAATCAAGCAACCAAGATTTGTAAGGAAGCAGATATGAGCATGCTAAAAAAGAACATGGACATGCTTGCTAAGGTAGGAGTTGCTTTGAAATAATTTGATAAGGAGGAAAATCAAGTTGTCACTAAATATGCTCCTTATAGGCAAAAGGTTGACAATATCATCACATTTTACTAGCCCACAAAAGAGGAGTTTCAAACATGGAATGACAAGTACCTTGATGTCCTTAAAGATTAAGCTATTGGGATAGTGAAAACAATTTTGGTCTTGAGTCTGCAAACATGGTGAATTATGGATGGGAGAAACACAATGCATGGCGTGGAACCAGTACAAATTAGGCCTTTAATAAAGTATGGATAAAATATTGTTTTCTCTCCAATTTGAATTTGATGATGAGGATGTAGACGTGGATGGTACTTTTTTCTCTTCTGTCTTTTTGCACTTTATGCTTTTCTTTAATTTATACTTGGAGTATGTGGGCACAATTTTGGAGCACATAGATATATGGCTGCATCAAATTAAAGATGCCTTTTGGAAGGCGGGATATGATCTTCATCGACAAATGAAAATAGCTTTTGTCTCATGTAATATTTCCCTCCATCTAAAATGCAAATATAACTACAGTAGGGAACATTTTGTATCTATCAAATAGAAATAGGACATGAGTAATTTCTAGCATGAAGCTTGTTTTTCTCCTTCGTTTCTATAAGAAGGAATTCAAGGCCAGTAGGGGTTCGTTGCTTGTTAATTGATCATAGAGCATTTCAAAGTTTTTTCTTAGGTTTTGAGTCTATAAATATGCTTATGTAATTTTTGATAAAAGTACTAGAAATTAAATGGAAAATGGTGCAAATTCGAGACCATTTCTCTCCTCTTGTACTTGTTTCATGAATTATGAATAATATGATCAAATATTATATTATTTGTCTTCATTGATTTCTAGTGGATGTATAGTTTTTTTATTTTTTTTAATTCAAAGAATTAATGGAAATGCTTGGATGAATCTATAGGTTCATGTAAATTGAGTACTAGGATCTTCATAAGAAGTTATGGTCAAGGATACAATGGAGGTGATATTGTAATGCAATATTATCAATGCTTAAATGATGTTATGTTTTAATATGTTGTCAAGTTATATGTGTGTTGAGATTGACTTCGTTCCTAGGTTAAGGCACTAATCTAAGTGTGTGTTCATGATACATCTTGTTGGTCGTTCAACAACAAATCAATCTTATGAACAAACTTTTCAAATGAACTGAAATTGTTACTATTTTATATTAAGTTTTTCCATTCTCATACTCTAAATGTTGAGTGTTGTCAAGGAGTAGCCAACTTCTTAATATATTCCATTTATTGAGTTGTTATATGAGAATTTATCTCATTTGCAATGTATTTGGTTAAGAATTGTTCTAGTCTTTAAATACATTGTAGGATCACCCTCCTAGGTCTTGTAGAGCCCAAAGTGTAGGAGGAAATCATCTCTACTTTCACTCGTTCATTGGCTAATCCCTTCAGGTTGCTGAGAATTGGAAATGGAAAAGTCCATAGGCTTCCTTGAAGACCAGTTTGGTTCTTGAAAAAAATCAACACCCTTCATTTAATTCGCGCGCCTAATCACACATATTACTTCCCTCAAGCTCTTCTACATGTCGATGTGTGCCACCTTACCGACTCAACTTTCTTTCTGAACAAAACACTTGGACAACTCATAATTAATATGGCTTGATGAAATAAACTGAAATGATCACCATTTAATTTTGAAATCTCAACTTTGCTTGATTCATGATCTTCGTACTGGCAAACCTCGAAGCACTGAGCACTAGTTTTGTGAGAATTTATTTGATTTAACTTTTAATTTTTGAGAAAAAGTGTACTTCCACCTCAACTTGCATTCCCAATATTTTTTTTCCAGACAACTATGTACTATATATTTCTCACGATTTTCTATAAATTTAGTACTCCCCTTCAAATTCTTCACTTCTATCTACAATTTCTTCAATTTTTTTCTTTTCTCTGCATGTGCTTTCTTGCTTCTTAGGCTATGGATACTCCAATTTGCCTCACTAGTGTCCAATTCCAAACTGGTTTTTTGGGCTGAATTACGGACCAGTGGCTTAGAAAAGTGTTCTTCCTCTAGACCCCTTCCACTAAAGCATTTCTACTCATGGTCATATTTTCTAGGAAATTTGGACAATGTTCTCGTTGTTGCTCATCCAACCATAGGAATTCCATCTACTAACGACATTCCCCAATTTCTAGAATAAGGGGAAATAGTTCCTCTTCTTCCCTTCCTTACTGCTCTAAATACCCCCAACCTTGGTGACCATAGGGACAACACCTACCTTGGGTACATGTTCCTTCAAGATGAAGAAGACCAAATCGACTAACCAGTCCACCAATTGTTCCAGCACAGTCTTTTGAACATCCAACCCTCCTTTTATTCTTTCTTTTATACTACTTTACCATGATAATTTTGTACTTTCATGTATATACGAAATATAATGATTTCTTTTCTTTTCTCTACTCATGCATGCATTTATTCTAAATGGTTTTATATTTTCAATTTATAGTAGCAAAATTGTTTTTAGAATTCAATCATCATGTGTTTTAGATTAAGAAGAATTTGTTAATGCTTAGAACAAAACCAGAAAGCAAGGAAAAAAACTACTAAAGAAAACTAACCTAATTAACTAAAATTTACCCTAATCAACCAGTTAACCCTAATTAATAAATTTACCCTAATTTCTACCACTAACTTCATAATGCTCTTAGTTCGAATACTGGCAGTTTTATCTTTAAATTCACTCGAATAACCTTTGGAACCTACTGTAACAGTGAATTATTTGAAATTTTCTACATTTAATAAATGAAAATTCAAATGCCTACTTACCAATAATTTGACTAAAATGTATGGAAATGACCTCATTAACAGTCAATTGCACACACCTTTTCCATCTTCTCAGTCTTGTACCTTCTTCTCGAATTTATTCATGGTTCTTCATTTTGTTTTGCTATGTTCCACGAACAATTGCATTTATTTCTTGATTCTCTTTCTCTCCAAGACTTCTTTGGTTCTCTGTCCTATCTTCAACCTAAACATCACTATTCAATTCATTAGGCTAGATCTTAATAAAATTTACATAATTATCAAAAAGAGAGAAAGTAAAAACTTGATACTCTACAATTTGTGTAAAATCAAAGATCTCTTCCCTTTTAGGTTGTGGATTCGCAATTAGGGGTGAAAATAATGCATCTCCTACTTATTTCACCCACTATTTATTATCGTTATTATCCACGTGTGTGAAGATTGGTGATTTTCTCTTTTCAAATTCACTCTTAAAACATGATATTCCCAAATCTCGATGAATTTGTTTCTTTTCTTGAAAAGCTTATGGAATCTCTTCATAACACTTACGATTAGTTAATCCATTTTTTCTAAAGGTTAAACCACCAATATTTCTAGTTTCACTAAGGTTAGGAACTTTTCTAGAACTCAAACATCTTTCTAGTAACGGTTCCTTGCTTCTCGCACTTAGGGATGCCTATGTTAACAAAATTATCTTATGAGTAGACAAACTTACCCCAATTAGAAAAAAATTATAGTCAAGCTCACTATGATCAGTTGTGTCATGGATCCTACACTCTATAACCCTACCAATAGTGATTATAATTAAGGGAGAAAGCCTTCGGCTAAGGATTTTCTAGGGATTATCAATCTCTTTTTCACTCTCCAGTATAAACCTGCTTAGAATTCCAACTCACATGAGGACTTCAACTCCACAACCGAGACCACAATACCAGCTCAAAATACCAAATCCATCCTCCTTCTAGCACCACTATTGTTGACGTTGATGTTGCACACATACATACACACACCAACAGATAAATAAATTATCATAGAGTACCATAGGAACCCACCTTTCTTGAAAGACTCTACTTGGAAACCTAAATCTAAGGAAAATTTGGTTTGATCCCAAAGCTCATTTATGTCAGGTCTTAACACACTAGGATCACTCAAGGTTCATTGTGATATTGTTGTTAAATATGAGGGGTAAATGGTTGTGAAGAATTGGATAGTATTCGAAAGATAGAAACATAATCTCAGTCTGATCATTCAAATATTACTCAATAACTTCATGAAATCAAAAGATTTGCAACAATATTTCATGAAACTCAAATAACTTACATACATTCAAGTAGATTTAGCATTAAGCATTCAACAGCTTCATGGAATCAAAATATTTATTATTAAACTCCATGCATTTATCATTTTTCTGTGCATTTTTTGGAATATAAAGCATCTACTCTAAAATAAAGCATAAAAAATTACTGAAAAGGTAAAATTTCTCCAAGGTATTATCCACGCATGCCTCAAGAAATAATTGAACCAGAGAAAGCCATTCCATATGTCACTAGATTGCTTCAAAAATAGGCATAAAATGATGCAAGAATTTAAAGAAATGGGGATCAATTGCCACCAAATAGTGTCAGTATGCACCCTTAAATGACACAACACATAATCTTGTCTAATAGGAACAAACAATCAACTATGTAAGATTTCATATCAGGAAACAGCTTTGAAATTGACTCTAATATTAATTAAATTCTAATGAAACATACAAGTTTTTGGTTTGGAATGGAACAAAAAACAAGAAAAAGAATTAAACTTGAAAAAAATTTAATTCTTCGACATCCACAAATTATGAACTTGAAATAAAATGATACATCTCCTGTACTTTTATAAGAACAAGACACTAGAAAAATTCAATCAAAACACGAGAGGGAATCCAAGGGAAAAATCACATCAAGGAACATGGCATGAGATAGTTGGCAAGAGAACTTCTGAATAAGTCAACAAACTTTGACCTTCTTCAACACTTAAAACCTCATAATTATTTCTTTTAAATTTGATCAGGAAATCAAACTGGACTGAGCGTATTTTCCAACAAAATGTAGGAGCTCCCTCTACTAGATATTCAAGGCGATCAAGTGGAACTAGTTATTCAAATACACCAACACTTTTGTTCCTACATTCAGGTTTGGGCTTTAGGCTAAAACACCTAGAAGTGAATCATCCCAGAGCTAGGAACCCTCATTTGTCACATGCGTATTACCTAGGTCCTTGGTCTCCTAGTTGTTGGTGTTTCTTCACAACAAACTTTGTTCTCGCATGAGCTTTTAGAGTGCGCCCCCAAACCTGGTAACATCATCATATTTTCTTGCAATCCAAATTTTCCTAACCATTCATACTGAAACATTGTCCAACAACCTATTTCTCTTACACATAAAAAATCCATATATCAATCTCTTTTAAAAAACATTAATAACTCTTATTAAAATAAAACCATCATTAATATAAATCAACTTTTAAAGCAAGTCATAAATAACACGCTTTTAATGTATTCTCATGTAACTATCACTTTAGGTGAGCTATCAAACATTTTAAAAACGCAGGAAAAATCAAACAAAAAGCTTTAACTCTTCAATACCAATGCATCTTTTACCCAGTACCCAGTACCCAACATACTTCAGCTTTACCAGAAAAAAACTCATCCAGATCTCGATTACCATCGAAACCTTTATACCCTCAGGATTACCTCCTAGACTACATCAACTTACCAACTTCTCTTAAACATTTCCATCGACCCAGTGTCCTAGCACCCGATATATTCAACACCTAGTACCTTCAAACCATGAATTGTTTCAAAGATTTCCACTTTAACATTTTCTCCCTAGTGATCCTTAGCCAATCAATTCCCACCATAAGCATTAATTTTTCCAATTTTGGTCCCAAAGAATTACATTCTTAGGGCGTGTTTTGAGACCACACAACATAACCCTCATGCTAAATCCAACCCTACCACTCCAAACTACATCCCCCAAAATCCAACATACAATCCATCACCAACAAATTTCCCCTAGGTTATCCATCCACACATTTTGCGTCCACTTATGATCCTAATAATGTGCAAGTTCCCATGCAAAAAAATAACTTGGATCTTCAAATATTAAATTTACAAATTTCAAACCTGAGCATGAGAAAAAACAAAGAAAAGCTATACACTTGAAGATATATGGCCCTACCCATTTGATAGGATGTTACATATGCCTCCTTTTCTAAGCAATTTTGAAATACCCAAGTTTGATAAACATAAAGGAAAAGGAGACCCCATCAAGCATATCAAATAATTTCATGTTTTTTGTCTAAAGGTGATGTATAATGACACTTATCTAATGTAGCTCTTCCCTAGGATCTTTGTAGTACAAGCTATGGAATGGTTCTCACGATTACCTCCTAGAATCAAAACTTTCAATAAATTAGCTGAGAAATTCCTAACACACTTCTCATACAACTAGGAATGAGAAATATCCATAAAATACTTATATGTTGCTAAAAAAAATGATGGAGAGACTTTTTCCTCCTTACAAATATGGACAAGCCTTTCTAGTAAATTTCCTCAAATACCCAAAAAGCAATTGGTGGAAATATTCATTGAAAACTTGAACACTAAATAAAATAGGGTTTCATCTAAAGGTCCAATTCTCTAGCACATTTGATGAAGTTATAAAGAAAGGAATAACCATTGAAAAGGCTCTAATAGAAAAATGGCTCGTGAAAATATTTAAGGATAACAAAGATAACCAAAGATCCTCTAATGACAAATTTTGGTTTTGATCAAAGAACAAAAATTTGATCAATGATGGTGTGGTAGATGCTAATATGGCTTCAAATGCTCAACCAAAAATAATCCTAAACACACCACCCACTAATCAAGCCCCATTAACCATCCCAGATAATCGACAAAGAGGACCCCACAACAAAACAATACTCCTTGATGTAATTACACTCCATTAGGAGAACCCATTGAATCGCTACTAAAGAAATTGGTTCAATCCAACATGATAACACCTCCAAAAAAAAATTAATATGAACCCTAGGTTAAACCTATATGGTGGAAGGACAATTTTTTGTTAATATCATAGAGAAAAGGTGCATTCCACTCAAGGTTTCTATAAATTAAAAAATATTATTCAAGATCTCATTGATAGGGGAGAATCTTGAAGAAGCATCCCCAACAAAATCCTCCAACTCTCCTCCCATTCCTTCATCCTCTGCACAATCACAACATCAATCCACATTATCCCCATTAACTGACTCATCCAATAATATCACTTTTCAGGATTTTCCCCAAGGGCTATTCCTAATAGATAATTCAACATTTGATGTCAATCCAACCCATAATCAAGAGAACTTGGACCAAACACTATCATCCATCCCATCTCCCATCATTACCACTTTATTGGTTCCTATTAAAAACTAATTATCACCATGCCAACATACTGAGACTACACAAGTGTCTTTTATTCCTACCACATTAGTTGAACCTGATCTATTTTCAAGAATATGATCTAAAGAAGCAAGAATAAAGCCCTAGAATGAAGCAAGCTCAAGATATCCAAAACTTACAATATCATACTTTTTCTGATCAATACCCCATTATCCCTTTTCATGTCATCCATGATTTTAAAATTGAAATTGATCCCATCCATATGCCAATAGCCTTAGCTTATGTTGGAAATAGTGCCTCAACTTACTGGTTTGTGTTTTATCTTTGCAACATTGAGTAAATCTTCCTTGTTGGGATAACTCTCCTTTTGTCGACAAGAGTTGTTCACTTCGGCAAGAGTCTTCTTAGTGTCTCCTCAATACTCTGATGAGAGTGTATCAGAGTGACATTATGTTGTCATTGAGACATTGACATGTCGATGGAAGGTTGGAAGACCCTTGTTGATGTGACTAGTTCTTGGGTTAGAGTTAGTGGATTAACCTTTAGTGGTCTTTATCACATGGTTTTGTGCTAGTTGTATTGGTTGATGGTTTAGGAGCTCATGGTTTTTCATGTATGGAATTATATATAATGATTTGGTGACTCCATTATATGAGTGGTTGGTTGAAGCCTCCAAGCTCATCCCGGTTGGGGCTGAGGGTTAATATGAAGATCTTCATTGCTTGTTTTTCCCCAGTTTGGGGTTTTCCAGGGTAAATCACTATGTTGTGATCATGTTCTTGTTCCATGCTTGATTTTTGTTTCTATTTTTATTCTTCATCTGGTTCCTAACAAGTGGTATCAAAGCTTTCTTCTGGGATTTTATTTTTTCTTGCATGTGCAGGTTTATGAGTTGCATGTACTTGCATATGTGTTGCATGTACTTGCATGGAATCGCATGTGGCTTGCATGTGCTTTCATGTTGATGCATGTAAGAATTCCTGGTCTGGGTATTTCTTCTGTGAAGATTTCTTAGCCTGACAAGCTTGAGGAAGTCTAAAGGAATCGACTAAAGATTGATCCTTTGCTCACAACGTGTGGAGCTAAGGAAACATTTTTTTTTTATATGATATTCTTGCTAAAACATAACGTTTGAGCGTGTGCCTCAACACTCTGGCTCCCGGAAGAAGGTTGAGCATGTATGTGCAAGATTGATCATGGTTGTTGTTGTAGGCATGTTGCCTAGTAAAATTCATTGTTTGCAGGTGCTCGCAACCAAGGCTGACTATAGCAAGAACAAGATTGTAATGGAGTTGTATGTAAAATTTAATACATGTATTTGGGTTGATGGTTGTAAGACCTAGTATGACTTGCTCAATCCCTGAAAGGAAAGGCTTGGTAAGAGAGGAGTTCTACCAAGTGGTAAGGGGGGCTTAGAGTCATGTGGATTCTTGATTTGATGTCAATCTTAGTGATAGAGAGGGAATTGAACTTGGTGCTTGTGGAAGGGGGGTTTGGTGCTAACCCCAAGACCAAGTTTAAAGGGGGGATTGTTGGGTTAAACTAGTTCTTGGGTTAGAGTTAGTGGATTAACCTTTAGTGGTCTTTAGCACATGGTTTTGTGCTAGTTGTATTGGTCGATGGTTTAGGAGCTCATGGTTTTGAGCCCATGGTTTTTCATATATGGAAGTCTATATAATGGTTTGGAGACTCCATTATATGAGTGGTTGGTTGAAGCCTCCAAGCTCAACCTAGTTGGGGCTGAGGGGTAATATGAAGATCTTCATTGCTAGTTTTTCCACGGTTTGGGGTTTTCCAGGGTAAATCGCTATGTTGTGATCATGTTCTTGTTCCATGCTTTATTTTTGTTTCTATTTTTATTCTTCATCTGGTTCCTAACAGGTGTGACATCCTTTTTTTGGTGAGAGATGATATATTGTCTCATCAAAATGGCAATATACATTAAGTTGTGTAACCCGCTAGCCCGTGGGTGCCTTGGTGGGACTTGGTCATGCTAAGCGGGAGAGCAGGGATTGGATGAAGCTGGCAAAGGATGGGTGACTATATGTTTGGTGTACAGTGAAATTTTCAAAGTGGCTTGGTGAATTCGAAGAGAGATTGAACAAAGTCTCTTTGATGGTTTGATATGGAAAATAGTTAGACCGTTTATTGTAGTTGCTCAGGGAATTTGAATCGAATAGTTCCTTGGTGGTTTTGGAATGTAGAATTTTTTTTGTATCAACATTGTATGTTATGTAACATTGAGTTGAGAGCTATTTGATTTGAACTATAGCAAGGTTGATTAGGGAAATGTTATGTTGCTAAGATTGATACTGTGAATTAACACCTAGAAGTAGAAGTTCTACAACTTTGTATGTAATCACCATTTACTGTAATACAAAGATATTTTTCTTGGTGTGTAGTTTTTTCTCTCATAATGATTTGTTTTACGGATCTATGACAATTGCTTAAAGAATGCTTAACGATTACAATTTAAAAATTCAAATTACTTAATCGAAATTAACACACGAACATGATTAAAATAATAGAAATAACAAAGTGATGAAATCAGAATGAAAGAAAGGAGAGAAAATGCAAACAGAGTTGATAACGGAGTTCATCGTAAAAAATGACTACGTCTCTGGGCCCCTCTCCAATGAGTGGACCGATCCGATTAATTCTCCTGAAAATTAGTACATAACTTTGGCATGGTTTCTCCCTGTTTTACAAAGAAATTTTGAAAAGCTCCTCCAAAGTGCGCAAGAACAATCTCCTTGAAAGCATGAGATGAGAGAAAAATTTCACCAAGGAATATCTCTCCAAATCACCACTTATCTTTTCACTTCCTACTCCCCTCCTTTTATACTAAAAATTTACTCAATTTGGTGTGTAACCAAATGATTTACAATATCTCCCATATCCTCCATTTTTACATCAAAATTTTGACAATCTACCCCATTTTAGTTGAAATAAAAAATATTCCCCCCTTACACTGATTAATGGAAGGCCCTTATAATTTCAGGTATACATAATATTTTCTAATTCCCGAACTCCTCATTTTTAGCCTCCTTTTGTTACAAAAATAATCTCACATAATCTCCTTGGAATAATATTACTCTCTCAAAATAATATTTCTTAGCCCTTTATGAGATATTCAGGCTTTAAAATATTAGAAGAATGGTTTCCCTTTGATTTAGGGAATATGTTATTTATTAATATATTAAAACCCCCCCTTTTTAGATCTTAACTTTCTCTTTAGGAATAAAATTCCTTCATTTAAGGGATATTTGTTTATTTTTCCCTTTAATTAAGGAAATATCTTTAAGGGAATAATTCCCACTTAAATCCCTTAAATCTTGCAAGAAAAATAGTGGGGGTGGTGGTGGTTTCACTTGCCACCTTCCCTTTTTTTTTTTATTATATTATTTTTAAAAAAAAATTTAATAAAAGACTATGGGTGTGGAGTGCCACGTGGGTAGCCATGGAGCCACTTGTCATCATTCTATTTGCTGGTCAAAGACTCTAATGTTGACGTGTCCGCTGACTGGGCTAATGACAAGGCACTAACTGTACCATGCTGACATCAGCATGGTCACGTTTGACCTGAACTTTGACTACTCGTAACTCAGGCATATGGGCTCCAATTTGCATGAAACAAACGCTAACGGAAAGCTCTCGACAAGCTCTTCGCGATGACGCTAGCTTTGACCATTTTTGGAAACTTTGAATTTTTTACCTTTTTTCTGACCTAAGCCCCTGAGTTGACCGACGTTTGACCAAGCATAACTCAGGCATCGTAACTCAGTTTGACTCCATTCGAGTTGCATTGGAGTCAAAATTCTGAGCTCTTTCTAATGGTGCTAGTTCTGGAGAAAAACAAGAAACTTCAAATTTTGATGAAGATCCTCTAAATCACGTAAGGGTTTTGTTGTGATATGTTTCGACTAATCATGTTATATTGTACACTCGGCATGTATCCTTGCCGGGGTTCGAGGCCAAGCCGGGCCCCGAGTAGGGGTTCAAGGGCGGCAGCCCCCGAGAAAAAAAAATTCCCCTTTTTTTTGTGTCGTCACCAAAAAGAAAAAAATTGACTTTGTAAAAACCCTAATTCTGGAAGCTTCTTAAAAGCTTGTTAGAAGTAGTTTGGATGGGGGTTGCAGTATGGAATTATTAGCAAGATTGTAATATGTTTTACACTGGATAATAAAATCATTCGATGGCTGGGGTTTTGTGGATGTAGCCCGAATTGGGTGAACCACGTTAAATTCTTTGTGTTGTCTTGTTTCTGCTATAACTTTTTGTGTGTTTTATTTCTCTATTTTATTGATCAAATCTACATTTAACTATTAGATATCTACTTTTCTAACCCTAACAGGTTTTCCCATGTAAAACTAGTGTTCAATTCTATGTTTGTATTATTTTAATCATCTATTTTGTTACCTATAAATGTGCATCTTAATGAACTATAACAAGGATTTGAATGACATTTCTACATTTCTTTTCTAAGAATTGGCATTAGGAAGGAATTTTCGCACTCAAATTTCCTTACATGTGGTATCAGAGCCTAGCTAGTTATGTTATCCTTGTGGGTAGGGTGGGTTTTTTGTGCTAATTCTGCAATGGGAGTCTTGCAAAGGAATTTGGTAGTCTAAATTGTAGATTGAGATGGCAAGCACATCAGGAAGAGTAGAAATTGAAAGTTTAATGGTGGCAATTTTGAGTTGTGAAAACTCAAAATGGAAGACCCGTTCATGGATAGAGATCTTTGGATTGTTGTGTCTGGAACTAAACCATTAGGTATGAAGCAAGAATATTGGGACCTCACAAATAGAAAAGCTAGAGGGTTGATAAGACTCTGTCTAGCAGATTTTGTTCTCCTGAACATCCATGAGGAGAAGACTGCAGCTTCTTTAAGGAAGAAACTTGGTGACATTTATCAGGGGAAGACTCTAGTGAACAATTTATTCTTGAGGAAGGAGTTATACTCCTTGAACATGGAGGAAGGTACATCTATAACAGACCATCTGAATTCATTTAATATGATTGTTGCTTAGTTGGCGTCTATAGGTGTAAAGATTGATGATGAGGATTGTTGTATGATTTTTTTGTGTTCCTTTTCTGACATGTGGGACCATCTAGTGATGGATATTAGAATTACAACAACCACTTTCAAGATGGAAGATGTGGTTGCTTCATTATTTTCAAAAGAAATGCAAAGGAAGTCATTTGAGATGGTCACGGAGGCTCATGCTATTCAAGGAAGATCAAAGGAAATAAGCAAGAAGGAAAAGAAATCTAAATCCAAGTCTGAAGGGAGATCAAAGTCTCCAGGAAAGAATTCCAAGGTGAAATGTTGGAATTGTGGGTAGACTGGACATATCTAAAAGGATTGCAAAGAGGAGAAAAAGAAGAACAACAACAACAACTCTTCGGATAATGATTCTTATCAACGTGATGCAAAGAAGGAGTGGAATAGGTTCAAACACCACAATTCAACACAATTCTATCACCTCTTCAAGTCTCAAGACCCAACAATGGTGGATTGCTCACAATTCCTTGCCTTCAATTTCTAGGTCTCCAAACCTAGTTCTTCAAATATATCTTTTAGAGAAGGTCACTTCTCCACAAACCCTACACCTTTTCAAACACCCATTAGGCTCAATTATAACATGTCTCATTTGTGGCTTAGGTTGTTTTGGAACAAATTCATCAAACTGGACCTGTTATGCTGAAACAAGGCCAAATTAGGCCACTTTTCCAAGGCACCACTAAGAAATCCAAACACCAGACACCAAAAATTTACACCAATAGCTTCAAGCTATCACATATGGTCTAATTATTCATTTTATTCCACCAAAACTCATCACAATCTTGTTGTCCTACAATATCTCTAACCTACCTAAGCCTAGCACATGAAGATGTTAGGCTAGGGCTTGGAAAAAAACACCCCAAACTTCATCCCCTGCTCCAAACAACGACAAAAACACTAAAAAAAAACCAAATTCCTCCATTCAACCGAGTTTGGCCAAGATTCAACGTGGAATGGGTTGTTAAGCATGATTTTTGTTACAAACCCTTAAACTTAGGGTTTCTCAAGTGGTTTCTAGAAAATTGCTTCAAACAATCTTATTTCTCAATGAAAATCTATCACACCACAATCAAATCAAAGAGGATTCACTGCTCCAACTTTTTACATGTCTTTCAGATCATTACTCCACTGTACGAGGTTGTACAAAACAAGAAACTAAAGAAAAATATAGAAAATCAACAAAAAATAGAGTATTTTGTATTGCTTGTCCTCCAAAAATGATTCAACAGTGTTGCCTCAAAGTTTTTGAGGCCTTATAAACATGTTTTAACTGAATCCCAATGGTATACAACTTCCATTCAAATAAATGACCATTCATATTCCCCAAAAATAAAAAATTGTCAAGTTGCAAAGCAACTTTTGCACCATTTTGACAATATTTACAAAACACCACTAAATGACCCTACATGACACAAATACATCAAATATGGTCATAATCAAACCTTATTACATCAACCAAGTGTTCAAACACAAAAAAACAAACCTACACACCTATTAACATCATTTAAGCAAAATTGCCATGGCACCCCTACACCACAAAGCGATACAGATGCCTTCATTGCTGCCTTGGTGACCTAGGCATCAAATGATGTCTGGATGATTGAATTAGGTCCATATTTTCACATGACATCTCACAGATATTGGTTCATGAAGTGAGAAAAGTATGCAGGTGGAAAGGTATATCTAGCAAGTGACTCATCTCTTGAAATTGTTGGTCGTGGAAGAGTCAAAATTTAATTTCCTAATGGAAGAATCAAAGGAATTGATGGCATAATGCACATACCAGGTTTGGCTCATAATTTTCTTTATGTTAGTAAGTTGAATGATGTTTGTGTACAAGTTTCATTCTTGAGTAGTGGTTGCAAAATGACTAGAGGCTCAATGGTGCTAGCCAAGGGTGTACGTATTGGCACCCTGTACAAGCTGGATGCACATGATTTTCAATGTAACAATGTCTTTACAAATTCAAAGCAAGCTACTCATGTAGGGAAGGAGAATGTTGTTCCTCTGGGTGCGAACTCTTTGGAGGTGAAACTCCTTGATGAGAAAACCATGCTATGGTATCATAGACTGATGTAAGCAGGGTATAGTTGACTCTTCTCAAACTCACCAAGGATCAAACTTGATCAAGAAAATCAACCTTTATAACTCTAACTCATCAACTTGTCTCCAACATGCACCTAATAAGCTTGTAGCCTCTAAACCCAACTTTTCACAATGACTCATTAAGTTGGTCATACAGTGTCCTAACAATCATCATTTGAGATACTCTTCAACCCTAGAAACAACATACCCAAAGAACTCATAAGGTTTCTTAAGCACAAATAGGAGTTTCAATAACCTACCCCTGTTTTGGGCTACTAAATTAGCCCTATTTTCCAAAGGAAGTCCCTCCTAAACTTCTAGTTTCCACTCAATCACTTTAGATAGTCACTAAAGGTGTTGCAAAACCCCAAATTCCATGATCATTTCAAAGGTTTAAATCCTCTAGGACGCTGCCCCACCAAACCCTTACTTTTCATGCAATCTACCTAGGGTTTAATGAAAATCATAACTCCCAGGATTTCCCAACTCTTCCAATGCATTCAACACCTTAAACATACTTTGCGCAAACTCAATTAAACATTACTTTGAATGTTCCATCAACATTTTGCAAAAACCCTACCATGACAACTCAAATTCACTTAGAAAACTACACTGCCCAGCCTGGGGCATCACACCATTTCAACTTTCTTGATTCCTCAATCTCTCTAAACCATTAAGAAAAATTATACTAACATTGGAGAAGACATTCCACCAAGTTACAACTTAGTACAGAAGGTGGAATGTCTAATACATCTTTAAAACTTCAAAACAGGGCACTTGTTGGCCTGTTACAGGCAACCACAGAAAACTTCAGAATTTTCCCACAAAACTTAGTGAATGACTCAAAATTGTTTGAAATGAGAGCTAGAACATTCCTACACAAATTAAAAAATATTTCAAAGCGTAGTGGTGATTGTACTGGCCATACAAAGATTGTAAAGTTCAGAAATTATAGAAAATATAGTGTTTTAGCAAAGAAAACGTTGCAAATAGTTTTCAAATATTCACTACAAACTTCAATACTCCTTCCTCGAGCCTTTTCAAGAATTTTAAACATTTTTCCAAATAGTTACAATCATATATTCTATTGGAGGAGCATTTACTCTCCATTTTCAAGCAAAATTGTCAATATGTAACTATTTTTAGCAATACTGCAAAATCTGACAAAATGAATCTGCCAACAACCTTAAATGGTCTGAAAATGACCTAATTGCACCTACATGCACTCAAACACCACTAAATTAACTTATTCAACCATTTTACTACCTTGAACAACCTTTTACCTTGAACTCCTAAAATAGTGCATTTGCAAATTTTAGCAATTTTGCAACTTTTGGTGATTGACAACATTTTGCAACAAAGTGCAAATTTTGCAATATCAACTTAATTGACCCCTTGACACCTAATATGACTCAAACATGAATAGAAAAACTTGAGAATGATCTTATTGACCTTATTTAGTGCATTTTCTCAAAAATCCTAAAGCCTACTAATGATCAACCTTGCTTGACTGAAATTGTTTAATGGTGCCCCTACACCAAAGACTTGGTCACATAGGAGAAAAAGGCTTAAAAAACTTGAAGAATACAAACTTGGCTGAAGGGCTTGATGATTGTAACCTTGAGTTTGATTTTTGTGAACATTGCATCTATGGAAAGCAACACCGTGTTTCTTTTTATTCTAGTCCTAATAAATCTTCTAGTATACTGGATTATGTTCACTCTGATGTATTTGGTCTAGTGAATGCTCATTATTGAATCCTAAATCTTATGTTTCTTTTATAGATGATTCTTCGAGAAGGGCATTTGTATATTTTCTAAAAAGTAAATAAGAAGTGTTTAGTTGGTTTAAGGAGTTCAAAAACTTGGTGGAAAATCATATTGGAAGGAAAATTAAATGCTTAAGGATGGATAATGGAAGGTGAATTCTATTCTACATATTTTGAAAGGTATTGTAAAGACCATGGGATTAAAAGGCATAAAACTGCACCTTACACTCCATAGCAGAATGGAGTTGCTGAAAGGTTAAATAGGATGCCGATGTCAAGGGTGAGAAGTATTTTGAGTAGTGGTCTGGAGCAAAAGTTATGGGGTGAGGCAGTGGCTACAATATGTTACTTGATAAATCAATCTCCCTCTTTGGTGCTCGTGGAAAAAATTCCTATGGAAGCATGGTCAGGTAAGAATCCCTCTTTGAGACATATTCATATCTTTGGTTGTGAGGTGTATGCATATGTGCCTAGTGAGAAAATATCTAAATTGGAAAACAAGGTTCTTAAATGTATCTTCATTGGCTATGACATTGGTGTGAAAGGATACAAACTTTGGAATCGTGTTACTGAGAAGGTAGTATACAACAAAAGTGTAATATTTGTGAGTTGAAACCTTCTACAATGGATCTGTAGTCAGAGATGAAAGAAGATAAGAACAAGGATGTAGTTGAAATTCCTCTTATCCCAGAAAAAGAGGAACTATGAACTCCATGTGTACCTGAATCTGAGGAGAGCTCAATTAGTTCTGAGAGCTCTGAATAGGAAGAAGAACCACAACCTTAGTCTCATCCTATGAGAAGGTCTACACGAGAGAAGTGGCAACCTGAAAGGTATGAGTATTCCATGTTGGATTCTAGTAGTGCCTATGCTTTGATTACTAGCATTGATGAGCCTAGGACTATGAAAGAGGCAATTAAAATGTTTGATTCAGATTCCTGGTTGGAGGCCATGAATGAAGAAATGGCATCATTGAAAAATAATGAAACCTGGGATTTGGTACCTTTACCTAAAGGTCGAAAGCCTGTTGGCTGCAAATGGGTATTTAAAAAGAAAATTGGTCTAGATGGCAGTGTGGAGAAATATAAAGCTAGGTTGGTCATGAAAGGTTATTCCCAGGTAGAGGGAATTGATTATGGATAAATATTCTCTCTTGTAGCTAAGCTGACATCTATCAGATTTTTGTTGTCTCTTGCTGCTACATATGACTTAGAGATTGAGCAAATGGATGTAAATACAATGTTTCTTCATGGAGATTTGGAAGAAGATATTTGTATGTCCCATCTAGAACACTTTGTTGAAAGAGGTAAATAAAATCTAGTTCGCAAGTTAAAAAAATATTTGTATGGTTTAAAAAAATCATCTAGAATGTGTTACCAGAAGTTTGACACATTTGTGTTGTCATTTGGATTTGTAAGATCAAAATCAGATCATTGTGTGTATTTTAAATCTGAAAATGGTCGTTCACTTATTAAAGCCCTATATGTGGATGATATGTTACTCTTTGGGAATAGTAAGTGTATGATTTTTGATTTAAAATCTCAGTTGTCACCAAAGTTTGAAATGAAAGATTTAGGTGCAACTAGGTATATCTTGGGGATGGAAATAAGAAGGGATAAAGATGGTAGAAAAAATTGGCTCAGTCAAAGTAAGTATATCAATGCTATCCTAGAAATATTTAACATGATAGATTGCAAGCAGTTAATTGTTCCAATGTTGCAAGGAATGAAACTCTCTGTTGAATATTGTCCAAAATATCCTATTGAGATGGAGGACATGACTAGAGTGCCTTATGTGAGTGTGGTTGGTAGTTTAATGTATGCAATGGTTTGCACAAGGCCATATATTGCCCAAGAAATGGGAGTACTTAGTCGGTTCATGGCTAATCTAGGAAGACCACATTGGGATGTTGTGAAAAGAGTTTTTAGGTATTTGAAGGGTGCCTCTGAGTATGCTTTATGTTATCATGGTAACACAGTTGGGTCACAAATATTTGTTAGCATTCATGGATATGTGGATTCTGATTGGGTAGGAGACATTGACAATAGAAGATCCACTAGTGGATACATCTTCATGTTACATGGTGGTGCAATTAGTTGGATGAGTAAGTGACAGGTTGTAGTCATTTTATCTACTACTGAGGCAGAGTAAATGACAAAAACTCATGCCTGCAACGAAGTTGTTTGGCACTGACGTTTGTGTTTTGATATTGGGTTTAATGCAGGGAAGATTACTATTTATTGTGATAGTTAGAGTGTTATTTGTTTGGAAAAAAATCCAGCTTTTCATGCCAGGATGAAGCATATCGATGTTCAATATCATTTTGTTTGTGATATGCTGGAAGATGGAAAGGTTAATCTAGAAAAAGTGGATTCTCTAGAAAATGTTGCGATGCATTAACTAAACCTATGAGCACAGACAAATACAGGTGGTGTGCCAGTTTGATGGGCCTTGGGGCATATGACTTTCAGTAATGTGGAGCTCTAGAAGAAGCTAGTAAGTCTTCATCAAGTGGGAGCATGTTGGAAATAGTGTGTCAAGTTAATGGTTTATGTTTTATCTTTGCAGCATTGAGTAAATCTTCCTTATCAGGCTAACTCTCCTTTTGTCGGTAAGAGTTGTTAACTTCGGCATGAATCTTCTTAGTGTCTCCTCAATACTCTAATGAGAGTGTATCGAAGTGACATTGTGTTGTCGTTGATACATTTATTTGTGTCTCCTCAACATTCCAATGGAAGGCTGGAAGACTCTTGTCAATGTGACTTTATGATTTCATTAGGACTTCAAAGTAAGTCTCTTTGACGAGTTGATAAGTCGATGGCTTATGGAGGTGACATGGCGGTAAGGACCACATGGAGTAGTATTACTCTCATCTGTGTGACATCCTTGTTTTGGTGAGAGATGACATATTGTCTCATCGAAATGGCAATATATTTTGAGCTGTGTAATCTGCTAGCCCGCAGGTGCCTTGGTGGGACTTGATCATGCTAAGCGAGAGAGCGGGGATTGGATGAAGCTGGAAAAGGATGGGTGACTGGATGTTTGGCGTACAAGGATATTATCAAATTGGATTGGTGAATTCGAAGAGAGATTGAATAGAGTCTCTTCGATGGTCTGATATGGCAAACATTTTGACCGTTTATTGCAGTTGCTCAGGGAATTTGAATCGAACAATTCCTTGGTGGTTTTGGAATGTAGAATTTTTTTTGTATCAACATTGTATGTTCTGTAACATTGAGTTGAGAGTTGTTTGATTTGAACAGTAACAAGGTTGATCAAGGAAATGTTATGCTACTAAGATTGATACTATGAATTAACACCTGGAAGCAGAAGTTCTGCAACTTTGTATGTAATCACCATTTACTGTAATACAAAGATATTTTGCTTGGTGTGTGGGTTTTTCTCTTGTAAGGGTTTTCCCATGTAAAACTGGTGTTCAATTCTATGTGTGTATTGTTTTAATTGTCTATTCTATTACCTATAAATGTGCATCTTAATGAACTGTAACAAGGAATTGAATGACATATCTGCATTTATCTTCTAAGAATTGGCATTAGGAAGGAATTTTTGCACTCAACTTTTCTTATAGCTTCCACAAATGAGATACTTGGTGGACCACTGGACACATAGATGATGAAGTTATAGCTGAATTCATAGGATTCCATGAGAACATCTCATAAAATGACAGATCAACAAACACGAAGGAAGAGAAAGCACCAATATACTATCAACTTGGATCACTCTCTTTTATCAAAGCCAAATGTATTACTAATGAGGAGATAACTACCATTGTTGATTCCCAATAGCACAAAGAAGAATTAGCATATTGTTACTAGAATAACACATATCCTATTTTAATCAAAATATGTCTAAGCATGTAGTATAAAGTAAAATGATTAGGCCTACATGAACAGGGTATTCTAGAGTTAGTACAGTTCTTTGACAATCCTAAATATCAAGGATTGGGTTATTCATTGATCAATAAATATAAGGATGTTAGTGGTTACTCTATGATACTAAGGGAAACTTCATTTGATGTAAACATCAAAATAGGGGCCATGGATAGTCCTTATCATAAGGTTGTTGTCAGCACTCCACCCATCCACATCATAGATCATCATTCCCAAATATTTCCATCCACTAATGGGGACCAACAAGTGGAAAATATTTACAAAGAAAAGGATCAAATTCAAGCCATTGAAGCTAATGAATCCAAAAATAAAAATGGAAACATAAAATTAAAATGGATCCCAAAGAAAACTAGGTCATGCAAAGCATCAAATCCAAATCCAAATCTAGTATTCAATAAAACTATGGAACCATCTCAAAAAAGGATTTATAACACTCAAAAGTGTCCACCTTCTTCACCAACACAAAAGTTGTATAAATCTGTTGGTCCCAAACACACCCAAAATCCCACATTCGCAATCCATCATCCACAATCCAAAGTTTGGAAAATAAAAAAATTTACATCCAAACTATCAAATAATTCATCCACATCACATAACCCCCATCAAAATCCATCATCTTGCTTAAAATCTAAAGAATTCAAATCTCAATTCATAGTGCTTTGGCAACAACACTTTATCATAAGGACTCTAAGAGCACTCTATCACAATGTGCACATTTAGATAAGCCAACTCTAGTATCAACAAGGGTCACAATAACATCCATGGTCTATATACAAGTGTTCTTATCTTGGTGACACAACTCCTTAAGGTGGGACATTATTGGCACATGATAATAACAACATCTCCATCAACACCAGCAGGTGGTCTAGCATGGTGATCATTTGAAAATAAATAAAACAAAAATAAAAGTAAAAAGTAAAAAGTAAAGAAAAATAATCTATCCAATAGTGAAAACCATTCTTATGGCGCTTTGGTCAAGTGCCATGATGAAAACTTGGAAACAAGATTCATGTGTAAAATTAATTACCTATGTGTACTAATCTAGTTGGGAGCATTTTATCTCATACATCATTTCATTTATCATAACATCAATATCCATCTAATCCATTCCACTTACATCCATCTTCCCTATCCACCTTGATCTTGATAAAGACTAGGGGCATATACTTCAAACCATTCTTTTGGGTAAACTCTTGACATGGTCATTTATTTTGACCACATACTATCCCAAGGAATTCCATCACCTAAATAGCACTATCCAAACACTCAACTTGGGTCAAAAAGGTTATCCTATTATGAGATAGTCCTTGGAGGTGAAATCCCTTATCCTAGATCTGCTTGCATGATCCTTATCCTCCCTATTCTTTATGTATCCATCTACATCTCACTAGTCCATTCATTCACTCATATTGTCCCATACATTGCTAGACAATTGGGTAGTTGATTGCATCATGCTATGAAAATATATTGATATATGTCATCTAGCTCACTTGGTGATCTGGACACCTTTAAAAAAATCATAAAAAATAAAATATCTTGAAAATCTAATCAAAATTTTGAGCATGTTCCACCATCTCATGAATAAATATCCTCCATCAATATCAATCCAAACAATCCCTATCAATGTCATCGAGCACCTACACTCCACTAGGTTATCAAACCATCTAACAGATTTCATTTTGATCCTGGCTACACATATTGATCTATCTTATTCAATAAAAAATCATTGGGATGTATCCTTCCCAATCATCATGTTGTTCATATCTTAACAACACTATCCTTGCATTGTTCATATCTCAACAATGTTATCCTATAATCAATAAATCAATCAGATCAATCAACTTTAGCTTGTCTTGCGACAAGATCTTAAAAATTCTTTGATATCCACACATCAATATCTCTTCATCCTTCATCTATATCATCATCATAAAAAATAAAAAATCCATAAAATTCAAAAAAATCAAATAATCCCCAAAATCCAAAAAAAACAAATGATCCCAAAAATCCAAATAATTCAAATAATCCCAAAAATCTCACATAATTTGCAACATGACATCCAAGCAAGAACAAACTATGCAATACCTAAATACATTGAGTGTTCATGAAACAATCACAATTAAAGACTCATGTTAAAATATCTACAACCTATTTGATATATTGCCAAATCAGCTTAAAACATCTTATCAAAACTATCATGCCTTAACAGATGCCTCCTTCCTATAATGGGAATTTATCCATCTTGAGCACATATCTCTTGACAAGAAAATTTAATAGGTGTTGATATGTTTGGTCAGTGAGTCTTTTTATTGCTTGATTTATCTTATTGTCCTATTCCATTGTTCCTCGAGGATATCTTCAAATTATTAGAGGAGCAAGAATTGGGAAAGGTCATTATTTTAATTTGTTATTTTTGTGGAATGTTCTCATTGTATTACTGGGGTATGTATGTTCTTTGTGTGTGTGGGAATGGCTTCTAGCATTAAAAAAGAATCATGTGCATACAAAGTCATTTCCATACATTTTTCCACTAGGGCTATCATGCTTTAAGATCATTTCCTTCACACATTCCAACAAGTTTCTATTATGTCTGGTGTGAATGAGGACAATCCTTCTTATTTGCAGAGTCAAAGTCCATGCAAGGGATACCAAAGTCACCAAGGCTTGTCTCAACTTGGTGTATATATCCATTCTATGATGATAAAAAACAAAAATAGAAAGTACATTATCTATCAATAACCATTTACTTCAATCTATTTAATTTTCATCCATCATACATTATATTGTGTCACCAATCAATCATGACTAATTTCCTTCTTTTCTTCTACCATACATTCATAAGCATTTTTACCCTAATTCCCATAATCTTTCCCTTTCATTAGTCATATTCATACACATTGGAATCATGTTCACTATCATATTCTTCATCCCATCCTAAGAATTCACCTATCCATTGACCCTTTAACCCATCCATGCACATATACGTTTTAACCTTTCCCAATCATTTTCAACATACCTATTCGTACCTATCCAACCAATTCATTTGACACACCCATTCAACATAACCATCCCCATTGATTTTACCCTCCCTATCACCATACCTATCCACTTAGCTAATGTTATTTCAAAATTATACCCTCGTAGCACTTAATGCCCCTTTAACCAAGAAATTGCACCCACTAAACCATCATTTGCACCAATCTACTGAGCATTTGTGTCATTCTATAATGGAATGCACCCACCAACTCAGTAGTTGTGCCATTATGTGGTCAATTGTGCCTATGAATCCAACAATTGCACCATTTAGTAACAATTACACCATTATGTTGCTCTTTTTCTCACATCAACATTTGCACAACCTAATTTTATTAATTGCACTATTTGATGGACAATTGCACCACTCTATTGCTCATTTTCTCACATTAGCATTTGCTTCACCCAATTTCAGCATTTTCTCCACCCAATTTCCATATTTGTGTCATTCTCATGCACAAATGCTCAATAGAAATTGCTACAATATAGAAGCAATTGTGCACATCTCTTGGAAATTGCTACATTTCCTTGGTAATTGCTACATTCTAAAATAATTGCTGCATTTATTTGGCAATTGCTACATTTCCTTGGTAATTGCACACACCAATTCAACATTTTTGTCCATCTAACCAACGTTTGCATGCATCTAGCCTACAATAGAACATCTAGGGTTTGCACAAGTTCTCAAAACCCTAGCTCAAAATCCTAGGATAACTTTTATGAAACCCATGCATAAAATCACATAATTGACTAGGAAAGTTAAAAAACCCTACCTCGAGTGGCATGCTATACCTTCATCCAAATGACTACACACTAACCCATATATTTTTCCCCATTCCTCCATAAATCTATCATTTCATCCATTTGACTATTCTTCTGCTAATTTACCATTTTCTTCATCCATTCTGCCATATTCACTCCTTTTCGAGAGTCTAACCAAAAAAATTATTTTTCTGTCAAACTCTTGAGGGGGCATCTTACCTCCAATTCTTCATTCACTAGGAAAAACTAAGGCATGCCATCACAAATTCTTCCACACTTTCTTTGAAACAATACTATAAAAACACATCGTCTCAAAGAGAGGCAAAATGTAGACAATTAAATCTGACTAACATATTTCTTCCAAAACATCATCATTTTCCATAATTAGGTATCATCAATCCACCTTCTACATTTAATTAAATAATCTTATTATTTAATTAAATAATCTTATTTCATCAAATTTCCTCTATTAATTAAATAATTTTGATTATTTAATTAATTTACTAATTATTTTTTCATTAATTAAAAAATTTGCTATTATTTAATTAATTATTCAATTCTCAAAATTAAATAATTATTCAATTATTTAATTTATCCATTCTCTAAAATAAATAAAATTATTTATTTTATTTGTAGACACTTAAAAATGACCTAGGCCTGCAAGTTCTATTTTACCACTTTCATCCTAGCATAATTATGACATTTAATTATGTCTTTGGTCCACATTCGACTATTAATTAAATAATTCATGTCCTTTTATTCTCCATGATTATTAAATAAATAAATTCTATTTATTTATTAAATACGTCATTAATTGTCTAAGTCTTCCCCTAATTAAATAAATTTCTAAATTTATTTAATTACCTTTCTTCATTTATTTCTTTCTGATTATTAAAATAAATAAATTTTATTTGTTTATTTAATGTCACTAATCCTCATAATTAAATGAATTTATTAATTTATTTAATTATTAATCTTATCTTCTAAATTAAATAATTATCTTTAATTATTTAATTGTCAAATTTAACATTTCTCTCATTTTAAATAAGCTAATTATTTAAAATGATTTCACATTCTTAACTGTCAGTTCATTTTAGTAAATAATCTGAAAATCGATTATTTATTATTTCACAAAATCCATATTTTGAATTAATTTAATTCAAAATGGTAATATTCCTCCAAAAATCAAGTAATTGGGCAGATTCTTGATTTTTCAAATCTAATCTTTAGTCCAACTCTTATCTTCTTGATTTTCGAATTAATTATTTCATTTATTCTCCACTGCCAATTCGATCTTCTTAGATGACATCTCCACCACTCGTTTAAGGATTTTGCCCTAACCCTGATTAGGGATTATCAGATTTAATCTCGTCCTCTGATTTTAGGTCTCTGTCGAAAGATGATCTTGTCCGTCCATTCAAAATGGCATTTTCTATAAAATGTTATTTTGCTTACATTTTTGGATTAGATGCACATAGATTATATTATTCTAGCATATTAAGACTTAGAGTTCTTTGAGTCATTTTGTCATAGGCATATGCATAGACTTTAATTAAATCCTTCAAATCTTGTGTAGGACTTAGACTTTCATTTTCAGATTGCTCGCATGTTGAATCTGAGGGCAACATGTCAACCAACAAGTTAGAAGGTGCTACAAAGATGAATCATGGAGGCTTCAGTGATTAGTTGGTATAATCGTTCTATTTATATTTGTTTTCATTGTACTTTGTAGTTTCTTTGGGTTTATGCTTATATGTTTTCAATTCATTTGATAAACTAACCTGAAAATTAACCCTTAGATACATTGGTGAACCCGACGTGAATCTTACAATTGTGTAGAGAAATTGGTTTGTTTTCTTGTTTGTTTTTTCTGTTTTGCAGGTTACAGCCAAGAATTCATACGAAATCTTGTCATCTTCTTTTGAGCACAGAAAAATGGGTGCAAAGAATCTTTAAAAACTATTATCTGGGTTTTGTAGGCCTTGTTCTTAGCTTTCCATAACTTCAAACGGTTTAAAATTTTGTTAACATTTGAGAAAGTTATGGCTGTTTTAGTATTTGGTGTTTTTTAATCTAGCTTTTAAAACCCGCGTTTTCTTTTGCCTATAACGTTTTTTTGTGCAGAATCTTGGAAAAATACTTTCTGGGTTTTGAAGGTTTGATTTTCAGCTTTCCGTGGATTCAAACGATTTAAAATTTCATTAAGTTTTGAGAAAGTTATCGCTGTTTTAATTTGTTATTGTTATTAAACTTTTCTTTTGAGTTACTAATCTCTTGTTTTCAGCATGTGGCACGGCTTGGAGGGAGTTTAAAAAATTATTTCTATAGAAACAAAAATCGAGCTTTTTCATTTCTTTAGGCATAATCAATTTTGTTTGCTTTCAACAACAAATTGCATTTACACTCATGAGGATAAAATGAACCACAATTTGCATCACTCATTTGGTCTTAAAATGAACAATAAATTGCATTTACACTCAAGAGGATAAAATAAACCACAATTTGCATGTCACTCATTTGGTCTTAAAATGAACAACAAATTACATATTTCATTCATGGGGGTTAAAACGAACAACAAATCTGCATGAATCACTCATTGGGCCTAAAATTTACAATTACAACTTGCATTTTCATGTCATTGGGCTAAAATGAACACAAGCATGCATTGAAACTCATATGGTTAAAATGAACTTGCATTCTCATGGCATGAGTTTAAAATGAACTTTGTTTTTCATATTTCAAGTTAAAATTTTAAAAAGAACAAAGTGTCTTGTGTGTCCTCCTCACATTATCATTTGGTAATTAAAATTTACAAGTGTCTTCAAATTTTGTCACCTTGATGCAATAATCAAAGTATCATCTCCCCTTGCACATTCATGCGATCCTGGGTGTAAGAGAAATGGTTATTGCCTCTAGAACTTGGGTCTGTTCTGGTGGGAAAAAGTACTCACCCCAGTACGACTCAGACCGGTAGCACCCTGAACCTAAGGGACTTCCAACCGGTATATAAAAGTGGATTCTTGGGAAAAAATCAAGAATCACGCATATGGTTCCGACGAGATGGATCCGAAAGGGGACTCTCACCGCATGGATCATGCCCTACGAACGAAATGCCCGTACTAAACACATTTTGTTTTAGAGGCCAACCATTCTTCAACCGTTGCTTGGTATAGTGCAGGGTACAGTATCATGCCCGAAGACACTCACTACTGATCCCCTTGAGTAGAGATAGTAGCTCTTGGGAAGTCACTACCCAAGAATTTGAAGTTGGTGTGCTTGAATGACGTTAATGAGTCGTGGAGGGGAGCCAATGCCACCAAACTTCTAAGCTATCCGCTCTCGAGAAGGAAAGGTGTTTAGCACCAATCTGGGGTATATCGGTGGGCTATACCAAGTATAAAAACCCTTGGCCTATTGGCCCATTAGGATCGTGCTTGTCTCATGTGTGTTTGCATACACCAAAATATTGTGCTTGCCAAGTGTTTTCAGACATTCAAACAAAACAAAACATCACTATCACAGACCAGAAATCAAAGTCAAACTTGTCCAAACTGTGCATAAACATCTTTTTCTAGAAGCATAGGGTGGTTAGGAAACTTTCTTCCAAGTCATTTGGACCTTTTCATTTCCATTCTTTAGACATTCAAGTCATCTTAGTCATCACCTTGCATAATTAATCCTTATAAAAAAAATCCAAAAATATTGTCATAACTTTCATCATAGTCTTCATTTGACATCTAGACTTGGCATTGGTCATTTTCCTTAGTCAACATTTTCATATTAGTCTTCATTGTCACCTTGGCATTTGACATCCTTGACAATTTTATCACCTTGCATTAGTCATTTCCCTTAGACAAACATCATTATCACTCTGAATTTAACAACATCATGACATCCACCACCTTGTCTTCCCTTCAACAAAATATTGATAGGCTTGCTAGTAAAGTTGAATACCAGTTACTTTGTAGAAGTCAATACCAACAAGCCTTCGAATTTAAGAGACAATTCCTCCAAACTGAAAATCAATGTCCTTTGTACCAACAATCCATGAGTCCTAGTCCTCTGTCCATCTACCCTCACTACCAAAAGTCACTTAACACCATCCATGACATTAGTCCACAACAAACATCCATTAATCAGTCTTATCCTAACTTTGACAAGGGAAACCAACTATCCACTAGTCCATTTCAAGTCTCCACGTCATATGCTAGTCCTTCACCTATCAATCACATCCAAGTCTACATGCCTTATCATCCATCTACCAACTCATGTCACGTCCCCACATAATGTCATATCGATCTGGTCCAAGTCTCCACGTCCTATTTTAGTCAACCTTACACCAATCAAGTCCAAGTCCCTATGTCATATCTTATGTCGTCACCAACTAGTCCAGTCCAAGTCCCCATTTCTTATCCTAGTCTTTCACATACTAGTCCAGCCCAAGTCCCCATGTCCTATCCTAGTCCTTCATCCATTAATCCTTTTCAAGTCACCCCCTCACAAGCCACATCTAGTCATGGAAATTTTGTCATTACTCAAAGGAACATCCCATTGTCTAAACTTGAGGATACATGTCAAAACGAAAGCCCAAAGCATGACCTTATAATGTCATCCTCATGTCAAGAACAAGGTAGTCCATCCCATGACCTTATCTTTCAGTCCATCCAAGAAGTCCTTCAAGAAAATCATGACATCAAAAATATACTTATCCTTGACAATGATTATATTCCCAATTATATCATCCATGACAACCCCATCTTTGGCCAAGACCCTACCATTGACTAAGAAGTCCAAATCCATGACAACCCCATATTTGACCAAGACCTTACCATTGACCAAGAAATCCAAAACGATCCACTCCTTGACCCTCACACCATTTATGATAAAACACTTGACACTTTCCAAGATGAGACACTTGCCTCCATTGGACCCATAGACGATCTTCCTCCATAAAAAGAGTCTTCCACTATGGATGTATTTGCAAATGATGAAGCTATAGCTAACTTCATGGGACTATATGATAATGACCATCAAGAAGGTTTTGACATTGACTTGGAATCACCAATAGAATCAACTGAACCTGACATGTCACAAGATCAAACCAAAGATATCAGTCAGAAATATGTCCAACCTGACAATGAAGCTAAGACACTTTATCAACTAGGGTCATCTATCTTTGTCAGATCAAGCTTCCTTGCAGACGAAAGTATTCCAAGTGACAGTGTCCACATATACCATGATGGGTTAGCATCTTGCTTTCAAAACAATAAATACCCCATTGCAAATAGAATCTGTCAAAGCATGCAATATCAAGTAAAAGGACTAGGCATACATGAGCAAGGCATTCGAGAACCAATACAACTTCAAGAAAATTATAGACATCAAGGTCTTGGTTATTCTTCAGTTAGAAAATCAAACGATGTCAGTGGAACCTCCTCGATACTAGGGGCAACCTTGTCAGATACAAACATCAAAATAGAGTCCATGAGAAATCCTTGTCATAAGGTTGTTTCCAACACCCCATCCACCCACACCATAAACCATCATTCTCAATATCTTAAACCTTCCCTTTGGAACCAACAAAAACAAAAGTCTTACAAAGTTAAAAATCAAATGTCAAAGGCCATCGAATCAGACAAAAAGACAAGTGGACAAATGAAATTAAAATGGATCCCAAAGAAAAGTGGATCAAGCAAAGAAAATATGTCAAAAGGAAAATTTAATTACAATGTGGAGCCACAAGCAAAGAGGACTCCCACATATAACAAATGTCCACCTCCTTCAAAATTGTCATCAAGCAAGGCATATAAAAGTGTTGGTTCTAAACATCGTCCCAATCAAAATTCCAAAATCCGTCATCCACCATCCCAAGTTTGGAAAATAAAAAGTGATTCATCCAAACATCCAAACAACCTTTCCACGTCTACCATCATTCATCATAATCCTACATCTTGTCTAAAGTCCAAAAATCCCACGTCACACATCTGTCACATCTTGGCAACAACTCTTTACCATAAGGACTCTCATGGCACTCTATCGTGATGTGTGTATTCTGATAAGGCCAACTCTAGTATCAGAAAGGATCACAATGACATTGTTTAGTTGTATGCAAGCGCTATGATCCTGACAAGACAACTCCTTCAGCAAGGTCATTATTGGCATATCATGGCACCAGTCTCTACATCGGCACTGTCAGTGGATTCAGAATAGTCAGTGGTTATCTAAAGCATCCAAGCTATCCACAAAATAAAAAATACAAAAAAAATTGAAAAATGTAAAACATCGTCACCCTGATGAAAACCTGACAAACAGGCGTCTTGGTGACACCAAAAAAATCAAAAAGTCAAGAAAATAGTAAAGAGAAAAATTTCATCCAATGGTGAAAACCTGGCAAACAGGTGCCCTAGATAAGTACCATGATGAAAACCTGGCAAACAGGCGTCATGTGTAAAATAAATCATCTATGTGGACTCTTACACTTGGGGGCAAGTCGTCTCATCTCCTAGGCCTTCCTCTTGGCATTGGTATCCGACCATTTAATCCATATCATTCCCACCTATCTTGGTCTTGACATAAAACTGGCACACATAAATCATGTTTTGGGAAAACTTTTGACATGCCTATCCTTTGGTCATATATTATCCATGAAACATCATGTCATTGCTGACGTAAACCTCATTATCCTCATGTGACATAGTCCTTGAAAATCATATGACAATTCCTTTAGTCTCATGTCTCCCATCCTTTACTAAGGCCACCTCTCATCCTTTCATGTCTGTCACCTATCTTGGCTTTCCCTTGTCAAACGGTCTAAGGATTCTCCATCATCCTATTTATTCCTAACCAAGTCATTCCAAATGCAACGAGCCTAATTCATACAAGCACATTATCCAAAACATTACTTGACCTTGTTCCTAGCCTGGCTGTAGACCTCGATACTTTCATCACATTATCGTCATCCTCACGTTGTTTTGGGATGCGTCATTCCCACATCAAACAACACTGTCATCACCTACCAATTGGTATTCAACTTGACTAGGGGCACAATCATGTTTTTCTTTGGATTCTCATGCATAGGCATCATTCACATACATTTGTCGTGATCCTCATAAACTGTCAAAAGTCCAAAAAAATTTATAAACTGTCAAAAGTCCAAAAAAATTATAAGTTGTCAAAAGTCCAAAAAAATCATAAACAAACAAAAGAAAAAAAAATCATAAAAAGTCCTAAAAAAAAACAAACATCACAAAAAGTCCTAAGAAAAGAAAAACATCACAAAAAGTCCTAAAAAAAGAAGAAGACAAAAACATCGCAAAATGTCCTGAAGAAAGACCAAAACATTATAAAATGTCCTGAAAAAATACCTAAAAATTGAAAAACGTCCTGAAGGAACCACAACGAACCGTCAAACTGTCTCAAAATCCCAAAAACAGAGTCACATTTCATCATGTTTGTCATATTAGTCAAGTCTTTGTCATTTTTTTGAGCTACGTTGTCTCTGCGCATTTGCTGCGTAGGCAAGACTCATATTTGAGTCTCTGGAACATTAGGTCAGTCCTTTTAGGTTTGTCAAAATAAAATCATGATTCAATCTTTGGTCATCAAGACAAAGTCATTGGTCGTGTCAAACTACGAGGTCTCTAAGTGTATGACGTAGGCAAGGCCATCTGTCGATGAGCCCCCGAGGACGCACTAGGTTAGTCCATTAGGGTTCATGGCACTACACTGGAACACACGTCAAAATTCTACAGGTCAAGGAAAATCATTAAGACAAAGTATGACAATCACTTATTCAAACATGACAATCACATCAGCATGTCAAAGATATCAACATATAGTCAACACAAGTCAAACTTTGGTCAAACTCGGTCAAAAAAGTCAAAATTGTCACAACCAGTCAAACTGTCAACTCTTGGTTATTCTTTTAGATGAGTCCTTCTGAAAATAGCCTCTGTCATTTATGCCTTAGGATGTGTCCTTCCTAGGCATCGTCATCTGACTTTTTTTTGAGGAATCCTTTTGACATTTAAGGATCACTCCTCTTGACATCAGTATTCTTTAGATGTGTCCTTCTGAAGAACAATCTCTCTTATTCATGCCTTAGGATGTGTCCTTCCTAGGCATTTTCATTATCATCCGACATTTTTGAGGGATTCCTTTTGACATTTAGGGATCAATCCTCTTGACATCAACATATTCAGGATGTGTCCTTCCTGAATTTGGCAATTTTTGACATTCGTCATCTTGGCATCGTCAAAACTTTGACACCCCGGCATCTCATCGTCATCAAACCTGACATCTTGACATTAAAACAATGGGTATCTAGACACACTTGGAAAACACTTGGCACTTGTCTTTTGGCTTTTTATCATGTTACTAGTTTTTCAGCGAGATCCTGACAACAGGATTTAGAAAAGTAGCGACGTATCATGATTGTCTTATCTTTTCTTTTGGCTTTCATCATGCTACTAGTTTTTCAGCGAGATCCTGACAACAGGATTTAGAAAAACAACGGCGTATCATGATTGTCTTATCTTGTCTTTTGGCTTTCATCATGTTACTAGTTTTTCAGCGAGATCCTGACAACAGGATTTAGAAAAGCAGTGACGTATCATGATTGTCTTATCTTGTCTTTTGGATTTCATCATGTTACTATTTTTTTAGCAAGATCCTAACAACACGATTTAGAAAAGCAGCGGCGTATCATGATTTTCTTATCTTGTCTTTGGATTTTTTTATTTTTTATTTTTTTATCATGTTACTAGTTTTTCAACGAGATCCCAACAACAGGATTTAGAGAAGCAGTGACATATCATGACATTTGTCTTGTCTCTTGACACGCATGTTACTAGTTTCTCAGTGATGTCCTGATTTTGGGATTTAGAAAAACAACAATGTATCATGATAATGGCTTTATTGTTGTATTTTGACAATCATGTTGCTAGTTTCTCAAGGATGTCCTCGAAATAGGATTTAGAGAAGCAACGACGTTTCATGAATTGTCCTTTTTGTCCTTTTTGCTAGCGGTTGGTTATGACAAAAAGACTGGGGAAACAACACTCTTAGTATGAGTCATGATCATCCTTGTCTGTGGCTGCTTGTCTTATGTGATGGTACGACCTTGCACACCTTGATTTATGTCATATCACGATGTTTGTTGGTCATCACAACAATTTTCCCAGTGATGATTAAGAGCAATAAATATAAAAAGTCCTATGGTAATGTTTTGAAGGATTTGATCTAGGAACTAACATGCATCTTCTTTAGTCTTGTCATCTTCTCTCACCCATCTCATATAGGCATTGCATCCATATCATTATCCATATCTTTTGCACTAACATTTCTTTGTCTCTTCATATTCTAGTCTTCTCATCAATTTCGAGAGCACACCCATGATCTTGGAACCCGTCTGTCCTCTCGAGGGGGCATACTGCTACCCTCCTCGTCGTTCTTCCTCATCTTATTTTGCACTGGGGCATATTTTTGACTTATTTTCTTTGTCACAATGCGACATGCTACATTATGACAAAGAGGGGAAAAATGTAGACACTTAAAAATGACCTAGGCCTACAAGTTCTATTTTTACCACTTTCGTCCTAGCATAATTATGACATTTAATTATGTCTTTGGTCCACATTCGACTATTAATTAAATAATTCATGTCATTTTATTCTTCATGATTATTAAATAAATAAATTCTATTTATTTATTAAATACGTCATTAATTGTCTAAGTCTTCCCCTAATTAAATAAATTTCTAAATTTATTTAATTACCTTTCTTCATTTATTTCTTCGATTATTAAAATAAATAAATTTTATTTGTTTATTTAATATGTCACTAATCCTCATAATTAAATGAATTTATTAATTTATTTAATTATTAATCTTATCTTCTAAATTAAATAATTATCTTTAATTATTTAATTGCCAAATTAACATTTCTCTCATTTTAAATAAGTTAATTATTTAAAATGATTTCACATTCTTAATTCATTTTAGTAAATAATCTAAAATCGATTATTTATTATTTCAAAAAAATCCATATTTTGAATTAATTTAATTCAAAATGGTAATATTCCTCCAAAATCAAGTAATCGAGCAAATTCTTGATTTTTCAAATTTGATCTTTAGTCCAACTCTTATCTTCTTGATTTTCAAAAATCTTTATTTTCAAATTAATTATTTCATTTATTCTCCACCGCCGATTCGATCTTCTTAGATGACATCTCCACCACTCGTTTAAGGATTTTTCCCTAACCCTGATTAGGGATTGTCAGATTTAATCTCGTCCTCTGATTTTAGATCTCTGTCGAAAGTCGATCTCGCCCGTCCATTCAAAATTGCATTTTCTATAAAATGCTATTTTGCTCTCATTTTTAGATTACACACTTACACACTTAGACATTTTACAGAAATTACAGCATTTATTGTCATATTCCACTAAGTTTTTGGCATATTTAGGCATAGGCATTTTTAATCATTTGGTCATAGGCATTTAGATTCAAATCCTTCAAAGCTTGTGTAAGACTTCGTCAAAGATTGCTCGCACATTCGGTCTGAGGGCAACACGAAAATCAACAAGTTAGAAGGTGCTACGAAGAGGAATCATGGAAGCTTCAACAATTATTTGGTATACTTGTTTCATTTATTTTAGTTTCCATTGTACTTTGTAGTTCTTTGGGTTTCTTAGTCTTTTTTGATTTTCTAACCTCTAATCTAACCTAAATTTAACCCTTAGATACATTATTCATTTAATCTATTTTGCACATACCATTAAGAATTAATTAATTTGATTAATTATTAATTTCCATCTCACCTCCTAACTGAGACTTACTCTCAGTCTACTAATCAATCTAATTAGTTCACTCATTAATCACACCTGTGCATGATCAATCTAATCAATCCACTAATTCATCAATTTTGTTGCACTCCTACTCACTTCTAGTCCATTAATCTTTCAAATCAATTAAATGATCAATCAATCTTTCCAACAACTTGTCAATCTCGCTTAACACTTTAATCAATCCTCTTGATTGAATCATGTAACTAGTTATCTGAAATCATGCAACCAGTTAACAATCAATCAAATCCTCTCATCAATCCTCCACTATCGATATTTTTCAATCTCTCCTATGATCTTGACCATTGATTAGTGTCACCAAAAATCTATAAATTAAACCATCCTATCATTTATTTATCATCTCAAATCATGCAATGAACTTATGCTTAAATTACAACAGTGCTTTATTGCTATTATGCTCATTATAAATCTGAGAGAAAGGATTTCAACATCATTTCTCCAAGGGTAAAATAGAGGAGAAAAATGGAGCTCAACTTGAAGGTCTCACATGTTTAAGGTATACATTTGTTGTTTGATCTTCTTTCAATTTGCTTCATTGGTGTGATTGAATTTAATTTTGAATCTTTTTATTGTTTGATTATCATTTAGATTTGTCATTATATTTTAAGGTCATGCAATAGGTACTTCTTTAATGGATTGTATCAAGGGTATCTTTACAAAAGCATTCTTAAGTTGGCTCGAGGAATAAAATTTAGGTTTAAAATGGGATTTTTGAGTTGTTAGTCTCTCTAGAAATGGTGGTTCCCTACTTATGATGTCTTGATGTCTCTTTCCTTGTTCAATTTGCTTTATTGAATTGTCAGTGGTTTCTATTCTTGGTTCCTCATCTATAAGTTTTGTGATATTAAGAGATGATGGTCCAACAAGCATCCTTCGTTAACAAAGGTTAGCATCACTTACCTAAACCCCATAGGTTGGGTATTGGATAGATTCATTTGTGTAAGCCTATTGAACAAGCTTATTGTTAGGGTTTGTGTAGGTTCAGCTTGTAACTAAGGTGCTCTTGGTTGTATGGGGGTTGGTATGGCTAGGTTTGGAATTATGGCTTGTTATTTCTACAAATATTATTATGGCTATGGGTGGTTAACATTTTGGTTTTACCACTGTTGGTTTCCACACCATTTTTATGGTCATTGGTTTTGTGGGGGCTGCCACTAGGAATTATAGTTTGATGCTTGGTATCATTATGGTGGCCACATCCCCTATTGTGGAGACTAATAAGATGATTGTTCCATTTTACATGATTGATTTTGCATGTTATTCCATGGTTGATTATTCCAGTTAGAGAAGTTTTCATTACCCCTAAGAAGGATATATTATAAGAAATAGGATCTTGAGGCATACCTTATAATTTTTTCCATGGATTGCACTAAGCAATGTAAATTAATTGTCCTTCCTCATCATAAAAGGTACACAATTGAGGTTTCCCTTGCTTCTTTGTAGAAATTCTAGCAATCTTTTTGTAATTATAGTTTACCCTCTTTTGGCAATAGTGTGGACAATATTCAGTGAGAGCATCCTTTTCCTCCTATTTTTATGTGTAGGGTATCTAGTTGTGTATCTAGTTGGGTATCTAGTTGTGTTTAGTGACTATGGAGAGAGCATATTATGATGTGACTTCTTCAAGTATAACTGAAACCTTTCTACGTAATCTTCAAGTGGTTCCTCTTCCTTTTGTGACATATTGAAGATGTCATCTCATTTCATTTCTACTCCACAATAATAATCCTAGTAGTTTTGCAAGAATTTTTATTTCATTGATTCCCAATTAGAGAATACATTCCTTCCTAGCCCCATGAACCACCACAAAGTAACATCTTTCAATGTGGTTGGGAAGAGTGTTAGTCTATGGGCATCCATGGTGTAATAATAGCTTCTACACAAAACACAAAGCTCAAATAGGAAGGTGTATGGATACTTCGTAATCAATTCATAGAAGTTGGGCAATACTGAGGAGGTATATTCTTAAGGGTTGCTACCCATTCTTAATTTTTAATTGGAAACTTAAATGTAATAGGATTTGTTGGATTCTCCATCACTTCCTCTGCCATAATGTTAAGATATCTTATGGGAGTTCTCCCTTGGTCTGAAGTAAGAATTAGCACCAATATCTTCAAATTTTTCTTGATTTGAGGAGAGAAATCTTCCCAAAGTGCCTCTTTTCCTCCACATACAATAGTATCTTGAGCTTTAGATAACCTCTCCTGCATAGTGTTAGTGAGTAGTTCAAGGTCAATTTGAAAATGTAGCCTAATCTTAATTGTTGTAATCAAAAACTTCATATTTTATGAAAGTAATGAAAATGAATTAAAACATAATTAGGAATTCTGAACTTAGCACCATCCTAGTAATGGTGCCAAAATTTAGAGATTCCCCTAATGTATGATCAACTAATATAAATAGCATACATATGACTTAACGAACCTATAGATCCCAAATTAAGCAGTTCATTGTTCAAAAGGGGGCTTCATTCAAATTATCAACCAGGGAATCATAAACTTGAGATGATGTTGACACTATGTATGCAATTAAGAATTGTATACTTTCTTAATTGATTTAGTACAGGTAGTTGAACAAAATTAAATTCATCTAAAAGATTCCTAACTCTAATTAACTCCTATTTAGAGAATAAGGTAAGCAAATACTAGTTATTCTAAGTGACTTTTAGTAACTGCTACGAGTACTTATATTTTCACATAATGTAACTAGTGACTCTCTATGTTGCAACATGACCTATTTTGACCAATCACTCAATAGAATTGAACATAATGTAAATTAGAAACTTAAATTTAGAAATCACTTGTTATAACATTCAAAGTAATGTAAACTAGAACTACAATTTAGAGATTGTAATTTGCAATCTAACTAACCATCTAAGCTAATGTGGATTTTGCAATACCTCAAGTGGCTCTTTCTTGAGATGTTGCAATCCACACTTGTCTCCTTCAAATACTAACCCAAAAAATCATGCAACTAAAGTATCCATATTTATTGTAATCTAAACATACACAAAGCTTCCAAACAAAGTATAAAAAATATAATATTCAGTCTAATTCTTTGCAAAAATATAGCTAGTTAATCTCTCACAAGATTATCCCCATATATAGGATCTATAAGATTCCTCTTATTCAAAACTATAAAATAACTATGAGAAACTATCAACTCTTCCAAAAACATAGGAAGAGGACTATATCTTGATTTAATAGAAAAATAACAAGTGGAAGCAAGAGTGTAAAAGTTTGATAAGGACTCTACACTAATTAAGAGGATTGTTATAACTGGAGAACAAGCCTAACTGGGTAGTCTTTATTATGAACTATCATCCCTTATTGGAACATGTATCTTTTTCCTCCATGATTTATTGCAGGTATAGAATGATACATGGATATTTGTGTCCACATCCTCATACTGCTACGCCCTTAATATTAGAGTACATTGGGTTATGAATAGTCGGCTTGTGGCTATATTAACTCCTAATTAAGTCATATTATCATTATTGTATTGTTATTTAGTTGATTAGGTCAGCTTGGGTGATACCCCAGGCATAAATAGGTATATATAGGAGGTTGTGGGTCTTATTTCATCATCATAGTGTGAATTGTGTTCTCATTGGAGATATTTGGAGGTTTTCCTCATCAAAGCGGCTTGTTATTCTCAGTTATTATCTAGTATTTGTAGCATATTTTATATCATATTCTTCTATTGTGCAAGTTATTTCATTACAAGTGGTATCAAAGCATGATCTTGGCACCGTTGCAACAAGGCATTTTTTTCAATTTTGGAGGTCATTTTGTGAAAAGAATATATCCCAGATTATAATAGTTTTTTGTTTTATTTTTAAAGGGTTTTTGAAGGACATTTTCAAGAATCTACAGTATAGATTTCATAAGAATTGGAGTAGAATTGAGTGATTTGTTGCAGAATTAGGGTGTCTTCCTAATTTATTTGTAAAACACATATCTCCCACATATTGATGAATTGGTTTCTGATTTTTTGTGGGTTTTTTGAAAAATATTAGAGGAAGCTATAATCCAATTTTCAAATCAATTGAAGTAGAAATAATTTATTGATTTGGAAATTAGGTTTTTTTTTTAAATCACTCTCAAGGCTATAAATCATCTAATTTTTAGAAGATTTTTCTATTAGAGTGCGACCTAGGCCCTGGTAAGTCACAGTGAAATTTTCAAATTATTTTTAATTTATTTGTGTGATTTATTGCAAAAAAAAATTCTACCATCATGATGGGGCCTACATTAAGAGGCAACAATAATGCTACCACACCGATGAAATATTTAGTGAATGAGGGGTACAAAATGAGGATTTTTACCCTAAGGATGAAATAAAAAAAAAGTCAAGGGTGATATTTCATCATTAGAGAAGAAGATTACAAAAGAAATGGGTGAATTGAAATCACTTATTCAAGGTATGAATTTTAAGGGTGAAGATTTACCTCGTAAGGTGGAAGATAATACTTTTGTTGGACATGAATTCCTTAAATTTGACTTTGATTTAAAGAGGGATCCTTCCTTTAATAATCATATGCCAAGGAAATTCATACCTAAGTTGGATATGAGAAAGTTTGATGGAAAGGATCCAATCAATTGGTTATGCCAAATGGAGTAGTTCTTTGATATTCATCATGTTCCTAGTCAACAAAAGGTGGCTATGGAATCATTATACCTAGAACCAAATCAATTTATTTGGTATCATTGGTTATGTGATGAGAAGAGAAAAAGGGTTGTGTGGTCACATGGTCAATTTTTCAAGAGGAAATTTCTACCAATTATGGAGATAACTTTATGGATAGCTAATTTTTCCAACTCACCAAATTAAATCAACCAGGCATGGTTAAGGAGTATATTCAACAATTTCAATCCCTTTCTCTAAGAGGAGAGAATGTGGTGGAAGAAAATATGAAGGAACTATTTCTAGGCAGTTTAAAGGATCACATAAAATATGAAGTATGATTGTTCCAACCACAATCCTTATCACAAGCAATAATAATGGCAAGACAAGTGGAGGAGAATTTTTTGTCTAGTAAGAGACAAGGGAATATAAACTTTAGCGAAAGGAGATCTACACATTCACTACCTCAACCTACTAGGTTGACTCCACAACAAATTGAGGAGAAAAGAGAAAAAGTGTTATGTTTCAATTGTGATATAAAATATAGTCGAGGGCATAGATGTAGTGAAAAGATATTGTTTTATATTGAAGGAATGAATGAGGAAGAGGAGGAGGAACCAGTATTAGAGGGTGATATATATTTAGATGATGAATCACATGATTCCCAACCAATAATTTCTTGTAATGAACTCTCTAATTTTAGTGCCCCTCAAACTCTCAAGGTAGATGGATTCTTAAAGAAGAATAAAGTAATCATGTTGATTGACTCATGTAGTACTCATAATTTTATCAACAAAAAGTTGGCTAATCATCCAAATTGTTGTATATATCCAGCTCCAAATTTTCAATTCTTGATTGTAGATGGTCGTATCGTCAGTTTTTTTGGAAAGTGTCATAGCATTAAATTATCCATGGGAGATTATAACCTTGATATCCTAATGTATGCTATCTCCATGGGTGCAACAGATATTGTTTTGGGAGTACAATGGCTTACTACTTTGGGAACAATTGAGATGAACTTCCAAGAATTATTCATGAGATTCCAATTAGAAGGAAAGATAATATAGATAAGAGGGTTGAAGGAAAAGTCCCCATAAATGGTTATCTCTCATCAAATGCAAAAGTTTCTTAAGAAAGGAGTTGATGAATTTTTGGCCCAATTATGTTCATTAGAAGTTTTTTAATCTAATGCTCCCACCCATCTAGATTTACAAGCAATAATTGAGCATCACTTAGTGCTTTTTGGAGATATTCCTAAAGGACTTCCTCCTAAGAGGGATCATGATCATTCCATACAACTATTTCTAGGGAGCCAACCTCCCAACAAGAAAGCCTTACCAGTACCCACATATACAGAAAAGTGAGATATAAAAGATTGTTGAGGATATGTTAGAGGTGGGAATTATTAGACATAGCCAAAGTGCTTACTCCTCACTTGTGGTGATGGTACAAAAGAAGGATGAAAATTGGTGCATGTTTCTGGACTATAGAGTGCTCAACATGTATATCATCAAAGATAAGTTTCCTATTCCAGTCATTGATGATTTGATAGATGAATTAAATGAGGCTATGTATTTTACAAAGTTAGATCTTAGAACTGGTTATCACCAAATTCGAATTAAGGAAGAATATATTTGTAAGATAGCATTTAGGACTCATGAGGGTCATTATATTTTTTGGTGATGTCATTTGTTCTTACCAGTTATCCATCTACATTTCAAATTTTGATGAATTCCATCTTTAAAAAGTTCTTGAGGAAGTTTGTATTAGTGTTTTTTGATGACATATTAATTTATAGTAATAGTACATGGGAAGAACACTAGCAACATGTAGATCAAGCATTACAAATTCTTGAAGAGCATCAACTCTATGCTAAGCCATCCAAGTGTGCTTTTGGTCTTAATGGAGTGGAGTACTTGGGACACATAGCTTCACATGGAGTAAAGGTGGATCCTAACAAAATTAAGGCTATCATGGAATGGCCTATTCCTAAAACCATTAAGAAATTGAGGGGTTTCTTGGGATTGATTGGATACTATTGAAGATTTGTAAAGAATTATGATTGTATAGCAGCAACCCTCAAAACTTTATTGAAGAAGTTTTATTTTCATTGGAATGAATATGCTAATTCAGCATTAGAAATGTTAAAGGAGGCTATGTGTAAAACTCTAGTACTTGCCACTTCTGATTTCACAAAGGATTTTATTATAGAATGTGATGCTTTCGGAAATGGTATAGGTGCATTGCTCATGCAGGAGGGTCATTCCATTGCTTTTGAGAGCCATCAATTAAAGGTTAAGAATCAACTCAAACCTATTTATGAGAAGGAAATATTAGCTATTATTCATGTAGTAAAAAAATGGAGGCCTTATCTAATGGGTAGACACTTCAAGGTTAAAATAGATCATGATATCCTAAAATATTTTTTAGAACAAATATTATCTTTGAAAGAACAACAAAAATGGGTTACTAAGATTTTGATATTTTTTATAAGAAAGGGAAGGAAAATGGTGTGGCAGATGCACTATCAAGGAAGGATGAGAAGGGTGAAGCTTTATTGTGTGCCCTTCCAATATTACAAGAAGATTTGGTAGAAGAAGCTAAAGAAGAGTGGAAAAATGTTGTGGCTACTAGTAATCTCATTCAATAATTACAAAGTGATTCTAGTAGTTTAGATAAATTTTGTTGGAAGGGAGATACTTTGCGGTATAAAGCGAAATTATATATTTGCAAGAATTCCTCTCTCAAAAAAAATATTCTCATAGAGCTACATGAGTCTCCAATGGGTGGTCATTTAGGATTTTGAAGACATATCATCGGGTCAAGAAAGGATTCTTTTGGGAAGGGCTAAAAGGGGATGTTCAAAAATTTGTGGTAGAATGTTTAGTTTTTCAATGAAATAAAGGGGAGACAATTAAGAAAATTTTTCTCTTGCAACCCTTAGTTATTCCTAGCCAACGTTGGGAAGAGGTCTCCATGAACTTCATCACAGGGCTTCCAAGATCTAATGGTAAGAATGCCATCATTGCATTTGTGGATCACATCACTAAATATGCACATTTTATTGCATTATCACATCCTTTTACAACAAGTACAGTGGAAAAGGAATTTTTGGAGAATATTCAAAAGCTACATAGTATACCTAAGATTATTGTTAGTGACCATGATCCTATCTTTACTAGTAACTTTTGGATAGATTTATTCAAATGTTTGGGTACTCAATTGGCTCATAGTTCTTCATACCATCCACAATCTGATGGGAAAACAAAGGTGGTTAATAAGTGTTTGGAAGGATATCTATGTTGTTTCACTTTAGATAATTAATCTCAATGGGTAGATTGGCTACCACTAGTAGAATGGTGGTATAACACTTTCTTCCATAGTTCATAAAAAATGTCAAGTAATTTATGGCATTGTATGGATATCATCCTCCTTCCATCACATCATCATTGAAGGTGTCACCAATAGTTCATGATGTGGAGGACCACATGATTCATTAACAACAAGTACTTTCAAGACTTAAAGATAATCTATCTATGGCACAAAACAAAATGAAGCAACATGAAGACCAACACCATAGTGAAAAAGGTTTTGAGGTTGAAGATTGGTTTTTCTTGATATTGCAACCTTACAAGAAAATGTCACTGAAGAAATAAGCAAAGAATAACAAGTTGTCTCCAAAATATTATGGCTCATTTCAAATCATACAGAAGATAAGTAGTGTTTCCTACAAGATTGAATTGCCATCAACAAGAAAGATACATCCAATTTTTCATGTTTCTTGTTTGAAGAAGGTAATTGGGAATAGTATCCCTACTTAGACAATATTATTGAAGAATGATGAAGAAGGAAGAATCATACTGGAACTAGAATTTATTCTTCAAAAACACATAAGGAAGCTAAGGACCATAACACTCAGTATCTCATCCAATGGAAGAATTTACCTATTGAAGATGCCACATGGGAGGATGAGGAGTTCATTAAAAATCATCCAAAATTTCCTAGCATTGAGAACAATGCTTATCTAAAGAGGGGGTGCATGCTACACCCTTAATATTAGAGTACATCATGTTATGAATAGTCATCTTGTGGCTATCTTAACTCCTAATTAACTCATATTATCATTATTGTATTGTTTTTTTTTTATCGTTAAAAGGCCTAAGCCTAAGTATTTTGCATTAATTTTTGAAACAAAATTACAAAAAGCTAGATTTATAGTACTAGCAGTCCCATATCAGCTTGTTACTATCTATATTTTCAGCTCTATAATAGCCTAAAAATTACCAACTATAATATAAACTTGATCATGAAACCATATATGAGTAATTACAAATTAAAAAATTTCCCCCATTTGTAAACTTTTATCACTCCATATCGACCCCTTCATTATCATTTCTTGGTACTTCATTTAGATCAAACATATTGTCACCTTGTCCCTCTACAAAATATTGAACATGACTTTCCAAATGATGAACAATGCTTGGCATATGAATTTGACTCCTTTTGTGCAGCATGTATGATATAGCAAAATATTTTTCTTTGAACCTTTTAATCATGTGTTCTCCCAATTCCTCAGCATACACTGGAAACACATGATAGAGCATTCTGGGATCATAATCTCTTAATCCCCTTTTCATTGCTGAGTACATTGTTGCAAAGCCTCTTTTCTCTTTAAGGTATTGTCTTGGAAAAATACCTACTACATCAGCTTCACCCAAGTCGAAATTATATTTTTGTACTACCTTTAACAACTCATCATCACCCATTACTTCAGGAAATATTGCTACTGAAACCACAACTCTTAAAGCCACAAAAGATTGCAGCATATCCATTGTGTTTGACAGAAAAATAGATAATATATTCGATGGAAACATGAGCCTTGGCAATTCTGGGTGGATGAATTCTTCCCCAATTACTACTTTTATGCAATCTACTACACTAAGGCTTGATGTTTGGAAGAATTGTGCCATGTCTTCGTCAGACACTTCCTCTGAGAATGGAATCTCATATTCATTAACTCTCATAGGAACTCTAAAATTCTTGACACTATATTCATTTTCCATTTTCAATGACTCTTCACACACCCTGAAAACTGAAAACACACCACCATAATGTTAGCTCCCAGTGCCAATCACTAAACTGGAGGCTACATTGTATGATACCTGTCACCACCATTTCAATATAATTGAAATAAGTATCAAAATTTAGTAGATCCTTCATGCATAAAATTTGCAATGCAAATCACTAACAATTGTAGCCCGATCCCTTTATTTACAATCAAGCATATTCAAAACCAGTAGCCATCAGAAAATTACCAACAAAATAAAAACTCATATCACCATCGATCAGTATCAAAAGTTTAACCAGAAAATATTCCTCACAAATGGACTCTACCCAGAAATGACCATCAGAATCAATAAATGGACGAAAAGTTTATTTACACAGCCGGCTAGAAACGACCATCAGCAACAAAATTTCACCACACACATAGAAACCTTTGCCCAAAAAAAATTGCTAATTTGAAGGATACCAGGCAACTTAAATCCAAAAGAAAAAATCATCAAAAAAAAAATCATAGAGATACCCTCTTCCCAGAACCATTGACCAGAAGCTATACTCAAAATGTTTCAAATAGATGCCCTCTGCCCATAACATACTGCTATTTTGAAAAATAATGAGTAACTCAAAACCAAACCAAACAATGAGCTTGAAATATGATACAAAAACTTACAAATACTTAGTTTGTTGTTTTTCGCTTCTGGTAGGTATTATTTCTACAGAGACTTGTTTACCTTGGTGCAAATCGCTATGATCCTCTAGCCGCATCCACTATAGTAACAGATATTTATCCTCATACAATTCCAGATGACTACATTTTAGTAACTATGCTCTTCTTTTATAGCCAAATTGACATCATTAAACTAAAAGCTCATGTTTGTTGGCTTTATGCATCATGTTCTTTGCCTTAAGCTTCACCTCCAAATGATTATTGAGAACCCACAAGTTTTCATCTAGATCCTTTATCATTTCATTTTATGATGTTCAAACATTTGATAGTACCACCTTTAGCCACCTTCAAATAATCCACTTTGATTCATGATTACTTATTCGATGTCTTGTCCTCTATTCTTTGAATTTTCTTGTATTTTGTGTATAATAATTTCCCAATCCATGCCACGAACTACATCCTTAACAATTAGCTTGTTTTAAAATCATTGCAGCTAATGTTCTAGCTCCTCCCCTATACTTTTATGAACGTGACTTCTACCTTCTTACTATATCATCATTCCTGCAAAAAAAACAAAGTTAGTAGAACAAAATACTTCCCACAATTTGATTCCACCTTTATGAACCAACATTTCATGTTCATGATATTTGAACTATCATCTTCTCTTTTTTATGAAATTTGAACATAAAGTCTGCAACTTGAACACCACCCTTCTGCTATTTTCTTCTGCACATTAAAGCTCTGTTTGTAAATATTCCTAACTTGACTGCGACCTCGTGCATAATTAAGACCACCCATCATATTTTTTGATCTCTTCCATGATTTCAAAATCATAAACATAGCACTCTTCCACAGCCTCCTGCATATAATTACTCTGTTTTAATGCAAAAACACAACCAACCAATTTGATTTTGTACTTATTGCTAGCTATGATACCATATTCCTTTTATCCCAATGTATCATTTCCTGCACATTCAAAGAAAACTCTATGATATCTTCACCATACATTTTCACCTTGAAATCTTGATCGCATCCTATGTTTGCAAGTCCATCTGCCACTTGATTTGCTTCCCTATAAGCATGATTAATTTGATACATTTCAAACTTTTCTAATAAAAGAAGAATTCGTTTTAAAACATAGCTAATTTTCCAATTACATGATTTTTTTTAATCTTTGCAATCATTTACTATTAACAAAGAATCTCCTTCAATTACCAACTTGGAAACTTTATGAATATTTGCTAAAAGTAAACCATGTAAAAGAGTATGAACTTCAGCTTGATTGTTTGTACCATTTGGCAGGGAAATTGATTTTGCTCCTAACACTGATCCCTCATGATCCCTTAACATTGCCCCAACCCCAGATAAACCCAGATTACCTCGTGACGCGCCATCAAAATTTAACTTAATAAAACCCTCAAGCGGAGGTAACTAAACCACCTTTTTCTGTCAATTTTGCTATTTACAACCGATACCATGTTGCCTTTAAAAGGCACTACCAAGAACTCCCAACTCTTTAACTGTTTGGCATCCCATTCTGTAAATGCAAAGCCCACATGCTTATTGCTTTGCACATAAACATTAGTAACTTCACAAATAGTCTTTTGCAACTTTACCAATACCAAATCCAAACTAGATTTTTCTTTTCTGAATATTCTCTTATTCCTTTCCCACCAAATACACCATATCACAGAAGAAGGAATTACCTTCCATAAACTTGTGAAAAAAGAAGTCTTATATAAAGCAGGCCAAGACATGAACAAATCCCGAAGTTTGTGAGGTAGGGGTGAAGTCCACCCTAATTTTGATTGTACAAAACACCAGCATGAATTAACAAATGAACAGTTTAAAAATAAATGATCCACTTCTCAAAGAATTCTTGACAAAGCACACATTTAAATGGATTATCTATTCCAAGCTTAACCATCCTGTCACTTGTTAAGACCCTATGCTTTAATTCCAACCAAGAGAAACATCCTGCTTTAGGTAAAACTATTGAATTCCAACAAAATGATAGAGCCCTTTGATTACATCCCTGATCTCTATTTGACATAGCAACCTTATAACCCATTTTAACTATATAGTTACCCGTTTTTGAAGGTGCCCAGATCAATTTATCATTGTCCTTCCCTATGAAAATTGTTCTACACTTAAGTGCATTTACCAATTCAATTTGTTGATCATGTGGCATGATATTTGGAGGCAAAACTTTCCATATTACTGCTCATGTTTGACCATCTACTTTCATAATATAATCTTTAATCTTTATTCCCCAGTTATTTGTTGTATAAACAATTGTAGCATGAAAGTTATACAATTTTTCCAATGGTGGCAACCCATTCCACGAGTCTTGCCATAAATTTGCACTTTCCCCATTATGAATTTTCCCAAGACAAATGTTGAACTACTACCTTTATAGAATCAACCAAAAAATTCCACATCACAAACCCTTTAGGAGGATTAGACATAGTAAGAATACGAGTTGGATTATCCGTATCTAGAAACTTACATTGCATAATTTTACACCATTTTTTTGTGGTCTTGTATACAAATGCCACACCAATTTAGCTCCCAGTGCAACATTCCTTGCTGAAATATCACACAACCCAGCCCCTCCTTTTTTCTTATCTTTACAAATATTTTGCAATGAAACTAAAGGGATTTTTCTTTTAGAATCCATATTACCCTTCCATAAAAAGGATCTAATTATGTTTTCTATTTCTAAAATAACTGTTCTAGGAGTTTTTAGGACTGCCATAAAATAATTTGGAATGGATGACAAGACTAATTTAATAAGTAGTATTCTACTAGATATAGATAGCCATCTCCCCTTCCAACTTGATATTCTCGATTTAATTGTCTGAATTATCTTATCCCAATAGGACACTCTATTCTGACCAACAAAATAAGGAATACCTAAGTATTTACAAGGCAACTTTGCAACTTGAAAACCCATAGTTTGTATAATCTTATCCCTTATCACTGAATCTGTATGAAATATGTAAACTTTTGATTTACTTGAGTTCACCTTTTGACAAGATGCCTAAAGAATACCTTTGCAAAACTTCCTTAATTTTCTTAGCTTCATCAATAGTAGACAACCCAAACAAAATTGTACCATCAACAAATAATGGATGAGTAATTGTTAATCAGGTATTTGGCAAATGAATGCCTTTCCATTGTCCTTCCAAATGAGCCTTTTTAATTGGTCTACTTAAAGATTCTGCAAGAACAATGAATAGGAAAGGAGACAAGGGATCACCTTGCCTCACCCCTTGAGAGGACTTAAAAAATCCCAAAGGTATTCCATTTATTAACACCGAAAACATTGCACCAGAAAAACAAGAATAAATCCATTTACACCATTTCTCATGAAAGCCAAACTTCTTCAGTATTTTCATCAAAAAAGACCACTCCACCCTGTCATATGCCTTCATCATATCCAACTTAAGAACAAATTTTGATAAAGAAAAAGATGATATTGAATGAAAAACCTCATGAGAAACCAAATCCCCTTCTATTGTTTCTCTTCCCAGCACAAAGCCTCCCTACTCCTCCAAAATTATACCTGGGATAATCTTGACTAACCTCAAATAGATTGCTTTTGTAAAAAATGTATATACAGTGTTATAGAGTGAAATGGGTCTAAACTCTGAAAAAGAGGAAGGATTATTTACCTTAGGAATCAAAGCAATATGAGGTACATTAAATTTCTTGAACATAGTTCCTGAACTTCTAGATTCCTCCAAAGCTTTCAACAAATTTGCCCCAATGAATTCCCAACATTTATGAAAATAGAGGGAAGTAAAATCATCTAGACCTGGAGTGTTATCTACTGACATTGAAAACATTGCTTCTCTCAACTCTTCCAAAGTAAACGGCTTCATCAAATGCACATTATCTTCAGGCAAAACCCAAGTTGGGATGTTCTACAACATTTCTTCCCTTACCAATGCTTGCTGATTTGGTGTGACATTTGGTGATGTAAGTAGATTTTCAAAGAACTTAACCCCTTCTTTTTGAATGTCCTCCTCTCTAATTAATCTTTCCCCTATAACACTATCTTCAATTGAAAAAACTGAATTTTTAACCTTTTTAATTTGAGCAGATCTATGGAAAAACTTAGTGTTTTTATCACCCTCTTTAAGCCACATCTCCCTTGATTTTTGACACCAATATATTTCTTCCCTAGCTAATAACTCATCCCATTCTTCTTGCAATTATTTTTGAACTTCATATGATTGAGGTGTTAGACCTTGAACTATAATTTCAGAATTGACCAAAGATAACTTCTTAAATACCTCTTCCTTCTGCTAGAAAATATTTTTTTAAATTATAATATTCCACTGATTAATCCTACTCTTTACAAACTTTAACTTGCAGCAAAACCTGTACATTAAAGTTCCCTCCACTTTTGGAGCCTAGCACCACCATTGTTTTAATAGACCCATAAAAAGAGGATGTTGAAACCATATTTTTTCAAATTTAAAAGAAGCTTTGGCAATTGCAGCCACCTTCTTCCTCTCAATACCCAGAGAAAGAGGAAAATGATCAAAACCTATCCAAGGCAATATTTGTGACATTAATACAATTTTCTAAGTGATCCAGTTAGAAGATACCAAACTTCTATCCAAGCGCACAACAATTTTTAAAAAATCTTTACGCTTGTTTGTCCAAGTATAATTGCCATTGCCTGGTTGCACATCTACCAGTGCATTATTAAGGACAAAAGAATTGAAATCTTCAACTGCTTTTGGAGGAGGAATGATCCCACCCTTTTTATCTTTCAAGGATAATATTGCATTGAAATCACCCATTAAAAAAACCTTTTCTAAAGCCAATTTCTCCTGAATTTTAGAAAAATCATCCCACAGACGTTTCTTACCAGTTGTTGAGTTAGGTGCATAAACATTTACAAGATAAAATTGTAAGTCAAAATGCACCACCTTTACTAATTTCCAATGATGTTCAGACCTTAATGAATCTAATAACACATTTTGAGGCTTCCACAAGATAAGCATACCACCAAAAGCCCCATGTACCTCAAATTGAATAGACTTCCAGCCACTCCATTTACTAATGATATCTTTAAAAGTCTGACGAGATAACTTTGTTTCTTGTAAGAGAATAATATCTACCCCGAACCCATCAATTTTATGCTTCATGCGGGCCCATTTGTTAGGGGAATTGATGCCCCTAACATTCCAAGATATAATCCTCATAATCTATTCAGAGAGCTAAATGCTCCCCTCAAACATTTTTTAATACTCCCATCTAAAGTTGATTGTCTACCTGATGCTATTTCCTCTTGCAACTTTGTTGCATTTGATTTTCTACCCTGCTTTCCTAGTGACATTTGAGGAGATAATATCAAAGCTAGAGTTTTCTCAATTGAAAAACTCTATGAAAAATCAAATTCCATAGCCCCTTCTTCGTGATCCTTACTAACTTTTGTTCCTTATGTTGAAAGTGCAACCAAAGAAGACAAGTTGTCCTTCTCCCTCAAATTTGATGATTTATCAAAAGACTGAACTTCATTATTTGGAAAACCTAATAAAGGCTTTGGTATTTCCAATACCTCTGATATTTCATCAATGATATTAGAACTTACCCTAGTAAGGATATTTTCAGCAAGACCCTCCAAATTATCTAGATCTAGGAAGGAATGGAAATACAAAGTATCAGATATACCAAGCTTATTTTCTTCCCAAGGCATACGCACTACTTTTGATTCTAACTTCATTATCTGATTCTCCACACAACTTACTGAGGAAGAAAAACTATCAGAATATTTCCATACTAAAGATGATGAAATACTCTTAGCTTGTTGGAAAGAAATGTGGAAAATCAAAGGAACATAGTTATGTAGAACTTTATATTGTAGAATACATTGCAGCCTTGCAAACAATCCTTTTGAATTTGCTTGAAATGAAATTCTAGAAGCCATAACTTTACCCTAAGAACTTACCTTCTACACAAAAATACCACATTCACCTTTGTGAATCAAATGACTATGTTCCCTTACAATGTTTTTCTCAAACATTTTTGTCTTTCCCTTATCCCTCCCAACTAGATCCATACCCAACACATCTTCTGTGAGAGAATTAACTTCCTAAAAACCATTAGATTTCTCCAATTCCAAATTTACCAACTAATCAGAGAGGGGAGATTCAAAAGGCTTAACCCTATCTCCCTCAACCTTCCTTGCTTTACAGAAGGTAGCTTTATGTCCCAAAACATGACATTCCTTATAGATATTTCTATGATTCTCATAAAATATTGATTGCATGTGAACTCCTGATTTAGAAATTATTTTAATACTTTGAGGTAAATCATTTGAGACATCACATAACAAACAAACCCTAACTGGAAGATCAAGATTGGAAAATAATGCAAAATCATGTTTTAGAAAAGTACCAACCTAATTTTCCAAAATTTCAACAATGCCTGATTCCCTATATTCCAATGGAAAATATTGCAATTGTATCCAAAAAGGAATATATCTAATTTTAATCATTTTAGGATTAAAATTAGGAACCCAAGGCTAAATATACAGCCCAAAACCCTCAAACACCCAAGATTTCACCCTAAAAATCTCATCTCTAGCATGCTTAGAGGAAAAAAACACAACAAAAAAACCATTTCCCCTATCAATATAAAAGACCTGATTAGTCCCATCCCAATCTTGATATATTAGGTCTTTCAACACAAAAATGGATGGAGATTATAGCCAAAACTTACAGATTAATGTCGTTTCATACAAATTTTGAGATTGGTCCTTTAAAAGAACCTCAGGAATCATGACCTCTAGAATCTTCTTATTTTTCCAGTTATAAGAATCTTGATGAATTTGCGAAATCCCTTTGGAAAGAAACTGATCTCCCTTTTGCTTTTGTGTTTTCCCTTGTGGTTTCTTTCAAAATAACTTTTTTTGATGAGAAATATTGTGCTATTGCCTCCGCATTTCCCATTGTTGGTCCTTTGGGATCTTAATCCCCAGTTTCACATTATTAGGAAACATAGCAGGAGAAGAAGTATACAAAGGAATATTATTAGGAAAAGTTGTAGAAGCCTGATCTCCCCCTTCAAAAATAGAGGACTCCCCATCTCTAGTTATATTTGATACAGATCTACTCCACTTCGCATTTTGAATCTACAAATGAAGAATCCTGTAGCAATCTTCTTCACTTCGCACAATATTATTTGGGAAAGAAGCATGAAGCCTAGCAGACCCTAACTGCACAATATTACAATCTTTTGAATTGAAGGGAGCTACAAAAGATTGATCAAACCATTGAGTATCCACATAATCATCTGATTCCGAACCACAAATATCAAAAGGAGGCTATTTTACCCTACTAAGAGACTTCCCAGGCCGAAAAATACCCTTAAATCTCGAAGAGCTACGATCAATGCCTTTCCGATTATTAACAATCCCTTGCACCTAAGAAGATTCCCTATTTTGTAGAAACCCCTATTTTTCCAAAGAAAGAAAATTTCTTGAATGTTGAGGAGAAGATCTACACAATGAAGAATGAAGAGCCCCTGAAATCGAGCTCATAGCAAGAAAAGGGACCTCTTGAAACCCTTCGAATGCATAGAATGACTCAAATTTTTTGAAAAATTCCCGTTGGGCGCATTCTGATACATGCGGTCCATTTTCCAATTTCCTCCAGTTACAAATTAATACCCTTCATCATTATGGTATTGTTATTTAGTTGATTAGGTCAACCTAGGGCTTATATAGGGTTATCTAAGTTGGCCTAGGTGATATCCTATGCATAAATAGGTATATATAGGAGGTTGTGAGTCTTATTTCATCATCATATTGTTAATTGTGGTCTCATTGGAGATATTTGGAGGTTTTCCCCCTTAAAGTGGCTTGTTATTCTCAATTATTATCTAGTATTTGCAACATATTTTCTATCGTATTTTTCTATTGTGCAATTTATTTCATTACACAGACCATGACCTACATCATCTTCAAGACATACACATGTGTTGAATTTGGTCACCTCCTATAGATGTGTTGAACCAACATCCTTCTACTGTAGGTTAAGAATCCTTTTGTTACAGGTTGACAGGTTCTTGACTGCAGGGGGTTAGTCTTATTTCGAAGACATTTTTCATTTTTAACAACTATAATTAATCATAAAATTATACTAAATCCCATAGAAATTAAAAGATCATTCATTCATTCATTAATATATCATATCATCTTCAATGTTTCTTAAATACTTAAAGTATGTAAAAAGTCTTATAAATGTATTTGAAACTTAGTAGAAATGAGATAAAAAGACATGAAACTAAAGCAAGAAACTGGACATTTTTAGGGCTCATCAAGTATCTTTGTGTTTTTGTTTGTATCTTGCATTTCATGAAGTACAAGGATATCGATTTTTAAGTTTACAATTTCTTCTCTTAACTATCATATCTCATTTTTTCCTCTTATCAAACTATACTCTCTAATTCCCTCTAGTTTTGGAGAAATTCCTATAGAGTGCGGTGATTTCATCAATCTCTATCTTATCTACATACTTTTTTCCCATTAAGTCAAGGGATCATCTTGAGTCTTCTTCTAATCCTTTTATAAAAATGGTTTTAACTACTTTAGCATGCATGGCATTTTCACAAATTAATACTTCAACATAAAAGGAATCTACCTGACTAGTTTTCTAAGATCTCTTCCTCTTTTTGGCTTGAGGTGGAAGAATTGTTATATTCTATCACTAACCCTACAATAATCCTTCCATTTATCTAAGAATACCATTTAACTTTATTTTCATGAGCCAATTGACCCAATAGTCAATTCCATAAACCATCACATTGTTGAATCATTCAAAGTAGAAGGCAACAATTGTAACTTTTGATTGTCAATTTTATAGTCATAGGTCTAGCAAAGAACCTTGAAGTCAAAGAGGAACTGATCTAGGTCCTCTAATGATAAACCTCATAAGATAGGAAGGTTGAAAAGGGAGATATTTTTTTATGGGGGAATCCTCATTTGTATTCATATTAATTGGATAGGTATATATTCTTTCAACCCTCCTAATTTCCTTCCCTACATTGTTGTTATTTATTTCTCCATTATTCATGATGTTTACTAGATTGTTTGTGAATATTTCTTCAAAATTTTGTTTTGGGGTATTAGATGGGTCCTAAAAGACCAATTGTTGGAAAAAATCATCAACCAAGACTTCTTTTCCTATTTTATTTTTGTTTTCATTCTTTGATGTTTTTTGTTGGGATTTTTTGGAAATGAATCATCTGTGGGTTCCTATTTTTCTAACAATGCAAAAAAAAGACTTTTTTCAAGAAGAATAATTGTCAAAATTCTTAATAACACCCAATGTAAGAACATGGGTCCCTGGAAATGGCACCAAAAAGTGATGAGTTGTCAACAAGTATCATACTTTAATTGATTATTTTTTTGACTGGGGTAGTGTCAAAGACTATCTACAGAAGGATTTAAAATATTCTAATCTATGCTAGATTTTATCAAATTAGGGAATTCTTATGCCGAAAATAAATGATATCTAGAAATCATAGTTGAACGCACCAGAATACTAAGAGGGGGGGTGAATCAATATACTTCAAATTTGAAACTTAATCCTCAATTTTTAAAGCTAAGTTATATCATTAAAGAATTCAACTACTCAATCAAAATAGGAAAGAAGATAAGCCTCCACACAAGAACATAGTTGACACTAAATTTATGTGGAAAACCCCATAAGGGGAAAACCACGGTGAGAAATGTTGCTAGGAGCTACTGTCCTAATCCAACCTCACAAGTAAATAACAACTACAACTTTAATTTAGGGATACAATTCAAGGAAGCTACAACTCGATTGAAAAAGATTGAAATATGATTGACTTTATGGCTTTAACCCACTAATAGTCACCAATTCTAAACATTAGATCTGAGGCAGATCTTATCACACTCTACTCATGCACTTACACATATTTTCTCACTTCCATAATTCTCTTTTTTATCTTTGATCTTCCATATATAATATTTGTACACTTTGCAAATATAAATTAAGCTAGCCATAAACAAGAAATTATGAATCTTGTAGCATGTCGGCCTACATATCCATTAGAAAATACCAAAAATGATAAAAAAAATATTTACATTTCTCCCAAATGAGTTGACATGACCCATACAACATCTTCAATCATTACATAAACTTTGCTCGCACTTGGACTTGTGGTACACATCATTAACATGCCTTAGTTAGCCTCAACAAAAGCATATCTTCACAAAACAACTTGAAACATTTGTGCGCTACTAGAAATGAGAAATATCTTCATGCGCTTCATAACTTAGACACTATGAGAAATGTGGAGTGTGTACACAATCTCATACAACTAAACTCCATAATCTCCTATTGGTGCAAGTATTCAAACATTTGTTCTAATGAAGATTAAGCATCTAGAACCAACTGTATCAAACTGCCACTTTAAAAATTGAACTTGTGGAGCACTAGATCACTTGAAACTTTAATATAGCATACAGTAGACATAATTGAGTATGTCCTCAAAACCTCTTGGCAAAAACTTCATATCTGGAGCAATACAAATCATTCCAACAAACCTTTTGAACCACTTTGCTTTGTCATAGCACAGATTAGAACTCTGTCACTTTTAACTTTCACTACACAAGGAATGTTGACATGAAAACTTGGATATAACACCTTCACATATCCATGAGCTTAACTTATGAACTAAAAGACTAAATATTGCTCTATTGAAGGATGTAGACCAAAATTTTGTTTCTTTTCCTTAGAGTATACACTGCGAATGCCTTATGGGAGTGTAAGCTTTCCACTTGTGCCCTTATGGCACCATCATTATATTGCATAGGATCATAAGTTGCAGCCACATTGTGATTTGCATTTCAATGAAATTGATCTAATCCTTTATGCTCTTTGTTTTAGAAAAAATTAGATAGAAAACATATAGTACTTTTTCTTCCTCCAAGAACTTCTCAATATATTTGATGCATGATGGTAACTTGGCCAAAGTGTTGTCAGACTTTTTAGAGGCATTTGCCAATCTCTTTTCATTGATCTTTTGTTCTGCCTACTTCTCCAATGAGATGAATAAGTCTCAAAGGACTCCATTAGTTGCTTCATCTGTTGTGTAGGGGGCAGAGATTTTTCCCTTTTAGCTTTAGGAAATTTCTCTTCTAATACTTTTATTGCCTCTTCCAAAAATCTTGCACTTTCCACCTATTGTTGTAGAAACTCTTACTTTGATGTGAAGTGGAGTACATCTCCAAGCTTCATCTTATGTAGGGGAGACATAACAAACAAGTTGACTTACCCATAAAATGTAGGTGTTGGATGTTGTGGTTGTGTTGTTGATATGTGGTTGTCATTGATGTCAACACTATTAGCATTAATTCATTAGAAGTTGTATATGGCGAGGATATTAAGAAAATTGTAATGAGATGAGTTGTAGGTTGTCAATGGTGAAGTGAAGTTCAGTATTTCAGTAATTTTTGTACGTTGATGATCAGAGGTTGTGGACTAAAGGGTTTGTTGTTGAGTGTATCTATTTTATCCACGTCAAGTTTCAGAGATCCACGTGAAGATTTGATCGAGTTATGAAGATTTACATTCTGACAGTTTTTATGTTACTTCAGTTTGATATCCTAATTGAAGATGATGCAATTTTAGTTAATTCAGTTGTTGCGGATGCTTCTAGATCATGCTCTATCTTTTTTGCATGTCTGCATTGATCGTTGTGCTTGTGGTTGGTGATTTTATCTTGCATGTTCATGTTTTTCTTGTTATTGGCCGACATGGTGGTTGTAGCATGTTGTGGATCTTCGAGGAGTAATTAATTGAAGTGTTTTCATGTTGGAGATGTTGATTTGGGTCTTCACTAAGTTGTGGCTGACCTTGGTTGATTCGCATTAATAATCTTTATTGTTTTGGGCCGACAGTTTATATTCATTTTATTATTTTGTTGAGGCCAACATGTAGGGATGAAATTTCTTGTTGTGGATATATAAGAGCGATTGTTTATTCGAATTGAAGTGTGTGAGTGGATGCTAGAGTATGCTTCTATGTGTATATGTGTGAATATTGATCTAAATCATTCGAAGGTAGAGCATAGTGTGAAGAAGAGTGAAGAAGAGTAAAGAAGTGTTCATGTGCTTAACCAAAACTATGATCAGGCATTAACAGATGCTATTCTATCAATTCAAATCCCTATGGATGTAATATGATTCTTTCTATAAGACAGTGTGTCTTCCTTTGGGAAATTAGCCTTGTTGTAATTGAGCAATGAGCTCTAGGCAGTGTGCCTAAATGCAAGTGCATTCCCCATATTTTCATTTCTTATACTTTTAACAGGGTATAATCTTGTGGACTGACCTCCACCGTGGTTTTTCCCCTAACAATGTTTCCACGTAAAAAAATCTTGGTGTTATGTGTGTTTCTGATGTGTTGATGACTTATTCTTTCATGGTTGATAATCAAATATGAGAATGAGGTTAGTATGTTAAATAAGTTTTAAATTTATGTGACAACTGATTCACCTACCCCCCTCTCATTTGTCTTCCCTTGTGTTGCCAATAGTAGGAACATGTAGCAATTGCAGAGATACCACTAGTTGAATTTGCATTTCTTGTGCCAAGAACTCCTTGATTGAGTCCACTGAAGGGGAATATGCTTTCTCTAAACTTTATTCTTTGTCACTCTTCTCCTTCTCCTTCTCTTTTTCCTTCTTTTCATTTTCCTTTTCCTTTTCCATTTCCTTATCCTTTTCATTCTCTATTTTTTTCTCCTTACTGGATACATCCTGCTCCTCTTGTTGACCAAAAAAACCTTGCTCTTCTTGTTGATCAAAGACAACTTGCTCATTTGTACTCATAGAGGGGGCATATTATCAGTATCTTGCATATCTAGAGGCTCCTATACATTCATTTCAACATCACTTTTCACTTCTTCAATGATCTTCTCTGTGACTTCTTCTATTTCCTTTTGAATCTTATTTCTAGCATCATCATCCATTCTCATAAGAAGGTATATTCTTTGCTTTTTGTGGAGCTCTTTAGCTTTCTTCTAGACTATATTCTCCTTTTTCTGATGGGAATAAAAGGACCCAACCTTGTTTATTTCCTTGTCTCAACTCTTCATCTACTTTGGTTGCATTCTCTCTTCTTTGTCTCAAAGCCTGCTATAAGATTTCTAGAGCCTTTTCAATGAGGTCACTAAAAGAAATGTTTTGTTTGAGTATATGCACAATAATAGCCTTTTCAATGGTCTTCTGATATTTTGGGGGGACTTTTGGATGGAGCTACATACTTAGAGAAAGATTCTCACATGAGTATCACCAACTAGATATCTAGAGGCAACACGACCATCATCAGACTCTCAGAATACATCACAATACATAGCCATAATGCAATGCCCTCATAAAATAGGGTTGCCTTCTAGGATAAGTCAAGCTAATAAAATATCAGCCATTATATATGAGACATAATGATGAATGATCTAGATTTATAATAATAAAATGAATAGTACCTTATGTATCAATAACTTAGCTTATGTAATTGCAAGGTTGAGACACATTTTCTCAACCAGATCTAAGGAAGATCTTTTCACACTCTACTCATGCACTTACACATCTTTACCCACTTCTATAATTCTCTTCTAATATTTGATCTTCTATATATATCATTTGCATGCTTTGCAAATATAAATTAAGTTAGCCATAAACAAGAAATTATAAATCATGTAGCATCTCGGCCTACATATCCATTGGTGGTATTAAAAATGATCAAGCATTATTTACATTTATCCTAGATGAGTCAACATGACCTATACAACACCTTCAATCACTCCATAAACTCTTCTCACACTTGGACTTACAGAAAATTGCTTCAATATCCCACAAATCTGGATGAAAACCAATAAAATTTGATTCAAATGAAAGTAGACACCATGCTCTAACAACTCACATAGGTTTCAGATGATTATGGGGCCGTACAAAGTCAGAAAACACAAGAAAACACATAAAATTCACCAAAACGAAGTATCTCCTTTGTTTGCTCGCTCCAAAAACCATCAACAACCTTGCCTCAAATGTCTTAGAGGATTTTAAACATGTTCCCTTCAAATTCCAATGGTCCCCAACCTATTTTTGAATGGGTGACCGTTGGTATTCCAATACAAACCAAAATTAACAACATTACTAAGCAACTTTTACATTATCCTTGACAATTTTTTATAGACCATGCCATTTGACCAAGCATTCGTTGTACACTTTATGTCTAGTCCTCTTGATCTCCCTTGTATCAAATATGTTCTCAAGATTCATTGATTGGTTGGGTGGTAGGTCTTTAACCCACTCATCATCTTCAACTCTTGTTGCATCTGCTTCTCCACCTACAACCAAAATACCCTTAAAAGAATAAAGATCAACAATATTAAATATGGGTGAGATAGCAACTCCAAGAGGGAGTTCTATCTCATAAGCATTTTTTCCAAACTTATGGACCACCCTGCAAGGTCCAATATTTTTCATCATCAGCTTGGTATATTTTCCTTTAGGCAACCTCTCCTTCCTTAAATGTGCAAGCACCATGTCCCCAACCTTGAACTGAACATCCTTCTTCTTCAAATCTGCCTTCTTATACTTCTCCACACTCTTCTTCAAGTTCTCCTTGACTTGCTCATGTATGTCCTTCATATCTATGGAAAATTCCTCCCCTTCTACACTCCTTTTCTCCATATCCTTCAGATCCCTCAGTTCATGTATCCCTCTTGGATTCATACCATATACTACCTCAAATGGACTCCTTCCTATGCTCTAGTTAATGGAATCATTATATGCATATTCTACTTGAGGAAGTATGAGATCCCATGACTAACCATGTTCTTTGGTAAGACACCTTCACAAGTTCCCAAGTGACCTATTTACAACCTCAGTTTTCCCATCTATTTGTGGATGGTAGGCTGAACTGAAGGTCAAATTTGTCCCCAACTTTCTCCACAAGGTCCTCCAAAAGTGACCTATGAACTTGGAATCTCTATCAGACACAATGGTCAAAGTAAGTCCATGAATCCTTACAATCTCTTTGAAAAACACACTAGCTATGTGAGATGCATCATTTGTACTCCTGCAAGTAATGAAATGGGCCATCTTTCTAAACCTATCAACAACAACATAAATATTGTCATACCCTCTTTGTGTCTTAGGAAAACCCAAAATAAAGTCCATGTTGATTGACTCCCATGGGTGGTTAGGTATAGGAAATGGTTGGTAGAGTCCTGCATCAAGGAACTTGATCCTTTGGCTCTTTGACATATTACACAACTCTCTACAAACTTCTTGGCATCCACATGCATCCTTGGCTAGTAATAGAACCTCTTAACCTGCTCTAAAGTTTTATCAAACCCAAAGTTCCCACTCAAACTACCACAATGCTTCTTCCTTATTAAATTTTCTCTCATAGAGAATTTTGGAACACACAACTGAGCACCCTGTAATAGCAAACCATCTTGAAACACAAAATCAATATACTCACTATGAAAAGCATCTTGAGATTGACTGCAAATAGCAAATGCATCTGTGTACATACCTTTTAGTGCATCTATCCTCACACTTTGGAGTTGTATCTCTTGCACCATCATAGATCTCCTACTTAGGGCATCTACAACCTTATTTTCTTGCCCCTTCTTTTACTTTATTGTAAAGGTGTAGGCCTGCAAATACTCCATCCACTTCATGTGCCTATGACTTAATTTATCTTGACTGTTCAAGAAACTTAATGCATGATTATCTGTGAAAACAATGAATCCTTTGGTAAGAGATAATGCCTCCATTTCTTTAGGGATTGTACCATTGCATAGAGCTCAAGGTCATATGATGAATACTTCCTTTTGGATTCATTGAGTTTCTCACTGAAGAATGCCATCGATTTCCATTCTTGACTCAAAACTGTACCTATAGCAAACCCACTTGCATCACATTCCACTGTGAATAGCTTGCTAAAGTCAGGGAGTGTGAGAATAGGTTGTTGAGCCACTCTAGTCTTTAGGTATTCAAAGCTTTTATCTACCTTAGCAATCCATTGAAACTTATTCCTCTTCTCACCCTTGATGGTATCAATTATTGGTGAACAAATGTGGCTAAAATTCTTGATGAACTTCCTATAGAAGCTAGCTAACCCATGAAAGCTCCTTAGTTCTCCAACTGATGTAGGTGTTGGCCAACTAACTATGGCCTCTACCTTTGTGGGATCCATCTTCAATGTTCCCTCTAAAATCACAAATCCAAGATAAACAAGCTCCTTCTTCATAAATTCACATTTCTTGAGATTGATCATCAATTTCTCCTCATTTAGTCTATTCAATGCCTTAACTAGGTGCTCCAAATAGTCCTCCTTTTTCTTACTATACACAAGGATATCATCCAAGTATACCACCAAAACAATTCCTATGAAGTTCTTTAGAACCTCATTCATCCACCTCATGAATGTACTTGGGGAATTTGATAACCCAAATGGCATCACTAGCCACTCATACAAACCATCATTAGTCTTGAAGGCAGTCTTCCACTCATCTCCTTCCCTTATTTTGATATAATGGTATCCACTTTTCAAATCAATCTTTGAAAAAATACCTTGCACCTGATAAACTGTCCATCAAATCCTCCATCCGAGGTATAGGAAATTTGTACCTAATTGTGATCTTACTTATTGCTCTTGAATTAGTACAAAGCCTCCAATCTCCATCCTTTTTAGGTGCCAATACAGTTGGCACAACACAAGGGCTCAAGCTCTCCCTTATCAGCCCTTTGTCCAACAAGTCTTGAACCTAATTTCTTATCTCTTCATTCTACGTAGGTGTCATCTTGTATGTTGGTTTGTTAGGAAGACTTGCACCCGGTATAAGATCAATGTGATGACTCACATCCTAGTGCAGGAGCACCTCTGATCAACAATTTCCAAGCAAGGTTGTTACTGAGCAAGCTTTAGGATTTGAAATGTTTTAGTCTTAATAAGGATTTGAAGTGTTTTAGTTTTAATAAGGTCAATAAGACCAAGTTTCTTGTGTAAGTGAGTTATGGTTTTGAGGTAGATGGAATGGGAGTGTTTTGAGTTTGTTATAAATAATAAGGTCTTAAAAGACCATTTAATTTGTAATGGGATAGGTTTTTGTGTCTTAGTTGTCAAAATAGGTGAAAGTTGCAAAAAACAAAGTTGTAAATGGTGTTAAAGACAAAAGTTGTCAAAATGCAACTTTTAAGGG